>CM017563.1:45156390-45636390 GCA_007844125.1 Sinonovacula constricta | reverse complement strand
ACAAGTTTGAACGCTAACTTTATTGTTAGACTGTACTGAAAAAAGACACTAAATGTTCAGTCTTTCCATCTCTTTTAAAAATTATGATATTGGTCTGTGCTAAAATAGATATCGACGTCCGAGCGGATTGCCCGGATGACTATATTAAAGTAAGTGGTCACGTGGTTTTCTAAGGTTAAAAATAGCTATCTCTGCAGCGTGGCTCGGATAGGAAACACCTGTTTGCATTGACGAGTGGTGATTTTCCTTATCTGTTCACACAGACCGTTGGCATCAATGAACAGCATTTTGCAAGACCTTTTCAGGTATCAATAACTTTGGGAGGAAATGTTTGGACCGAACAGTCGGATACCACCGTTAGCAACTCCAAAGTACTTCATGTCTAGACTCACTTGCAGGTCCCTTTCTCTCCTCAAAGGCGACGTCGTCAAAGTTGTCTTCAATGTCTATCTTAAGTTCGTCGCTAACGCCCTGGCCTATTCATCCTGACCTGCATAGGGGACAAACACAAAACAATCGTTACATGCGTACTATTTTTGAATCCTAAAGTTATCGAACATTTATTTATAAGCAGCACTTTTTCTATGTTATTACATGACAACTACAATTAGAAGTAACATGATATCGTGCTGCAGACAGTTGCAAATAATGACAAAACTGATAAGACAGAGAACTTACCGACCTGGATCAACACTAACAGCAACTGCATTAACTACAGTCTTTGGTGTTAACAGTTTTAATTGTTAACTTTTCACCTTTGATGTTGATTTTTTGCATATGCATGCTATTGCAAAAATAGTAGAATACTAGAATAAGCAGATGATGTATATAGGTTAAGTACTGAAATAAAGACAATTGCAATAACGAATTATGAATGCACAATGAACATTATACAAAAAAAAAATTGTTTATGTTCAATTCTTACACTAAAGTCTCCGTTACTATAAGATGTTTAGAAACATTATTATGCATTTTTGCTTTTTGGGTGGAAAATAAAATTTAAGTGTTTCTGCTGAAAAAAATGTCAGGCAGATGTTATTATTAAACATGTCTGCTATCTGTATCTTAATGTTGCATTGTATCTTTGAACCGGTACTCCTATGTTAACCGGTTTAATGAACTGACTCAGACGAGAAATGTAAATAAGATGGATTTTTATGGCGGTATTTGATATAATAGGCCAAGCAAAATATTTGGGCCAATAAAGCTTCTAAAGTGTTCACATTTGTGGATTTGTTCTCTGCTTGACCAGTATGTCATTAGTTTTTGTAAGGTTGAGTAAATAAACGTTCACGACAAGTCTTGTATGCGTACCGTTCTTGTATAGAAACATTATAATAATGTGTAAACAGGTTGGATAGATTGTATATGACCGAGAAGTTTGACCTGCTTTGGACCGCATGGGCTTGTTAACGGAAAATGATCCCGATACTTAGCTATTGTGATATTAACAGTTAATGGTCCTTTCCGAAATATTGTTCAGTCGAACAGCATATAAAAACTAGTATATAAAATTGCGATAACATTTTCTTTGTTTAACAATAACATGGTATTCCATTTATCCTACCTTCTGTTTTATATACAAATTTGTTGTTAAATGTTAAGATCTGTTTTGTTTTTTTGAAAATGGAATTCCCGTTCGAGTGTGGTGTTATTTTTTCAAATGCATTTAACAAATAAGCAAACAACAAAATTAATAATCCTTCAAGTAATACAATCCGTAAGAAACATGAACGTAGCTTTATATCTATACTGTCCGAGGTGAAGGTAGGATAAAAGAGCATATTTTCAATACACCACAATTGACCTCTCACTCCCGCCCGTCTCATTCTCCCTTGTACATTTATATTGATGCAAACACGTTCTTCCGTGCTTTAATGTGTTTTTATCCTCGATAAACATGTATTATACACATCATTTTGTTACTTCACCTATATGAACTACTACATAATGTTACTGTTATATGTTCACATTTACCCATGTTTATATATGTATCACTGAAAAGTGGAATAAAAGAGTATAAAAGAGTATAACAACACAAAAAAGTAACGCACACGCACAAACAACAACAACAGCAAAACAACAACAACAACAACAAAACAACACACGACACGGTTGAAAACTGAAAAACAAAGCAGAAATATGTACAGTGAAACATAAAAACGAACTTAAGATAAGCATGCGATTAATAAGTAAGTTGTTAAATCGAATAAATAACCAGCTGGCTAGGTAAACCCTTGCCAGAACGCAACGAGAGTGAAATTATTTTAAAAATACATTCATCTGTAACTTAAAATGCCATTTTGCAAATTTGTCGAGTTCGTTGTCTTTTTGTGAATATTTTATTTATATTATTAAATGTCGAATTTTATCTAACAAAGCCAAGAGAGTTGAAAAACATTAGAGTTATAAAAATACAAAACTCATCTGCTCATCTACTGTGAATTATGTAAAACAGTACAATTCTCGCCAGTACCGGCTATATATTTGTTACACACAAAACATTACTATAAAAATGTTCTTTCCTGAATGATGGGCTCGTCGATGCGTATTATATGTGCATATTATATTCTCAAACAATTATTGAGTGTTGGCATTATAAATATGCTGTATATATGATATGGAGAGATCATTTTCTGCTCGTTCGGTGGCTTGTAACCTTTGACGTTTGATTGAAAAACACATTAATTTTTCACTGATAGAATGGTTATGAGTCCATAACTATGTCGAATTTTGAGGAGTTAACGAGTATTGCTTTTATTAACAGAACTAACCTCTTAAATGATTTATAACTTACATACTGAGGATACACAGGATTCTCACCAATGTTTTACCAGCACGATGGCCCGGGGTGTTGGCGGTCGTGGCGTCCGGCTTCGTTTCATTGGAAGTGGAGAGCGGAGTCTGAGTCTGGGCTCAGGCGAGGGTCCCCGACTGCGCATCTCATGATCGTCATGGCGAGTCTCGCGAGTAGCAAGGCGCATGAGTTCCGATTCGGGTGTTTCCGTCGTGTCCTGCTGCTTACGGCGATCAAAGTAGTACTTCCGGTCGTCGACGTAATGCGGACGGTGATAGAACGTCATGGTGTGTGTTTAGATGTCTGTACAACGTATGTTGTGTGGAGACTTAAAGAGCCTTTATTTCTTATTCAATAACAATCGGTTCACAAAATTTCAGTTTCCAGAATTGTTTTTACCATCCAACACAAAACATATTATGAGTTGCTATTTTTTTTCCTTCAAGCGAAATCCGATTTTGTTAATACAATTGTATCCAGATTTTGCGCATTCCCGTAGTTAAAATTGTTTCCACATCTCAATCATTAATCCTTTTTCCTTTTCAGGTTCGTTATGCATGGATACTTAACAAAAACATTCCTTTCAAATATGTATCATTGTCATTAAATTACATAAATACTGTTATTTTAAACACTTTATCACATTCTCTTCCGCTTCCTTATACCGCACCTGTCATCATTTAGTGTACATATTTATATAGTTATATTTACTCCAAATATGAACAAGCGGTGTACATTCATCCTATATGCTTGTACAATAATCTAAAATATTCCTTATGCGTAAATATTCAGAATAATCAAATGCTTTCTAATTACTTTAATCTGCTGTTATTTGACACAATATCATATATTTATCCCACGACCAACACGGAAACCAAAGTTATTATGTACCCAACCAAAACGTCCATTAAAACTGCTTGTTCACAATCTTTGTATTAAATAATAAAACCGCGACTGCACTAGATTTGAATATACTTAATAGCCATTGTTGAAACTGACGTTGCCGCAATCTCGTCTTTCCAAAATTGCATTTTCTATTCGTGGTACTTCTCTTTGTCGAATCAAATACTGATGGAATACATTGAAAAGAACCAGGTCCTTCATCGGTCTGTAAGCAGGTCTGTGTAAGGTTTATTTACAGTTGAATTCTTCTATTTTCCACACAATACTTATAAAGGTCCACTTGATTTAATTATGTAAATTGAAACGACCGCTGCTATTTGGATTTGACGACCGTGTTATTTGTACAGCGCCGTTAAATATTGTATTGAACATTTATTAAATATCGATCGTTGATCAATGGATTTCTTTCAGTTTGCGGATAGCTATAAAGGTAGCTAGAGCTACTAAGCAAGGATTTGAAATCTGAACTAAAGAGAGAGAGGGAATGTTCATTGAACTACTTGAGTAGATGAATTCCTTTTGCATCACAGAAAGTGCTTTCATGATTTATATAATTTCAAAAAGATTAAAATGAAGATATATCTACTCCTCATTTATATTCTATGTGCAATGTGACATTACTTTATCACGGGTCGAATTTCTTTTTCGACTCCTGTAATCCCCTAATGGTTTTTATCGACTTTAAAGTCGTCGATGATGCAAAGGCGTTGGGTGCTTAAGTGGCCTTCGTGCATTGAAAATGCTAGCTTTTAAAATGTTTAAAGTAATAATTAAATGTTTAAAGACGCGTAAAGGGGTTAACTGGTACAGAGATTTTTTATTTTGAAGTAGAACCGAAGTATAAAAATCGTCATCCCAGTTAGCCCAGCATGGGACTCGAGCCCAGGCATTAAGTGCCTAGACGTTCGTATGCCAACAAACTGCTTTATAACGCCCCTAGTTAAACATCTAAAGAGTGGATATATTTTTCCAGATCAGATCATATTTGTGTGCTTATAAGTCAGTTTATCATGTTCATATCGTGTAGGGTCTAGATAGTTTGGACTGCTCAGTCTAGCCAAACACATGTTCCATTTCTGAGTTCGTCTCTACGTGAGTTGGAATGCCAACCTTCCTTCAGGACCTTTCTTTAAGCAGTTACGCGGTGGTTCTCTTTCGGTTGTTTCTTCTCTTTTTTTTGTCTTTCATTAACATTCGCCAGAAAAAAATCGAGCGTCGCTGTTATATGCAACATACAAGGCTAAGACCTTAGTCATGCAGATTATACCAGTATTTGTGTCTCTGGCTTATATTGTCCCGGTATTTGTGTCCCTGACCTTTATTGTAACAGTATTTATGTCTCTGGCTTATATTGTCCCGGTATTTGTGTCCCTGACCTTTATTGTAACAGTATTTATGTCTCTGGCTTATATTGTCCCGGTATTTGTGTCTCTTACTTATATTGTCCCGGTATTTGTGTCCCTGGCCTATATTGTAACAGTATTTGTGTCTCTGGCTTATATTGTCCCGGTATTTGTGTCCCTGGCCTTTATTGTAACAGTATTTATGTCTCTGGCTTATATTGTCCCGGTATTTGTGTCCCTGACCTTTATTGTAACAGTATTTATGTCTCTGGCTTATATTGTCCCGGTATTTGTGTCCCTGGCCTTTATTGTAACAGTATTTATGTCTCTGGCTTATATTGTCACGGTATTTGTGTCTCTTACTTATATTGTCCCGGTATTTGTGTCCCTGGCCTATATTGTAACAGTATTTGTGTCTCTGGCTTATATTGTCACGGTATTTGTGTCCCTGGCCTATATTGTAACAGTATTTATGTCTCTGGCTTATATTGTCCCGGTATTTGTGTCCCTGACCTTTATTGTAACAGTATTTGTGTCTCTGGCTTATATTGTCACGGTATTTGTGTCCCTGGCCTATATTGTAACAGTATTTATGTCTCTGGCTTATATTGTCCCGGTATTTGTGTCCCTGGCCTATATTGTAACAGTATTTGTGTCTCTGGCTTATATTGTCACGGTATTTGTGTCCCTGGCCTATATTGTAACAGTATTTATGTCTCTGGCTTATATTGTCCCGGTATTTGTGTCCCTGGCCTTTATTGTAACAGTATTTATGTCTCTGGCTTATATTGTCCCGGTATTTGTGTCCCTGACCTTTATTGTAACAGTATTTATGTCTCTGGCTTATATTGTCCCGGTATTTGTGTCCCTGGCCTTTATTGTAACAGTATTTATGTCTCTGGCTTATATTGTCACGGTATTTGTGTCTCTTACTTATATTGTCCCGGTATTTGTGTCCCTGGCCTATATTGTAACAGTATTTGTGTCTCTGGCTTATATTGTCACGGTATTTGTGTCCCTGGCCTATATTGTAACAGTATTTATGTCTCTGGCTTATATTGTCCCGGTATTTGTGTCCCTGACCTATATTGTAACAGTATTTGTGTCTCTGGCTTATATTGTCCCGGTATTTGTGTCCCTGGCCTATATTGTAACAGTATTTGTGTCCCTGGCTTATATTGTCACGGTATTTGTGTCCCTGGCCTATATTGTAACAGTATTTGTGTCTCTGGCTTATATTGTCACGGTATTTGTGTCTCTTACTTATATTGTCCCGGTATTTGTGTCCCTGGCTTATATTGTCACGGTATTTGTGTCCCTGGCCTATATTGTAACAGTATTTGTGTCTCTGGCTTATATTGTCCCGGTATTTGTGTCCCTGGCCTATATTGTAACAGTATTTGTGTCTCTGGCTTATATTGTCACAGTATTTGTGTCCCTGGCCTATATTGTAACAGTATTTGTGTCTCTGGCTTATATTGTCACGGTATTTGTGTCTCTTACTTATATTGTCCCGGTATTTGTGTCCCTGGCTTATATTGTCACGGTATTTGTGTCCCTGGCCTATATTGTAACAGTATTTGTGTCTCTGGCTTATATTGTCCCGGTATTTGTGTCCCTGGCCTATATTGTAACAGTATTTGTGTCTCTGGCTTATATTGTCCCGGTATTTGTGTCCCTGGCCTATATTGTCCCGGTATTTGTGTCCCTGGCCTATATTGTAACAGTATTTGTGTCTCTGGCTTATATTGTCACGGTATTTGTGTCCCTGGCCTATATTGTAACAGTATTTGTGTCTCTGGCTTATATTGTCCCGGTATTTGTGTCTCTGGCTTATATTGTAACAGTATTTATGTCTCTGGCTTATATTGTCACGGTATTTGTGTCTCTTACTTATATTGTCCCGGTATTTGTGTCCCTGGCCTATATTGTAACAGTATTTGTGTCTCTGGCTTATATTGTCCCGGTATTTGTGTCCCTGGCTTATATTGTACCAGTATTTGTGTCTCTGGCTTATATTGTCCCGGTATTTGTGTCCCTGGCCTTTATTGTAACAGTATTTATGTCTCTGGCTTATATTGTCCCGATATTTGTGTCCCTGGCCTATATTGTAACAGTATTTGTGACTCTGGCTTATATTGTCACGGTATTTGTGTCTCTTACTTATATTGTACCAGTATTTGTGTCTCTGGCTTATATTGTCCCGGTATTTGTGTCCCTGGCTTATATTGTCACGGTATTTGTGTCTCTTACTTATATTGTCCCGGTATTTGTGTCCCTGGCCTATATTGTAACAGTATTTGTGTCCCTGGCCTTTATTGTAACAGTATTTGTGTCCCTGGCATGTATTTACCAGTATTTGTGTCCCTGGCATATATTGTAACAGTATTTGTGTCTCTGGCTTATATTGTCACGGTATTTGTGCTTCTTACTTATATTGTCCCGGTATTTGTGTCCCTGGCCTATATTGTAACAGTATTTGTGTCCCTGGCTTATATTGTCCCGGTATTTGTGTCCCTGGCCTATATTGTAACAGTATTTGTGTCTCTGACTTATATTGTCCCGGTATTTGTGTCCCTGGCCTATATTGTAACAGTATTTGTGTCTCTGGCTTATATTGTCCCGGTATTTGTGTCCCTGGCCTATATTGTAACAGTATTTGTGTCTCTGGCTTATATTGTCCCGGTATTTGTGTCCCTGGCCTATATTGTAACAGTATTTGTGTCTCTGGCTTATATTGTCCCGGTATTTGTGTCCCTGGCCTATATTGTAACAGTATTTGTGTCTCTGGCTTATATTGTCCCGGTATTTGTGTCCCTGGCCTATATTGTAACAGTATTTGTGTCTCTGGCTTATATTGTCCCGGTATTTGTGTCCCTGGCCTATATTGTAACAGTATTTGTGTCCCTGGCTTATACTGTACCGGTATTTGTGTCCCTGGCATGTATTTACCAGTATTTGTGTCCCTGGCTTATATTGTCACGGTATTTGTGTCTCTTACTTATATTGTACCATTATTTGTGTCCCTGGCTTATACTGTACCGGTATTTGTGTCCCTGGCATATATTTACCAGTATTTGTGTCCCTGGCTTATACATACGCTAAAGTCTTGTGTGGCACACTGTCTTTACTTATTATTGTTTTTCTTATCCAATATTCGCAAATTGTCAAGATAATATCGAGTGAAACAAATGGAATATAAAGGTGTCTAAAAATCGCCATGATTACAAAAAAAACACAACAAATAAACACACATAAAACAACAACATAAAAGCAAAAAAGATACATAATTTAACATTCGAATCAGATATCAGGTACAACAGTTAAACACCATCAACATTTCTGTTTTCTCTCACCTAATATGTTCCGTTACACAAAGCGTTTTAAGAATTACAAAAGGGAACAATTTCCTCATTCACTGAAGTCAATGCAGCAATCACGGTAACACACGCTTTCTTTCCATTATTTCATTACGCAATTTGGCCCTGTATCCGAGTTGTATCGGACATGTGGTTCTAGGACTTGTCGCCCAGTATTCGAGTTGTATCGGACATGTGGTTCTGGGACTTGTCGCCCAGTGTTCGAGTTGTATCGGACATGTAAGTCTGGGACTTGTCGCCCAGTGTCCGAGTTGTGTCGGACATGTAAGTCTGGGACTTGTCGCCCAGTATCAGTAAGTGACTCTGGCTGGACTTGTCGCCCAGTATCTGAGTTGTATCGGACATGTAAGTCTAGGACTTGTCGCCCAATATCCGAAATGTATCGGACATGTAAGTCTAGGACTTGTCGCCCAGTGTCCGAGTTGTGTCGGACATGTAAGTCTGGGACTTGTCGCCCAGTGTCCGAGTTGTGTCGGACATGTAAGTCTGGGACTTGTCGCCCAGTGTCATAAAAACAGCTGTCTCTGCAGCGTGGCCCGGATAGGAAACACCTGTTTGTAATGACGAGAGAGTACTTATCCTTGACTGTTAATAAAGATTTTTGTCATCAATGAACAGCATTTAGCAAGACATTTTCTGTTACCAATGACTTATTTGGTTATTGGAGAAAAATCTTTTGGACCAAACTGTCGGATGCCTCCTTTAAATAAACATACCATATACATTTTAACTTTTCACTAAGAAGCATGTCCCGTGCCTGCCTTAGTTACCTATGTGTGTTAAGTCTAGCAAGTCAGTCATTTGTTGTGTCTAAGGGATATTTGTATGTATTAAATGTATAAAAATATCTTGAAGTGAGGCCGTTAAACAAGCTCGAGCCTTATACCTAACATTTGGAAGAAAATTCACGCCTATATAAACTCATGTGAACACATTACCACATGTAATAAACCAGATACAATCAAACTACCCTGTAAAACACATACACTTACATAGAGACAAATTACACATCAATAAACATATAACACTCAAACACGTACGTGCCTCGAACACACACTCTAGTATACACCCACATATAGATAAAATACACACCAATACACAATGTCACACTCAATCACGAACGTGCCCACTCGTACACTAATATACTCTCACATACAGATAAAATACACACCAATACACATATCACACTCAATCACGAACGTGCCCACTCGTACACTAATATACACTTACATACAGACAAAATACACACCAATACACATGTCACACTCAATCACGTACGTGCCCAGTCGTACACTAATATACACTCACATACAGACAAAATACACACCAATATACATGTCACACTCAATCACAAACGTGGCCACTCGTACACTAATATACACCCACATATAGACAAAATACACACCAATACACATGTCACACTCAATCACGTACGTGCCCACTCGTACACTAATATACACTCACTTACAGACAAAATACACACCAATACACATGTCACACTCAATCACGTACGTGCCCACTCGTACACTAATATACACCCACATATAGATAAAATACACATCAATACACATGTCACACTCAATCACAAACGTGTCCAGTCGTACACTAATATACACTCAAATACAGATAAAATACACACCAATACACATGTCACACTCAATCACGTACGTGCCCACTCGTACACAAATATACACCCACATACAGATAAAATACACACCAATACACATGTCACACCCAATCACGCACGTGCCCACTCGTACACTAATATACACTCGCATACAGACAAAATACACACCAATACACATGTCACACTCAATCACGTACGTGCCCACTCGTACACTAATATACACCCACATACAGATAAAATACACACCAATACACATGTCACACTCAATCACGTACGTGCCCACTCGTACACTAATATACACCCACATACAGATAAAATACACACCAATACACATGTCACACTAAAACACGTACGTGCCCTGTCGTACACTCATATACACCAACATACAGATAAAATACACACCAGTACACATGTCACACTAAAACACGTACGTGCCCACTCGTACACTAATATACACCCACATACAGATAAAATACACACCAATACACATGTCACACTAAAACACGTACGTGCCCTGTCGTACACTAATATACACCCACATACAGATAAAATACACACCAATACACATGTCACACTAAAACACGTACGTGCCCACTCGTACACTAATAGACACCCACATACAGATAAAATACACACCAATACACATGTCACACTCAATCACGTACGTGCCCACTCGTACACTAATATACACCCACATACAGATAAAATACACACCAATACACATGTCACACTAAAACACGTACGTGCCCTGTCGTACACTCATATACACCAACATACAGATAAAATACACACCAATACACATGTCACACTAAAACACGTACGTGCCCACTCGTACACTAATATACACCCACATATAGATAAAATACACACCAATACACATGTCACACTAAAACACGTACGTGCCCTGTCGTACACTCATATACACCAACATACAGATAAAATACACACCAAAACACATGCCACACTCAATCACAAACGTGCCCACTCGTACACTAATATACACCCACATACAGATAAAATACACACCAATACACATGTCACACTAAAACACGTACGTGCCCTGTCGTACACTCATATACACCAACATACAGATCAAATACACACCAGTACACATGTCACACTAAAACACGTACGTGCCCTGTCGTACACTCATATACACCCACATACAGATAAAATACACACCAAAACACATGCCACACTCAATCACAAACGTGCCCACTCGTACACTTATATACACTCACATACAGACAAAATACACACCAATACACAAGTCACACTCAATCACATACGTACCCACTCGTACACTAATATACACCCAGATATAGACAAAATACACACCAATGCACACCCATACACACCAAAACACATGTCACACTCAATCACGTACGTGCCCACTCGTACAGTCATGTACACCCACATACAGATCAAATACAGACCAATACACATGTCACACTCAATCACGTACGTGCCCACTCGTACACTAATATACACCCACATATAGATAAAATACACACCAATACACATGTCACACTAAAACACGTACGTGCCCACTCGTACACTAATATACACCCACATATAGATAAAATACACACCAATACACATGTCACACTAAAACACGTACGTGCCCTGGCGTTCACTCATATACACCCACATACAGATCAAATACACACCAATACACATGTCACACTAAAACACGTACGTGCCCTGTCGTACACTCATAATATCCACATACAGATCAAATACACATCAATACACATGTCACACTCAAACACTACATACCCTGTCATGCACTCATTCACATCGACATACAGATCAAATACACACTCAAACACGTAAGTGCCTACTCGTACACTTGTATAGAGTCACATACAAATTAAACACACGCACAAACACATACAAACAGGTGTATACAACACATACATGTAACAAAAAAAAAACAAAATAACACAAGTGAATACATATGCACTAGTATGCACCCACATACAGACGAAATACAGGAAACAAAACGGACGCTTTCCCACAAACACTTGTGTACAATCACAATACAAACAAAACATGCAAACCTACAATCCCCCCACACACACACACACACCGCCACCACACACACACGCGCGCGCGCACCCGCACGCACCTGCACTCACACACTCATGCACGTACATACAAACAAAACACGCAGAAATACATAAATACAATAAAACGCACATAAAATATTCGCGTAATGGCAACGCACGACAGATGTAATTTCGAATAATCGAATAAGTCTTTGTCACTGCCTGAAGATGTTTTAATTTGTAAACATGATTTAAATCAAAACTACGTGACGGTTTAATCTTTGACAACAAAACGCTGCTCACTTTGGGCCAATTTATTATTATAATACCCTTTCGACTTTTATATACGCCCTTCCACCTTAACTGGATGGTATGAAAAATCAGGAACATTAAAGAAAATATGTTATTCAACCGTTTACAATTTAATCAATTGAATCGGGTCGACGAAGATGAATCAAAGTCAACAGCCAATCGTTTTGTATAAGTGCCATTGTCCCCGCATCAATCAGACAGGGGTCATGTTCTCTTTGTAATAAAAAGTTTACATCAGTTTTTACCTCTTGTCAAAATTTAGACCAAAGTACAATTGATTTTCTGTTCACGCCATTCCTGAACGAAATCATGCGAAAATGCTTGGCGGGACCCGAATGCTTACGCTTGCATTTGGCACGTTGAACCTAATTGCGTCGGTCATGGTGGCGAGGCGATGGGGACCACAACGACGTCAAACTACTACTTTTGAAGAACCCCTCCCCAGCCTCAAGATGTATCCATAAATCTGCTTCATCGCATGGCAATTATCAAGCCAATTAAGATTCGAACCAACGATGAACGTCCCGGAACGCACCGGCCCCATTCCCACGACTTTACAAAAGTGTTAAGAACAAAACACCCTTAATTTTTTTAACAAGGTGGACAAAACACACCAATTATTTTAAATGGTGGACGAGACACCATTGATTTTAAATGACAAATAAAACAATGCAGATAATATGAAGACGCAAATGTCAAGAAAAATGTCTAGTTTCATTTATAAAATGATTTCCATACATTTTGGCACTGGAGTTGTAAAAAAGGCTAATCATTTTTTTTATAATTTAATGTATGCAAGTACATGGGTATAAAGTTCTGATAGAATTCAATATTTGGAATCATGCACCGATCCCACATGTTGAGGTTATATTGTATCTCAGGTTCGGATAATTCGGTGATGATCGATCATAATATTTACCAGGCATGTTGCGAGTTACACTGATCATCTTGACATAGGCGCATGATATCCATGTTTAAACAAATCAGTCTTATGTAAATAAAGACAACGTTCGATATAACGTGTGGAAAATTTAATCTTTGGCACTACAATTTGTCTTTAACAATGATCAATTCAGCAAATAAATACATACCTATATGTGTGTATATACAATTAAAGACAGTTATTGATATATCCCTTATAGACAGTGAGGACAAATGAATGATATGGAGCATAGGTGTACAATACAATTCTAAAATTACGAAACAGCTGTATTAAGAAACAATTAATCCGTCCAGCGTGATAAATTAAATGTTTTATCATGTGTCGTTGATACAAAAATGTAAAATGCAATAATATGGAAAATAGGTATTTATAATACTATGCTTACAATCACAATAAAGCTGTATTATATAATGAAACAATTAATCCTTCCTGCGTGATATCTTAAAATGTTAAATAAATCTTTAATATAAATTGAGCATAATTAATGTGTCGTAAAAAGATGTGCAAAATGCCTAACTCAATACGCTAAACTACACTGTGCACGATGCCAATCTGCTGACGTCAACGCTATGAAGTTCGCTCGGTCACGTTATACTTGTGTATGAATAGTAAGTTTTTTTCTAATACTATTTAATGAACGAAAATAACACGATAAATAAGACCAGTTCCTGCGATCCACTCTTCTTGCTGGTAGTGATAAATTAGGATGCGAAAATAAATAAGCAAATAATGTCACGAACAGAACATGTATAAATATACTACAGACAACATGTTCAGAATGTTATAATAAAATATCATCATACAAACCAACAACATAGTGGTGTTAATGTTTGCTTCTGTATTTTGAGATAAAACAAAAATAAACAACAAAAACATTTTAAAATATACGTTTTGTCATAGTATGCGTATGTACATTAGGGTCCCCGGAGATGGGCACGACAATAAAGTGACGGAAGTTACTTGTTAAGTGGCAAGACTGTACATGTGTATCGGTTAGTTTTATACATTTACACCAATGGTGCTGAAAAATAGATAAAATAATGTGGAATCAGGTGAAATGTTCACTCTAATTGACTCTTATTATAAGTCAGTCGTCCCGAATCGATACAATCTTACATTTATCTTGTGTTTGCAGTATGGCTATGTTTTGTAAAGCATAGGGCAGTACATCAACTAGAATGCTGCAGTGTGCGATTGGCATGTTTTCGTTATATTCCGGTGCTAAAGCATGGACACAGTTACAGTTTAACATGATGGCAATTCACATAAATAGATCAGTATCATTAGGGCCTCATTATTTGGAGCATATCGAAACTTTCCGTTACTATCTTGCTGCTGTTATTGTGTCCATTAAAGATACGTGGTGACGTCATATTTTAATGTCCTCATTCATAGGCTATATGTAAACCTCGAGGCGTTAAAGTCGCACATTTCACTAGTGAGCTTCCACGGTAAACAGTTCCGTATATAATACAATTAGAATTGTATTTTTTTGGTTACAACTTTAACTTTCGTCAAATATTCAGCACATCATTGAAATACACATTTATTATAAAAGCACTTTGTTGAGTATGCATAATGTACATAGTTTATAGGTTATAAAGTTATACACAAGTTTGTGAAAGTGTTGTTGTGTGGATGTTGTTGCATTTTATTTCTTTCAAATACGCTTTTTACTCAGTTATTACTCGCAACGCTTTGGCAGTATACCTAGTTATGGAGATTCTTGGAAAAGCAGAGAAATTACGACCACAATGTTGAGAATGTCAATTTGCTTTGGAACACCTCGGTCATTTCTACTGCGGGCATGTCCGGACACCGCTGAGCAGTTGCGAATATCAGGGACGATACAGAAGGACGAATACTATCCAGCCAACTTAGCCTCACAGTGATTCTGCCCTATCACTATACAATATCCCACTAATTGCCAATCTCTCTCTTTTTGAGAGTGTTGCAGTCTGTCCCTGTTTAATGTTTCTGCGTCTATAACTCTGCCTGACTGAAGGAACTTGACATTTATATTGAGCTTCACGATGACATCACATTACGCTGCACGTGCTTGAGCCTCGATCCAGTTCTCGGAATTTCATCCCTTCCCTAGCACGCATGACAGCATCTAGAACCTAATAATATAAATATTAATAATAATAACACTCAGTCCCAAACATAACTGAACATTTCATTATCGGTTTATGATGCCAGATGCATAATTTATTAACTATTGACACCAGTTAAGAAAACCTAATTTATTCCAATATTTAATTAGTATCTTCTAACTCAGTTTACATCTCGCATCACTTAGTTATTTAAAACTGAACATATGATTATCATTATATTAGATTTAGAAAGAGCACGGTGCATACGAACTTTGGAAAACACGTGGGTTACCGCCCAATCAGTCTTGAGCTAATTATAGCACCAATCGTGTATTAATTATATTTAAAAGGGGCGTGAACATACATTAAATGTGCTGTTATATTCATTCTTTGGTGATTCAAAAGATTATGGAACATATTTTTGTGCTACATTTGTTTTGGCGTTTGAAGAATCATTTTCAAGTGAGTTTAAACGTTTCCATGTTTAAACGTATCAGACCTTTAACTTGTACAAAAACTTTCTTTGCCAGCAATGCCAGACATTTCGAAAGGATACTTTAACATATTGGACAAACATAAAGAAAAAATACAAATTAAACTTTATTGATTTTTTTCACAATTAACGGATTTGATCTCTTTCTGAAAAGCGGTTGGCCAGGGACGTCTTTAAGGAGGTATCCCCTGCCGGTCGCCAGGGTTTGAAAACTGAGAAATAATTGTTTGTAGGGACACAAAAGGGCACATTCAATTAACAGACAATTAATATGGTGTTTAATTACCACGTGTCTTAAATTTATATAATCTAATATCTTGCCAATTTTTCATTCAGACTGGGTTTATTTGAATTTTAACCGTTGCAATTTCTATAAAAAAAACCTATTGAGGTCCTGTTTAAATAAACGACACATCAGTCAATGATCAGTAATCAGTAGAAGACAGCCAATGCAATCAGTGTTCATAATGAATGTGATATCCCATTGTAGTCAAAGTACGTTAACATCACCTTAATGTTATCTATGCTAAAGTTTGTCACGCTCTTTAACGCCGCAAACAGCGCCAGTTTTATATCCCTTACAGGGAAAATATCCCTCGGGTTTTAATTGAGAAAGTTCCAGCTTATCCGGAGCCATATCCGTCTCGTCTTATCGAATAAAGATTATCAGGAGCAATATCCTTCTCGTCTTATCGAATACAGATTATCAGGAGCCATATCCGTCGCGTCTTATCGAATACAGATTAGTCAGGAGCAATATCCTTCTCGTCTTATCGAATACAGCTTATCGGGAGCCATATTCGTCTCGTCTTATCGAATACAGATTATTAGGAGCAATATCCGTCGCTTCTTAACGAATAAAGCTTATCGGGAGCCATATCTGTCTCGTCTTAACGAATACAGATTATCCGGAGCCATATCCTTCTCGTCTTAACGAATACAGATTATCCGGAGCCATATCCTTCTCGTCTTAACGAATACAAATTATCAGAAGCAATATCCGTCGTTTCTTAACGAATAGAGCTTATCGGGAGCCATATCCGTCGCTTCCTAACGAATACAGATTATCCGGAGCCATATCCTTCTCGTCTTATCGAATACAGATTATCCGGAGCCATATCCTTCTCGTCTTAACGAATACAGATTATCCGGAGCCATATCCGTCTCGTCTTAACGAATACAGATTATCCGGAGCCATATCCGTCTCGTCTTATCGAATACAGCTTATCGGGAGCCATATCCGTCTCGTCTGATCAAATACAGATTATCAGGAGCAATATCCGTCGCTTCTTAACGAATAGAGCTTATCGGGAGCCATATCCGTCGCGTCTTAACGAATACAGCTTGCCATTAGCCACATCCTTCTCGTCTTATCGAATACAGATTATCAGGAGCAATATCCGTCGCTTCTTTACGAATAGAGCTTATCGGGAGCCATATCCGTCGCGTCTTAACGAATACAGCTTACCAAGAGCCATATCGTCGCGTCTTAACGAATACAGCTTATCGGGAGCCATATCCGTCGCGTTTTAACGAATACAGCTTATCGGGAGCCATATCCGTCGCGTTTTAACATATACAGCTTATCAGGAGCCATATCTTCGCGTCTTAACGAATACAGCTTATCAGGAGCCATATCTTCGCGTCTTAACGAATACAGCTTATCAGGAGCCATATCTTCGCGTCTTAACGAATACAGCTTATCAGGAGCCATATCTTCGCGTCTTAACGAATACAGCTTATCAGGAGCCATAACCGTCGCGTCTTAACGAATTTCACGAATACAGCTTATCGGGAGCCGTATCAGTCGCGTCTTAACGAATACAGATTATCGGAAGCCATATCCGTCTCGTCTTAACGAATACAGCTTATCAGGAGCCATATCTTCGCGTCTTAACGAATACAGCTTATCAGGAGCCATATTCGTCTCGTCTTAACGGATACAGATTATCAGGAGCCATATCGTCCCGATTTAACGAATACAGCATTTCGGGAACCATATCCGTCGCTTCTCAACGAATACAGCTTATCATGAGCAATATCCGTCGCGTCTTAACGAATACAGCTTATCGGGAGATATATCTGTGCGTCTTAACGAATAAAGTTCCCTGTGTGCTTTATGCGTCTTGTGTCAATAAATAAAGCTAACCAGGGAGCTATATTCGTCACGCCTTAACGAATTCCGCTCATCGGTAGCAAAACCCGTTGCACTTTAACGGAAATATTTGTCCTGTAGCTGTATTCGTAAGGCGTCAACGGATTTAGCTCCCATGAGCTTTATCTACCAACGACATGCACTGGTCTTAAACATGATGTACCGCTTCGACAATTATAGCTCCACATTATGAAGTGACTGACAAGCTGATTTTGGTCAGTGTACCTGTAAGAATACCTAAACTTGATAGTAACCGGCAACAAACTGATCATCACGTGACATTATTTTGTCAACAAGGAGGTGTTTACTCGAAAGACGTTGTGTTTTCACCGCTAGATGTGACTAACGAGTATTTGAACGTACCGGGTAGTCAAACGTCATACGAATTTGTCCAAGTGGGTTATGAGCATTTCGGACATTCACTGACAACTGACTGGCCACTATGTCCTACATGAATTTGTGTGTGACGCTATATACAACTACAGTTTTTCGTGTTGTGTTTACAGCTCCCATAGCCTGTCCCTGCCATCGAAGACCCTCGGGTTTACGTGAGTTTGGTTATATAGATAGGAAAAAACATAAAACCGAGAGAAGACCGTAAAACGGGCAGACAAACCGACACAAGTAAAGTTTAGAACATGTTCCTAACTGTTTTCTAATGTCGAGTAATTGTATTGCTGTTTTGCATTTAGTTCGCGGTAATTCGGGTCAAATATAACGAATACATGTATTCGTTTCTAAATTTAAGATGTGGGATAAAACAATAAAAAGAAGTCAGTGAGTGCTTCGACTAAATTGCACATCTTTCAGATGCCGGAAAAATCAGATTGCTGAAATGACGACTCCGACCACGACCTTAAATTGAAAGTGTCAACAAACAAGCATGTTACTCTTCCCGACGGTAGCTGTATTCGGCGTAACAATGCTACATGTTGTTCTTGGTTATATGTTTATATGATAGGAAGTTCAAAATACCCTGGATTTTTATTGATTTGTTATAGAAATTCTACATTCCCAATCCGTATGCACAATGTGGCAAAAGAACATGGAAAGTCGTACCATTTTTACAATAAAATTAATTTAGTCATACAACGTTATTACCCAATATTTCACACATAGTTAAGGTATCCATAAAGTTTTGACGTGCTTTCGTATCTTACCTCTTCCGTGTAAGGGTAGCCACCTTGGTTGATTCGGGAGAATAGCAGCTTCCCGTTAATGAAAACTTCAAAAGCGCCTGAAACAAAAGCAGTATTTGTGCTGTCATCCAAGAATAAGTGTCCTATTCGGGAGAAACATGACATGTCTCTCTCTCTCTCTCTCTCTCTCTCTCTCTCTCTCTCTCTCTCTTCTCCCTCTCTCTCTCTCTCTCTCTCTCTCTCTCTCTCTCTCTCTCTCTCTCTCTCTCTCTATCTGTGTGTGTGGGGGGGGGGGGGGCGGGGGGCTTTAAGCAGCATTTGTGTGCCTGTGGTTCTATCCAGACATGAGACTGAGGGATTCCAGCTCTCCTTCGTTGTGCCTGGGGTTCTACCCAGACATATCTCCGAGGTCTTCCAGCCGTCTTGCGGCGTGTCTCTGGTTCTACTCAGATATGTGACTAAGGTATTCTATCCGTCGTGCGGTGTGCCCGTGGTTCTTCTCACACATATGGCTGAGATCTTCAAGTTGACCTGCGGTGTACCTGGGGTTCGACCCGGGCATGTCAGATTTTTTTCTCTAATTGATAGATGGAAGTCCAAAAACTGCCATAGATTGAGTGGTGCAATAAATACATCAAACAAAAACATAAAATCAGATTGAAGCTCAACAATGGCAAAAGATCGCAATCAAAACAAAATTTGAAATCCAAATGTTTACTTAGTTACTCACCTACTCGACCGTTGATCTCTATAAATTTCACATCGGGAAAGTTATCCTCAATTCCTTGTCGTATGTCGTCACAGACGTTTTGACCCTTGCACCCGGACCTGGTGACGGGAGACAATATAGGATAATACAATGTTATAAATACAACACGAAATACGAGTATTGCAATAAAATATAAGAAAAGTCGTTGATGCGAAGCATCAAAGGCGACGCAAAAAATTTGAAGATAAATTGAAAGGTAAACAGGTTAAAGCAATATGGGAGCAAGTAATAAAGACATATTTGGAAAGTTTTGATTAAAAGATTTTGAATTTTAGTATAGATCTAATATAAGAAAATCTCAAGAAAAAGTATGTATAACGTATAGGCCCATTCCTGAGACCATAGAATGGTTTAAAACAAAATAAAAGCAAAACCCGACACCATTTAATAGGTCTTCCAAGAGGTTACATACGTAGAAAAAAGGTGCCTGAATTATAATAATTAACAATGAAACTAAAGTGTACAAGCAGAAATTGCACATGAGCAGGAGCCCCTCATTGCACAAATAATTATTGTTCAGAAAGAATTGTTCTGGAACACAGTATTATGTATACAAAGAACAATGTTTAATCTTTCATAAAATTTACCGGTTTCTCACTTTTAAAGTGAAATGGATGAAGACATACTAAGAGAATCAGTAAAGACAGAACGATCTAGTATGTCTTTCATCCCGATGAAATAAATGTTGTAACAAAGCAATGTTACTACCTAAGTATGTGCTACTGTGGTTTATAATTACACACTGAGCTGACATTAAGAATACATAAGTTGCTGTCAAGAGAAAGGTAGTGTATGCCATTCAATAGAGTAAAGAAATATCTACAAAAATAAGTTATCTTATTATCCAAGAAGGATATAACTTTCTAGTAAATATGGGTGTAAGGACGTATTAATTAGTCCAAACATATTCTGTTATTTTTGGCAAAACATCGTGTAATAAAGGTTTTGATAGGAAATAAATCTCATTCAGGTTTAGGGTTTGAACACAGAACCCTCCAATCCCGAGTCCCTAAACGTAACCTTTTGACCAAGAACACTTCACTTTTGTTATAAATGCTTTCTTCGTGTGTTTCAAACGTCTCTTTAATGATCATCCAAATCGTTAACAATAACTTTTTCAAACTTGTCATAACGGGTCTAAGGTTTGAGTTCGGAACCATCTTATCCTGAGTCTATAAAATTTACCTCTTGACCAAGAACACCTCAAACATACTATAAATGCTTTCTTGGTGTGTTGAACGTTTCTCGTATGTATGTGAATTAAACATCGGAATCTTTAATTATTTCCTTTTTATCGTGACGGGGCAAGGGATTGAATTTGAAACCCTCCTATCCAGAGTCTTAAACTTTTGACCACAAAACACTTCAGAGATGTTATCTACATGCGGGTAGATAACTGTCTTCGCGACACATAACTTTTATTCGCAGAGGCGCTGTTATTAGATAATACATTGGTCTTTCTCACAATGTATAATTTTGGGGTTCCCAATGAAACGGTTTGCTGTTAATTTGCTTCCAAAGTTGTGACATTTACCATAGAGTAAAGAACAAATTCATTTAGTGTCGTGTAGCCTAGAAAGACCGCAAAATAAGCATTCCCCACGGGCAAATTTCATTGAGCATTCCATATATAGGCTTCGCGCTTCAGTGTACCGTGTAACGATACAATAGAAGCATACAGTCGTAAATGGTCTCCGAGGTTCTGACCCCTGCCAAGGAACGGTAAACACCACAATACAATATAATATATGTACAATGTAATACAAAACATACCCTCTCCTACCTGCCACTTATATTCACAAACATTATAAGCCTTACCGGTAGACATGAGGCCGGAATACAGTACATTATACAAACCAAATATCTTGATACATGCAAATATGAAGTCATTTAAACTCAGCTTCATTTTTAAGTTGATCCTATGTGGATAGTTCTCATTAAGACGCAATGCAGTACACAAGAACCATCACCCTGTACTTCATGATGTTGGAGTAATTGCCCTTTGTTTAATTTTCCTGTCCCGAGCATAACTCCAAGACTATCAAAGCTATTGTCTTGAAACTTCCAAGATGGATAGATCTCACTCAGACGGAATGCAGTGCGCAAGAACCATCACCCTGTACTGCGTGATTTTGGAGTTATTCCTCTTTGTTAAATTTTCTTCTCCGGAGCATAACTCAAACATTATCAAAGCTATTAACTTGAAACTTGATACATAGATAGGTCATACTGCGACGAGGTGCAAAGCTCAGGGATCGTAACTCTGTACTTCATGATTATGGAGTTATGAATCTTTGTTTATTTTCTTGTCCAGATCATAACTCCTACGTTATTAAGTTATTGACTTGAAATTTCTCAGGTGGATAGATTTCATTAAACGGAGTGCAGTGCACAAGAACCGTCACTGTAGACCCTCATGGTTTTAAAGTTATTCCCCTTAGTTCAATTGTCGTATGTTTGTCTGGACCTTACTCCTACATTACCAAAGCTATTGACTTGAAAATGCATACCTGGCTAGATGTTATTGAAACGGATGGCATTGCACAAGAACCGTCACTCTGCTCTTCTTATTTTTGAGTAACGCCCCTTTCTATACAAATGCAATTACTCTCAGGTAAATTTGTGTATATTTGATGTTATTCCCTTTTGATTTTTTAATTACCCAGATTGTTGTCCACAATCATGTCAGAGTGCATTGCACAACAGTGCACAGTAGTTTGGTAGATTAAATATTTTTTAATGTTCTTCTACTTGAATTTCATCTTTTCTTGCTATAACCCAGAGTGCAGTCCAAAACTCTGCCGTTCTGCATTGCACAGTGCACAACAGTTTGTTTCAAATTGTTCAATTGTTAGCGTATTTTTTTCTGCCTTGCGGTGCTCTTGTTAACAAACGTATTAATTAAAATATGTTGCTTTTTAAAATTGATATAGTCCTACAGGTTTTTCTCATTGCATATCACCTTGATAGAATATTCCTCGATTGATACTGTTTTGGAATACTACCCCGACAAAATATTTCCTGGTTGATATTGTTGTAAAATACCACCCGGCAGAATATTTCAAGATTGATATCGTTTTGCAATACTACCCTAATGTTTATTGATGTCCTTCATGCACGTGAAGAAAAGTGAATCATACACTACCATCATTACAAACATGTATTTCCTATCTAAGCCACGCTGCACAGTTAGCTACATTACTATTTTTAACCTACGTAACCCACGTGACCAATAACTGTTGTGATCACGCTATATCACCATATCACAACTCTGACCTCGATGTTTATCTTAGGGGAGATCCCCGTCTTTGTTATTTATAGATTTGGAAAGAATGCAAATTTAAAACGATAAAATTGATGACTAACAAATATGTAGTGTTATAAACAGCCTTTACTTCAACTAAAATATGAAGTAATTATTACCAGATTCTCAGAACAGGGGAAATATACTGTTCCGTGAATTAGATATAGGCTAACTGTCGGATGGCGCCTTTAAATCCAGTTAATTCCACATTCCTTGAATCTTTCATCCGATAAATATCATGAAGTTTGAAAAGTGATACCAAGTATTTATATTATTGTCGTGTATAACACAAGTAGACGTTAAGAATATGTGAGCGAAATAAACAACCCTGTCTGTGTTTACCTATCTAAAGGGATTCTTTTCACCCCAAGGTGTGCTATTACATTTTATATTATCGGCTTTATACTTTCTCAGACAAATGAAATATATACAGACGTGTGATAATCGTGGCTTTATTATATCTTTCCCGATTTGATGTATGCCATGGATTTTTTTCTCTAATTAATAGCATGCTTTAGAATATCGTCGTTCAAATAAAAAAAAATGTGTTTCTGCGATGTAAAACTTCAGCACTTTTAATCCTGATAAATTTATCAAATGCACATTTAAAATGGCCAAATATTGAGTTTATTTTATGGTGTCGTGTGGTTTCAGATGAATCATAATAAATTGGGGATGTATTCATGTCAATAAAGGGTAAATTGTTCAAAGAAATTTGTATTAAATTGATTGACAATTACTCTAGCTGAGTTAACGTTCTTTAAAATGTTTAATTTCCAGAGTGTTTTCGAATAAGGCGAAAATGTAAACACCATTATCAGGGCGGCTAATAAATGTGTCTGCTCTGTATGGAAACTCAATTAATCATTTCATGCATACATGAACGGTGGCAGCGCCTGACTATAGATCATGTAACATTCGTATCGTCTTGACAAGAAGTTAGAACAGCCGTATCTAATATCTCTCAAATCCTTATGACACGTCCAGACAGTATTATCGAAAACCTACTTTACTATGCACTATAAGTAAATGGTGGTGGTGGAGGGGTGGGGTGGAGTGGAGGTGGCTGTTATCTTTATTATTTCTTTTTTTTAATGATAGCAAGGGGCACTTAGTTTAATGCTGTTGCTTTTAGCAAATAACAAAAAAAACTTAGTAGTAGTGTTTGCGGACTAATTCAGATAGATTAAATAATTGGTGTTTCTGTGTCATAAGGCAAAATTGTCTATCAATTTATAGTCGAAAGTCCACTTAACCAAATACAATAGAAACTGCTTCTCAGCACCTTCAAACTAACATTTTTATTGCAATTGTGATATTTAAGGATACCTAAATGTCTATATAAAGAATTAAATAAATTAACTTTTCAATATCGGCTGAGTATTTACAATCAATAAAAACGCTCTAATATGGTGAGATGTATTATGCTATTTAAACCACTAACCGTTCTCTGAATGCAGTGGCTTCCTCATATGAAAAGACGAATTAAATCTATGATACTCAACTTCTCTTACTCTGTATAAGATGCATATTAAGTTGGCGGTGATGTGTTTATTCTTGTAGCATGAGCAATCACTGTTATGCTAGGGTGACAGTTTACTTAATGAACGTATAATAATATATCTGCTCTTTTTTTACGCCATGTGATGTAAATGTTTAAGTGTCTTTCGACAACACAAATACTGAAGGTGCGTTCGTTAAACAGTGACGAATGTTTTAATTGTATTTAAACTTCACACTTAAAGGTCTTGTCCGCCAGTTTGTCTTTCCTCAATATCACAAACTGACATCAGAAGCTTTATCTTTTTTATGTTAAATATTTAGTATCAGACCAAAACTTATTTAAAAATCATTATTTTAACGAACAAATAAAAACATAAAAAAACACATGTGGGTTTCGAACCGAGATACCTCTTATATGATATCTGTCTACCCTCAATAGTCAAACATCACGGTATACGCCATTAAATTACTATTCGTAAATGTTGTTCATGTAATTTAACTCAGTATGACTGTGTTTTTATTTTGTTTGTTTTTTTGTCTGTCTTTCTATTGGGCCCTTCTCTCATTCTCACCTTCTGTCTGTCTGTCTGCCTGTCTGTCTGTCTGTCTGACGGACTGTCTGTTTGTCTGTCTGTCTTTTTTTCCGTTCTTTCTTGCTGTCTGTCTGTCTGTCTATGTATAGCTGTTGTTTGTTTGTCTGACTGTCTGCCTTCCAGGCCTCCAGCCCGTCCGTCCGTCTAATGTTTTCTTCCTGTCTGCTTGACAACAAGATACTCAGAGTGTCCACCCGTCTGTCAGACTGTTCATCTGTCGGGTTAGTATATTTGTCTGTCTTCTTTCAATCTGTTCGCCTTTATGTCTGCCTGTCCATCTCAAGGTCTGTTTGTCATCCGTTCATCTGTTCGTCCGTCAGTCTGTATTATAACCGTTAGACCTGTTGTGATAAGCCCTAGACAACTCACCAATGTTCAACCACTACAGTGATCTTCTCTCTAAGCCGCCGAGGCGAGTTGTCGTAATAGTCCCGGTGTACCGTGTTCCGGTATTCCGTGTAAGGTCTCGACTGGGAGCTGGAATAGTGTCTGCTCTCAGAGTTGTATTTCTCCGGATTACGGCGCCATTTTTGTTCCGCGTCTCTCAGCGCGTCGTATTTGTCCTCGACATTACCGAGTCTAGTCGTAACGACCTGCCGTCCACCATCGTAAATATTCGTATTGCGCGACATTGTTTGTAGTTCTAAGACCGGTCGGTAGTTACAACCTGGCGGTAACTTGGCTAGATGTGGTTAATGTTTGTTTCACCTGTGACTTATTATGGTACTATTATAAAACTGTTTCTTGTTATTCTTCACTCCCGTATAAGTGTTGGTTACCAGCTTACAAGAAACATGGTTGTTTTAAAAAATCACATTTTGTATAAAATCTATTTGTTTATCAATGTCTATATAAAAGAATATTAATAAATTGTTATTACAATTTATTTTTCCTTTTTTTAAACACTTAAGAATAACACACAAAAACAAATTTTCATATCGTTTAATATACTATCATTAAGTTGATTTCACATACTAGTAATCTCTTTCTTTCCTTTATCCGTAAAATTTAATTTAACAAATATATACACTGGTGTGAAAATATCAATTTATATTACTGCTATCACGATTATAGTGTTTTGTTATAATAATAGTTCCATCGAGTCGGAATCACTTGTCTGTATTTCCACAAGTACGGTAAATATATATCTTACTATGTTGGCACTTTAAATTAATCCTGGAGCGCATTAATACAGAGTACACGTCACAGAAATCATCCCTCCGCGTAGGTAACACAAAGTGAAATCCGCGGGTAGTATTTTATCTAACCAAACGATCGATTAGCTTTAAATGCCCCATGTATGGTCGACAAACAGTCATAGCTACACATCCGAAAGTTTGTTTACCTGTCCGGGCTAGATCTTTTCATCACCCTTCTTTAAAGAGTTTTTTAAATCCTTACATATGTCATATGAGAAAATAAACACGCCATTCATAGCTGGTCAATGCGAGCATACAAAAGACTACAGGATAGACTTCAAACTTCATTGAAATGTAGTTTTGATCACCACTGTTGAAAGTTATTCAATTATATTTGTCGGCATATAAATGACCCGCATTTTTGTTTGTGTTCCAAAAAATATGCTGATTTCTGTAGGTTACAGGATAAACATATTATTTTAATATTGCATAGGTATTTATAGGTAATTATTGGTCATTTCGGCGGTTTTAAACCATCTTTCACGTATGAAGATCAGAGACAACCACAAACATAGAACCACGGGCACACAGGAAGTTTGCAGGTAGTTGGCAGGGAAGTTTGCAGGTAGTTAGCAGGTAGTTAGCAGGAAGTAAGCAGGTAGCATGCATGTAGATTGCATGTAGTTTGCATGTAGTTTGCAGGTAGCTTGCAGGTACTTTGCAGGTACATTGCAGTTAGCTTGCAGGTAGTTTGCCAGTAGTTTAAGGGTAGTTTGAGGGTAGTTCGCAGGTAGCAATGCATGTAGTTTGCAGATAGTTTGAAAGTAGTATGCAGGTAGTTAGCAAGTAATTAGCAGGTACTTTGCAGGCAGTTTGCAGGTAGCTTGCAGGTAGGAACATTACAGGAACATTGATTCAAATAGTCCAAACTATAGCAAAATCTTGCTCTAATTACATATTTAAAATGCTGTCCAACCAAGAGTGGACAGTGGGCTATTTTCTAGCCATAAAATGTTTAAGTTTGTTTGCATTACTAATCACGTGATCGTTACAGCCTCATTCATCAATACATCTACACCAGTCTGGATGGCTTGTTATGGTACAGCTCCCGTTCATGGGGAGATTATTTGCGTGGAAACTAACTAGTTCTGTTCTGTTCCTGAAAAAAGTATGTCTTTATGTAGAGAGACAACTATTGCATAACTCGTCCAGCCAACTTCTAACCACAAATAATATGGGAACAACTTAACCATTTCAAGGAAAATAACGACTGACAACGTTAAGAGACGTATATTTATTCCACACTAAATGTTTGATTTTCATATCTTATAAGTTTGCTAAATGTATATGTATAACACAATTAAAAGTAATAAAAAGACATGCATTTTAATGAAAAAGTTAAGCATACGCTTTGAGTATCATGGTTATAAATTAACTAATTAGATATTAATTATTGGAGGCGCATTAAATAGGAACGAATGGTCTATTATCCATACCAAAGGAAATAGTTCCAGCTTCCATGGGTGAATAGCGTAATAAGGGGCAGATAATCACGATCTCCAATCGATCACCCATATCTTAAAACTGATAACAGATGTTTTGTTTACACACAAAACACACAAAACACCGTTAAACAGTTTGTGCTTAGAATGCGATTAAAAATGACAGCAACAGGAAGAAGTAGATCCAACAGTAATGAATTGTCTTTGGACGCGCAGACAGAGGCCTGAATATAAACAATAGAACAGAACATAATTTTATTTAGACGTGTTCATAGTACATCGTCGTAAAATAAAAAAATAATTTAAACAAGTCAGTAAAAACATTGTATACTGTTTCTGCCGGGTGCCCGTGACGTAGTGGTAGAATTACCAATTTGTATCTCCCCAGACTGCTTAGCGTCCCACCGCGTTTTAAGGACTTAATGTGGACAGGTCTTCCAGCTGTTCTGTGGTGCACCGGTGGTTCTTTCGAGACATTTGCTTGGGGGTCTTCCTTCACCAAAAACAGCTGGATGTCGCTATAATGATGATAATTGGTCACTGCGATGTATCTCAAAACGCAAACAACCTTTTTCTGCAATTCCTAATAGTTACATTCTCACATTCTAGTAATTATTTGTCACTGCAGGAAATGTAGACTATATCTCCACTGGAACTACAACTCCTTAAGTAAAAGCTGTTAAAGGCTCAAGTGTATGCTTTGGATAAGAAAGCAAACCAATACTTTTTGTTATCATTGATATATGACACAAGAGTTATAATAATAGATAACATATCAAACATTCTATGGTAACATCTGACTTTTTACAATAACATGCTTTGAGTGGGGTTTGGTCACTTTTGTTGATTACGTTCAATGTTTACTGCGGAAGGTATGTCTTTAAGTGGCAAGTTATTATTTTGCTTGTTTGCTGTAATACAATCATTTATAATCAGAATCCACAATGATAAACCGTTTCAATACTACATATACTACTTTCCAAGATTACCATAGTCTTTGCATCAAGTAGAGTTAGTAGAGTTTTAAACTTGCATATCAGTTTCTTTTTCTAAAGCTGTGTATCAAGACTTACAAGATTAAGATTGTTTTAATGACATATATACATTTATCAATGTCGGCTCCAGGTACGGGAGGCCCCGGGTTCGATCCCGGGCCGCGACATACCAAAGTCGTTAAAAATGGTAGTGGTATAGCTCCCTTGCTAACGCTCAAACAAATATAAGGGAAGTTCCACGACTGGCTGGCCCGGTGTCAGGATAATGTGACTGGGTGTGGTATCATGCCAGGTGTTCACGGCATGCTATACATAGTGAAAGTAGCACTATATCTGCTTCAAGTGGACACCGTCTCCAGATAACTGAAATACTGTTGGCGGGACGATAAACCCAATAAACAAACAAACAAACATTTATCAATTTGGACTATGATGAATGCTGTCTAGTTTGTCTAGTTTGTGTGTGTTTGTTACACAATTATGGTCATATTGGTGAAGTCCAACTGGTAGATGAAGACCCCATATTTATATCTGTGTAGAATCACCGGCGCACCGAAAGTTGTGGTCCCGACCGGGATTCTAACCCACATGGTGAGAGACCGAGGAGTTACAAGTCAGCGACTTTAACCGCTCGGCTACGGGCGCCCATGCGGTATATCTCAATTCCCTTAATTAAAAAAAAATAACATTGCAAACAATACCTGTGAACTGGAAGACCTCGATCACCATGTCATATTATGTCTGGACCAGGACTGGCATCTAGACACTAATGTAAGGGGCCAATGCAGTTTCCAGTCGACGACTTACCTACTCAGCCTCTGGCATCCTTTATGTTTGTTAACTCTTTAAGAGAACACTCAGATCATTCTATAAGATTCTGAACAACAAATAACATATATCTAGCAATTTGTCTCAACAGCATATTTTGTATATAATAAATGTATACATCTTTTATATACGTAGACACACAATAATTGATATAGCCTTTAACACGTCGTATAGGTAGTGCAAATGTTTACATTATGAAGTAGTTGGTGTCAAAACATTATTCTGACGTCATCGCGTAATGTTGGCGTCATCACGTTACGTCGTTGTCATCGCAACGTCTTAGCGTCATTTCAATGAATAACACCACAGTGGACAGCGGCATGAGTTTACGCCAAAGGATCGCAAATAATCTTAGCCATATTATGACCAGGATTGGTCAGCTGAACTGCTGTGCTCCTGCTGACGTTACATCAAACGACGTTGAGCCAAACGTCACTAGCCAAAAAATCCCACGCAGCAAAACTTCGTTGTCTATTGCCAAGTTCTTCATCAGGGGTCGTAAGCAACAGGCGAAAAGCGGCAGCGCTGTAGTAAAAGGTAGGCGGCGTCAGAATAAGGCGCCAAAATGGCAGTCTGCTGGTAATTCTGGACGTGTTGGGGGAGCTCAGACTTGGGCAGAGCAATCAACGGTGTTGAAGATGTCACGGCAGCTGGATGAAATGTCAGTGGAAGAGATAGATCCAGGTATGATGTTTTACGTTCGCACGTAAGTATGGCCACAAAGGCTATCTCATGATTAGACCACGACACGTCAAACAATTAGACAGGTTACAAATACGATTTTTATAGTACTTACTAAGGGTTCTTAAAAAATGTTAAGTTATGTTCTTAAAATAAATTGGTACTCTTGTACGTTAATTTCAGTCCACATGCTTCTTCTATAACAGCATATTAATGATATTTAGTTATTGCCGAGCAGCCCTGAATCTATCCAGACATAATCTGAGTGGGTCTCTCCGCCGTATAAGCTGGAGGAAGCAAACGTGGCCATAAATGGCCAATCGAAAGAACCCGTTTAATCACGTCCCCGACATGGTCAATCTATACAACGAACCGTCACATGTATGAAAATGATAATATCCACAGTTTTTGTCGACTATGCAGTGTATCGTTAGGTAATGAGTATTGGGCGATAGGAATGTGACATATCGTATTCTTAGATACCATGAACCGAACTCAGAAATACTCGTTTCTTCACGTTGATAGACTTCATTTGATCATCGTTTGATCTACAGAACAACCAGGTCAGGATCTGCACACTCTACTTTTCATCAGTGATGCATACAATGCTTAAAACACAATATGCAGCATAAATACATTTAAAATACATGAAACATTCCCCACCACACCCCATTTTATTGGTGCTGTCAAATGTAAGTAGCACATTCTTTGATTCTTCAGGTCAATGAGCGTGGAGTCCTTTTAGAAAGCATTACTATAAAGTGAAAAAACAAAACACGAAACAATATGAAATCTTTATTGTAGGTTGCAGAAATATAATTTAATAATTATAGCCGCATTTAATGCCGTAAGCTACCAGCACTCATGTACAATCTGCAAAATCCAGTTAACTTTCCGTTCCAGACGTGTTCCAGGAGGCCCGCGATGCGGTGCTGGTTCGATCCTCCAGCACCACCTTGTCGCCCCGCCTACTCACCCCGGGAAGTCCGTCCCCCTGGGACTCCCATTCCGACGGATGGCTGTCAGCCACGCCTTCTCCCGGCCCTGGTCCTTCCTCTTTGCCAGCACGCCCCTCCTTCTCCACCACAACATTCATTATCGAGCCAGCCGCAAACAGAGCCGGGTCCAGGCAGTCCAATGATGAAATATGCGAGTCTCCGCGAGGCAGTGAGCGGTCCATGGACTCCATGATGATTGACGAAATCTTGGATCAGCTCTTGGAGGAAACCACTCCAGCCAGTATGGCTACTCCCTACAGCGACCAGGAGGTGGTCGCTCATGAAAGAGTGGGAGATCAGTGAAGCGTCAAATAGAGTGGTCGCTTAACAAGGTCGTTATGGAGACCCAATACGCAGAATCTGCATTAAGCAACTAAGTCTAACCTATGAAACTAAACGAACTCTAACTTAAGAAGAGCAAACTCGTGTATTGAATCGTAAATCCAGCACTTTTTAAAATGCAATAAATGCTTTACTGAGACTGAGACTGCCTTTTACGGTCAACTATAGACATTATCCAGAGGAAAGAATTGAAAACTACAGTTGAAATGCCAGATGAAAAAATCGGTCGTTTGATACTACACGGAGATATGTTGGTAGAAACAGATGCCAGATGTAAAGATTGGACAGAATAGTGTAAAGTCAATTGGAGATGTATGCAAATAAATGAACCTGCAAGAAATCAGAATGTTTTGAAAGTCATATGTGAACATATTCGACATATAAATGACTGAGCCAAACATCTCATTGTTTGCAGCGACCGAATAGTCTTTACAACTTCCTTACCATTTTTACAATATTAGACACGCCGGACTGCATTGCACCATGATCTGTTTTAATACTAGTCCTTTTAAACGTTTGGTCTCATTTATTTCAGAATAAAAGTTTGGGCACATATTATGTTCCAAATATTATCTGTATATCGTATTCGTTCTTGTATAGACACCTCACCTTTTAACAAACGTGTTCGAGTTACTTTCAAATTAAATGCATGAATTGTGTGTACGACAGATCCAAACCGTACTAGGATAATTTCACCACATTCAACAAAGATGTTCTCAAAGAACACAAAATAAAAAAAAAGAAATTTGCCCTGAAAGGACAACAAATTTTAAAAGTTTGTCATAAGATAGACAGCATATACAATTATAACAATACATTTTATCATCATCATCACCATCATCGTCATCATCATCATCATCACCATAAAGGAATATATTTTGTAGAAAGTACAATACAACCTATATGCTACATGCTTATAAACATAAAAAAATTCAGGAAAACGCCCTTCAAGCAAATGATAACATCAATACAACTTAAACAGCGCATTTATATTGTTTTTTCGTTGTTTTCTTTTAACATGAACATGAGCGCATGAATGTATTTGTAATTGTTTTACCTCTTTAACATACATGTATACAGAGTAACTGAAATGAGTGTACACTGAATACTGAAAATATATAAACAAGTTGGATGAAGCGATATGAAACTTACAGCCGAGCTATCGTTTTATGGTGTGTAAATGTTATATTGCTTCTTAATTAAAATTTACCTTACGGGAATTTTGGTACGGGAAGCGACGTCATAGCGGAAAATGGCGTGTAAATTTGCGACACTATAACGTACTTCTTTAGCGACCTTAACCATACATACATAATAATGCACGTCAAGTTAAGAGAAAAAAAGTTTGATAAAATGATTAACGATCTGATACCTTCGTTTCAGTTTATAATACCGTAATGACTAAAAACGCCAGTGCAATGAGCAATGGTAGATATTTATAATTACAAGAAATAGTCTAGGCTATAATCATCGATAGAAACTGTAATTTACTAGAAATAATCTTGGCTATGTTAGGTTCATCGATAGTTACTGAAAATAACGAGGAAAAGTCTAGGCTGTGTTTGGTTCATCGATAGAAAACAAGAATTTCTTACGAGAAATCGGCTGTGCGCGGTCCCTTAATTCAAAAATGAGAGTCTCTTCCAAGAAATAGCTTATGTGCGGTCCTCGTTGGAAACATGTGAAGGAGACTATGTCCATTTTGTGCATGAACTTATCCGAGTTGTGAAATGATTTTTTTTTTTATTTCTGTATAAACGAGCTGACAAACATTTTCACGACTTTTTTCAATGTTAATAGTAGACCTACCAATTCTACAAACTCGAGATGAAGAGATAAGAAGAACAAACGATCTCTGTTTTTTATTAACAACTGAACCAATCGTCATTTTTTTGTCGTATTTTGTCATCACATTTGCTTGTAACTTTTAATAAATGTATATTGGAGTGGAAACTTCTAAGGGAAATAACACGTGGAAGATAGTAGAGGAGCGTTTCTATTCTTGTCTCCCTTTATAAATAATTTTAGAGTCAGCGTTTTCAGCAGGAGTTTGAGAATAAGTATGAACCATCTGCTTGACATTTTAATACTAAAATGCAACAAAGAATAAAAAGGTATTTTTTGACTATATCTGCATGTAAATGCGCATGTATCGAAGTAAGTGTTAATAAAATCATTGCTCTCGTATAATCTGCTGTAAAGTGTGAAAGGATGTTAGATCTACTGGTGTTAGGGCCTACAAATTTGTTGATCTTTTCTTGTAGGCCTAACACTTAAATTTCAGTTCATTCACTCTTTACAGCTTGCAACATGTAGATATGTACTTATTATTACTATAAATATTTATATAATTATTTATATCGAACTGCATTAGAAAGCAATTAGTTCTCTATTGCACCTATCGAGTTCTTCTTATGCCATATTTATTTTGATACAAATGTTTCTGAAATATTTCAAATGACGTCATTTTTAACACCCCGGTGACGTCATGAATAACTGTCAAAACATTTGAAATTTTAGACAGGTACATAGATCAAGTATACTTAATTTGAAATCGTTTAATCGTACCAGATGACAGAAATGACCACTTCACACTTAACACAAGTTCTGCAGGATGAACTTGATTTAAGTGCGAGGATTGCAAACCTCGAAGAACGAGCAGCCAAACTTGACCAGAGCTTTTCAGCGATGAATCAGGCAGCGAGAGAAATTGCAGACTTTTTGAAGCGCCATGTAAACAAAGTCGAGACTGAACGAAAGGTAGGGTGGGCGCCTTGTACTTGCTTCTTTTTTGTGTGTGTATTAAGTTATGGCTCATTTATATAAATATTGATAGGGATATATTATCTGTTTTAGTATAGTTGGTATTGTTAGTGATCTATAAAAATCTAGGTAGAAATCTATTTTTATCCGATGATTTACACTTGTATATTTAAGTCTACAGAAGAGATTTATCTAAAATGTTTAAGATTTGATTGTAATTTAAACAAGTAAAGTGCTATACCGACGGACCATGCAATTACACTCATTGTAACAGCATAAAGCAAATCAAAGTGCTAAAAAGCGCCATAAAGCCGGTGTAAGTTTAACCCTGTAAGCGATTTAAGATGTAAACATAATGATCAAAATTATCCTGTGGTTAATCAAATTGAAAAGCAGGCAAGTCTTCAGATGCACAAAACCCTCACCTATGAAAGTATGGATTATACATAAGGACACAAGTTACAGCAAGTTAAATACATGACAGATACAAAACTTTACTCCCACATATTTATTTCGTCAACAGAACACCTTTGTCATCTAATTCAAGAATTCCTGAACGCGTGCGGTAGCTTAAGAATGAGATGCAAATATAGTACGAATGTCTGAAATGATCGTTGTCATACACTCGTTATAATAACAGTTTGCTCTCCGTTTCGACTCTTTCCTCTAGTCACTGAGTGATATTCCTTCGCGGCATTTGTTCATTCATTACTCCTCATCTACATCTGCATTTCACAATATAATTACTAGGTCTTCTAGTTTATACAGAAAACAATATCAATTTACCATCTGCATGCAGAGGAATGCCTTAACACAATTATGTATCATTCGACATATATATTGTTTATATACAAGCGCTACTTTTTACCAGGCATGAAGACTGGTCATGTATGGCGTGTGGAACGTTGCAAAATTCGAAAAACAATATTTGAGATTGAATTACATATTTATATTCTACAATTTTTGATTTATGTTGTAACAATAATATTTCTATGCTAAAATGCAGCATTTCTATTGTAAAAACATATTTTTGTTCAATATTTATATTTATATGGTAAATTTTCATTATGTGTTATAAAACAAGCATACTTTTATATTCGATAAAATGAACAATTATTTAAGTTCAATAATTGCATCATGGGATACTTATAACATTTGCAACGAAGAATTTCATTGGGCCACAGTATTTTGACAGAAGGCATACAATACTCGCAGAAACACTACTTTTGATTTGGTGACAATTTAAATACAAAAGAATACACCAGCATTAATAATTTGCTGTGGCTATTTCTGTGGTACTGTAAAACCTTTCACCTGGGTTACATCTTATAGGAGAATCAAATTATGACCTATTGCATCTGATAGATTTTCTGTTTTCTAGTGAAGACAGTTTCTTGTCCCACTGGTATTTAGTCCTAAGAACAAAAATAAATTATGTATATACCCCGGTGTAACCCACATAAGAACAATTATCATTGGCATTTTAAACTATCCATATTAACCTAAAATTAAATAGGTTTTAAGTATGCAACAACACTTTGAAAGTAATGTGCAAGTTAAGAAAGAAAGCATAATCATTTAGCAGTCGCTAAATACAAACTAATATGGCAAATGTGAACTGTAACCTCGGTCTGACTCTGAATACGTGAACTCAATCCGGAATGGTTCGGACTGTTGTCCAATGAAATCGTTTGTTACAATCATTACCCATGATGCAATTATTGAACGCATTTTTTTTCTTGCTTTTTATAGAATATAAAAATAATTTTACCACATACATATTTTTAATGTAAATAAAAAATATTGAACATATATATTTTTATGCAATACAAATGTGGAATTTTACCACATAAATATAAAATTATACAATATAAATGTGTCTTTATGACACATAAAAATATTTTTTGAATTTTGCAACGTTTCACGCGCTATAGTCATGCAGGGCCATTCCTTCGTGCTTCAGAAATCCAGCCTTCTCATAACTCTGGACACCGTCGCAAGCGACACCGCCCCAAAACTCAATCGGAACTCCTCGGGTAATTCCGTCCCGGGACAATCATCCCTCGGATGTATCTTGTGCAATAATACTTCTTGAAATCACGATCGTTTTGTTCGCCGGAAGTCGGAAGAAGAATATGCCTAAGAAGTTCGCACAAAACATAAACAATGCCATCGTTTGACAGCTCTGTGTTTGCTGCGCAGGGTAAAATGGATGATTTAAATTTGAAGCCGCCACAAATTTTACTGGCATGGTACTGTAGTGAGCTGTCACCCGAGCTGCAATCTTTGTTTTGACGTCTGTCTCAAAAGAAGTACCATTTAGATATGTGGCCTACATACATCCGAGAGATGATTCGTGAATTATCCGAGGTGTTCCGATTGCCCCAAAACTATGATCAACTTTACTTACAGTTACATGCGCAGATCCACTGACACCGCCCCAAAACTATGAACAACTTTACCTACACTTACATGCGCAGATCCACTGACACCGCCCCAAAACTATGAACAACTTTACCTACAGTTACATGCGCAGATCCACTGACGTATGGGAAATCAATCCTTCTAGATTTGTTGCAGTGGGACTTGATCGAATTATATGGATGTAGACTTACCAAATCCTTGTAAACCAATGTGCATTATGAATGTTAATTTCATCTAAATCGTTTTCTCTGTTTGATCATTTTATGTCTGTTCGTTTTTTGAGAATTTTAAGTCTTTAATTCTTATTTGTAAGCCTGGGATTGAAGTCAGGGTTTTAGCTTTTATGTGGGTGAATAGAAACTTTTATGTTTTTAAATGTAGGCAGGATTGTTTTATATTTATATAATTTTCTTCCTTCAGAGTTGGGATATTGTCGAGAGCATACTGCAAGATGACAAAAGCGCACGGGACGTTCTTGACCATGTAAAGATTTTCTTCAACTTTCTTATCGCCAAGATGAAAGCCCGGGGAGTTGAAATTACAGACGTGAAGATGTTGTGGCATCTTCACCTTGCAGAAGGCGTAAACCAAATTTGGCGGGAAAGCCTATGTAGTTTCGGATTTCAGTCATCAGACTTCGATAATCTCCGTTTACTTCTTGCGGTTATTTACAAACTACATACCGACATTGAGCGGAATTCACCGGACGATACCGAAGACACAGATAATCACCGAGACTACGAAAGGGAAATTGCTGAATGTATTCGATTTATAAATTCGAAGATGGAACAGAAACCAAAGGATGAAACAAGTAATATCTACAGCGAACAGAAAAACAATACAGACATCGAAATCGACGAAAACGGAAATGCGGGTGAGGTGAAATCCGTCTCAGATGTTTCAACCGGAAGTTTTGGCGTACATGTAGACAGGAAACTGCTGCAGGGACTTGCGCTGTGGAAAGTCGATCCGTCCATGAAGGAAGTTGTGAAGAAGATCATATCCATCGTTGTTTATACGATGAACGTTGGCAGGGATGGTGAGTTACTGACTATTGTCAAGTAACGTGTAGCTTTAGAGAACAAATACCTTTACACACAAAGGTCTTTTGTAAAAAAAATAAAAATAAATAAATAATGCAATTGCTACAGCTGAAACCGGAAGTCTTACGTTAATGTTATTTAAGAAGACTTGAATACACCTAGCAGGTGTTGACTAAAGCATAAAAGTGCTGCTTAGAAAAAATTGCCAAATGTGATTCCTTTTTTGCCCCTTTGCTTCGTGCGTAACATGACATATTCTCATTATTGGTATTTTAATGGAATAACTGTACGCAAATGTTTCTACACGTATTACTGGAGATGCAGAAGCCAATTATGCAGATCCTGATCAGACAGCTGCCAATGATAGATGGCTGATCGGGATCTACACTATATTCATCATATCAGATCATTCCATGATTAATTTTAATTGTACTCTTTACATTTTGAAGTGTTTCATCAAGGTCTATACCAATTTACAACGTATGATACCAGTTGGTGATATAAAATTTAATTCAACTATTTTTTCAATACACACTGAAGCAACGTGTTGTGGTAGGATAGGTAAACGGCCTCATTTGTCGGCGTTAAGTCAATTTAGAATAACAACACCTTGTCGTTCGCAACTGGCTACTAGGCAATTTACAGCAATAGACTAGGACAATTGACTACAATTGTTGCAAATCTCTGTCTTACAGCTGCTTGACTTAAGAGTGTTGAAAGCGGCAAGTCGTCATATTGTTGCTTGATTAGTAAGCGGCGACAAAACGGGGTATAATAAACCTGACTATAATGGTCACAGCGAAGAATGGTGATACAATCAAACATGGAGTCATCGCCTTGGGTCCGGCAAGTTGTGGATGTAAAAATGGAGCCCGACAGAAGCCACCCACTAAATGCCTCGTAAAGATGACTTTCAGGTTTGAGAAGATCCACAAGCATTGTGTGTGTGTGTGTCGGGGGGGGGGGGGGGGGGGGGGGTGAGGGGGTGAGAACAGTCTGGTTTGTGCAATGTTATAACACAGACATTAGTTTTCGACATTAACTAAGAAACGTTTTGTAACGCTGTTCACTGTTTTAACGAGACTTTACTTAGTGAGTGATCTAGATTGACTTTAATTAAAGCTGACAAAGTTAATCATCATCTTCATAGACGATGAATAAAAAATGTAATATAATGAGTTGGAATGAATATTATTGTCTATGGAATAATGCAATACTTAACGTCTATGCGATGTAATTATTAGTCCAAATGTAAATGGGCACACTATTTTAAATGTCGCAAAATTATATAGACTTATTTAATGCATTTCGTCTTTATTGCATTCACTATACAGTTCCAGAAACCTTTTAAAACACGACAATTTGAACATATAGATCTTCATCTGTATCTCCGGCCAGAGGTCCATGAAAACACAAGCATTTAGCATACATACCTATAAATGATATGGTGGTTTAAGAATCTGCAAAAATGATAGCTTCGTTAATCTACGTCCTAGTGACTACAAAATAACACTTAAATAGTTTGATTGTTTAAAACTATAAACAAATGCCGTGTACTCATACCCTCACTAACAAAATTACACATTTACCAAAGACTTTATTTTATCAAACAGATCCAGCAACCAAAATTTATCACCGATAAGTCAAGTCGAGAACAAATTATATTTGTTGAATTAGTAGTATACTATCTTTAATAGTATGATAGTCACGTGACCTTTAATTGAAAACTGGTGTTCATGATATGATCGGTAAAGACATATATAGCGGTTATAATGTTATACATAGAAACACGATAGCTTCTGTCCATAGACTTACATGTCTGGGTGTATCAATCTGTACACTCCCATTGTAATTTATAAATATATGCACTTATTTTTTGTGTTAGTACTTAAGGTTGTTACATGTGAATTTATGTCGAATTTGACATATGTGTGCCTGTATTATATTTAATAAGACAGCTAGATTGACGTTTAAATTAAAGCAAACACGATTTCCTTAAATATAATCAACTACTTTCAACATTAATTTAGTTTATTTATTATAAATTCAAATTAAACGTTTAATGGGTCTTATCTATTTGCTTAATCACATTGACTTCTAATTTTGCTTTTACCTTTTAGTTATTACATTTTATGTTGGCGTTGTTCGTATCGCTTAATGTCAGTTTGTATTTTATGAATGCGCAATCTCTGTTGTTTTGTCTCATTTTGTCATTATTGCGCTCTAAAAAGTTTAATTATCATTGGATTTCATGACCACTGTTTTATGTCGCTAACAATCACCTCGCCGTGTATCTATAACAATGACTGTTTATAGTGCCCCATTGATGTTTGATACGAGTGTAACTACACTTGCTTCCCGGCTATTTAATTCCATTACTTCCGGACTTCTTTTCATCGAGCACGGATACATCGTTTCACTGCGCATGCCATGGTACCACGTGACCGGATGTTGGAGAAACCCCAAAGATCAGCTTCAAATAGTCCATGAATAGCGGAATGGTGGAGGACGGACAAGAAGCGTACGCAATTGGTCTTAATTGCGTATAATTGGCGTAGGAATATGACAGCCGAATGCAGGACTGTTAGCAGGCGATTCCATATCGGCTGCTTGACAATATAACTACCTGTAATGGTGTAATTACGCTACAGAACGCTGTGATGAATGCAGGCCAGCACGATATTCAGATATTACTTTTACATTTTTTCCCGCAAAAAAACAACAACGGCATAGTTATTATTTTAATAAAATTCCATTCTTTTTTTATCGAGATGCTTATAACTGACATGTTATGTATAGTTAATACGTCTGATATATATGATTTTTATATTTATATTTAACACAATGTAAATCTGTATTTGATGTTTATTAAATTATTATATAGAAAGCATTCATACGGTGGATTTATGATCGTGTTTGATTCAATAACAGCCACGCCGTGTAAATTTTAATTCACGGGCTCTTCACGATCAAACCGGATATTCGACGCGAACAAAACGTTTATGTACTTTCATAAAACACAGAGGCCGCTATTTAGTAATCTATTTTTGTCATCTAAAAGAATGGAAATGAGACGATAATTAGGTTTTGAAATATTATTTAATCCTCGTTGTTTCTGGGTAATATGGCCGCCATCTCGACTCAAAAAAATAAAACTTGGATGTGAGGTAAACTAATGGCTGTGCAGTGTTATTTTGCCGAGACAAAGTTTCCTCAAAGTGTGATCTCATGCCAATCTTATACATGTAGTTAACTCAGTGAATGGCTAAAATGGACCCGAGACTTGTAAACAGTGGAGTAGGCTGAAAGTCATTCGTCAAAAGTGTTATTTCCAAGTGAAAGTATCATTTTTTAAATTTAATTTCCAATATTTATGTTTCACTCCTCCGCATACATGTCACATTTTTTAAATTATTCTGAGGTTTGTAGCCAAATATCATTTAGTTGGCAGCGATTTATTATTTTTGGACATGAAGTCCTGGTATTGTTGCCCTCTGTGTCGGTTCATTATGTGAGAGTAAAGAGCGATAACTCTGTGTAGAATGACGGTATTGTTGCCCTCTGTGTTGGTTCATTATGTGAGAGTAAAGAGCGATAACTCTGTGTAGAATGACGGTATTGTTGCCCTCTGTGTCGGTTCATTATGTGAGAGTAAAGAGCGATAACTCTGTGTAGAATGACGGTATTGTTGCCCTCTGTGTCGGTTCATTATGTGAGAGTAAAGAGCGATAACTCTGTGTAGAATGACGATGTTGTTGCTGTTTCTCTTGTTTAAAATTAAACATGACCTGAATGTTCCTTCTGAGTTCCCTCGTATAAGCTCCGTTATAGTACTTGAGCCTCATTTGATTCAGTTCTAATCTCTTTAATTATACGGCTGAAAACAAAGCATTTCCCGTCCGATCTATATAAGTGTTGCACCATCAGGCATCGCCTGATTAGCCAGGGTAAAATATACTTTCCAAAAAGAGCTTTATTTTGTACAGTGTTCCTTTTGTTGAGCAGCAAGGTGAAAGGACATCATCATCACGCGATGACAAGTTCAACATGGTAAAAACTGTTTATCTTATGACATGTGTTCGGTGGTATCGGTTTCATTTCTGTATGAATTCAACCTAGGACCCTTTACTTAAGTAAAGTGCAATACTGTTGTGACTATGTGGAGGCTTCGGTATCACCATTTGCCGTTATACGTTCACAGACACAAATATTTTCCATTTGGGCCACTTCCACGATTGTTTGGCGGAGGATAACTACAGATGAAAACAAAACGTCTGTATGAAACTATATCACCCCGCACCAAACAGATGAAAACAAAACGTCTGTATAAAACTATATCACCCCGTACCAAACAGATGAAAACAAAACGTCTGTATAAAACTATGTCACCCCGTACCAACGATATTTTTATCACAAAACCTAATACATTTTCACAGAAGACTATATTTAATATCTGCAAACAATTCGCACACTGGAAGGGAAGCAGGTAATTCAGTGAACTAACACATAACCTAAGATGATAAGAGCGTACATTGCTCGGTTTGCCAAAACATTTCTGCAAATACAATTTGTCCTAAAAATGCTGCGAACAACATGCGTTGTTGCATACACAACACCCGCCGCCGCTGTTGGGCAAATCTGATCGAAAGGAAAGTCCCATCTAGTATACTACTAGATAAAAAACAAACAATGATCCGTAGATCGTGGCCAAAAAAATGCAATGCATCGTTTTAGAGATCAACTTTGTCAAACGATCTAAATGTTCCAAACTCTACACAGACTTCAAACTGCTAACATGTTTACTCATCGACAAGTGTATTATATTTTGTTTAGTTTCACCTTGTCCATAATAATGTTTTCCAATTTTAACGCCTACAACATTCATTTTACAATGAACCAGAAGTCTTATTATTTTACCAAATTGAAAGCAACTTCGATAGATTCTTATTCTGTTTATTCGTTATATTTATCATCATCAATGTTTTCTCGGCTTATATATCTGAATAAACCGGCTCCTAAACTGCATATTCCTAAAACGATCAATATATTTTCTGTTGCCAAAAATGAGAAGACGTTTATAAGAAGATTGATACACAATATCCCTATTTAATAGTTAATAAACGTCTAAAACTCGTTATGATTCGCAATGAGAAAATATGTCTAAAGGAAACAAAACCACAACTATGGATACAACTTGACCTAATATAGCGCGCGGATTCGTTTGTATAACCGTACATCAAATTAGTTATTGCTTCGTTAGTTCAGACATTATTTGACACTCGTGAACAATTTAATGAAACAACACACGCCTTGAAAGGATTAGTAAGAGAGTACCTTTTCTGTCTTATGTCATGTTCGTTGACATTATGTTAACAGAACGCTTTTTTTGAAATGGTGATAAGTAAGTGAATGTATCAAAATACGCGGCATGATATGCAAAACATAAACCAGCCAAGAAAATAGCTCCGTGTTCTCTGTGTTTTATAACAAGGTCACGCTGTGATGCATTTTAGTAAGGCTATGCTGTTACAAAGTTTAAGCGAAGTGTTTTAAGATGATAGGAAATTCGAAAGGTACAGTGTTAAACAAGAACGATAAGAACAATAAAAACCTATGATAATCTGACAGATCATCTCAATCCTATTTTATAAGTCGATAATATCATATTTAAAAATATATTCGAAATAAAAAATGTTTACAGTAAAACATCGATTATTCCGCAGTCGAAATCTCGGTCATACGAGGAAAAACACAAGCCGGCCCCTTTTTTTTTCATTCCGCGAAGCTTTCGTACCAGAGTTCATAAACAACATATATTATTTGTGTTACCTTTGGCCTTTTAATGACGTCCACAGTTTCTTTTGTCATTAGTAAATGCAAGGTGTGAATTCGAACATCATGTTGGTTAATGTCTATTTTACTGGAAGTAGTAGTGATGACCACAGTGTTGTTGAGAGGTCCTAACGACGATGAATAATTCTCAGCAGCAGCACCAGCAAGAATTGTGTCGCAGGTGTCATTAGGAAATCTGTGCACGTTTGCTGAATGTTTTTTTTTTTCTTCTTTAATCATACTTGTTTTTTTTTTATCTCCTCCTCACATTTTTCGACGATGAAACAGATTTGCACCTGTGTCCACATAGTAGGTATACCAGGACGGATCATTGTTGGTAAGCAACACTTTCCGTGGTTGAAACGAAAACGGCCGTTTTGCGTGTACGCTTATGTATAAGCGGTGTCACCTTTTGATATTTATACATAATACGGTCGTGGTGATATAACGCGACACCGATGAATTGTCTCAAGGCGCACGACAGGGAAACTTGTATTTCAAAACTGTTTTATTCTGATCTTACATGAGGTTGTATAGTCGGCTTAAATGTGTGTAATTTAAAAAAAAGCCTGCATCTTTTCGTTATTGCTGGTTATTTTGGGAAGCACTAATTTGTTTTGTAAAATGATTATGTGACTGAATAAGTAATTGAGTAATGTGATTAGACGGGGAAATTGTTAATTAAAGTATAACATGCAGAACGGTTTTTCAAAAGCACTTATCCTTTTTATAATAATTGTAATCAATGTATGTGTATTGTGCAAAAACATCATATTAAACGGCAAACAATTTGTGTATTGGATAATTGGCAGAATTGTGTTTTATTTGACCAAAATCATTATTTATGTTCTCATCAATTAAATGTCAATTAAAATTAAATGCTGATGTTGATAAAAACTTCAACATAAATATGTGTTCTAACAAATAAGCATTTGCTTTCTCGGGACAAGTGTGTCTAGTGATGTTGCTTTTATTGACATACGAGTGCATTCTTTGTACACTGGCTTCTGTTTAGTGTAAGCAAATTATTGCTACCGTTAAATTAAAATATCACTTTATATCACTTAACCGACACAAGCAAGTAAAACAACTATACAGAAAGGTAGAAACCGCTTTTTGTTGTGGTTTCTTTCTTTACGCAGACGTGGGGTGTCGGAATAAATGTTCGACGTGTTAATTAGTGAAAATGGTATAAATTCAATAATTAGGTAAAGGTGATACTTTTCACTTTAGCTATATTTCCAAGTCTGCTTAAGTCTTCACATAAAGAGTCACTTATTTTACTCCGCAGACAAAATCAATCACCGATTTCTGTGACAAATTATTTATGACGCTTCTTCTGTTGACAGTTATAATGATTTCAAATCAAATCAAATTGTGAAACAAAAATCATTTTAAAAATCATAAAAAGTCATGAATAACTGCACTGCATAATTATTACAAATACATATTGCATAGGTATTCGATAATTATAACAATATATACATGTTTAATAAATGACAGGTACTAAATACCTCTTGATTAATAGTACCAAATTTATTCAGTACATTAACAGAGAATTCAAAACCACTCTAAAAATGATCTAAGGGCAATTAATGTAATACCGCCTTCTCAAAGAAATACCATACAAATGGTAAATTTCCCATTTAATGTGTTTAATTTGCTACCAGTATCCGGACATTGTGAGCCACTGTCCGAAGACAAGTTTTTCCGAAGTTTAAGACGCGGCTTTTGTTACGGACCCAAGGTATTGATTTCGGAAAACATCAGAAAACCGCGCATAAACCGCATTGACACCGGGATGATACTTTACACATAATGACCAGTGGTTTTGTAAAGACAGGGCGCGGACAAACCGTTGAGTTTAATTTGTTTAACCGACAATTTCATTAAATTGAAAATAACACCCACTTCATTTACCGATACTGTGTTTGGAGGCGACAGGGTTTCCACCAATGTGAGGCGTGGAGATGGATCGATAACCCCGCCCACCCAGCGAACTGTAGTACTCGTTGGAGCCAGAGTGGGATCACGTGATCGTGGATTCTGTCACAGGCCGGTGATCGTATTGTACATCAAGTCTATTAAGGTCCTCTGTAGGGTAGTCAATTTAACATTTCTGTGATGGACCGATACCTTATTCTTTCTATGGTTGTTGAAGACAGATCGGTTTAACCGTATCGGATATATGAGGAAGCTTCGTGTAACAAACATTACCGTATGTGACTGAGGCGCAATGTACCATGGAATTGGTGCTACTGTTGTTATAAAGTTTATCTAAAGTTAAGTACAACAATATTGAATAAATCACACGGAGTAATACGAATCGGTGATAAGTTCGACTGGGCCACATGTCAGCGTAAATTTCATAACAACTAACATTTGATTTTATAATGAAGAACAATTCTTTGACGCATGGCACGATAAGAACAATCTCGTTAATACAAAATAAAAACGGCGGAGTGTGCTGAATAAATCGTGTCAGTTATTTTGACAAAATTGCTTGACAGTACTGAGAAGTTGATTCAAGACTGTTTGATTAACAAAAATGCTGATAAATTTCATGAGTCATTATTTTAGTCTATCAGTTAAACCATTGAAGTGCTACAATATTTAATAAAGATATTTTGTGGAAACATTTTAATCCACAGCTATTGTGATATTTTAAAAATTTGAATAACAATACCAAGACCAGGTTGGGGAGCTAATTAGGTTATTGATATTCGGGATATTCAAGCAATAGCTCGGACAAAAGAACTGACTTCTTCATTGAAACCTGTGGTTACAAGTGACATCGTTGGTCTTCATAAACATCTTTAAACAAGAACGGGAAAGAACAAGTAGAGAGGGAACACCAATATACACGTGATCATGGAGGGTACGATGTTCCAATCTGCAGTGCCATTTCGGTAAGTTTGCAGAACGGATGTTGGAAAATTAGATCACATAATGTCATGAAAATGCTGAAGCCATACACTGGAAATTGAAATAGCGGTTTTAACTTTAGAAAGGCTCATCAACAACAAATGACACAAACAGGACATAGCCCAAATATGAAAATTTTAATGACTTAAGACATTGGCTATTAAATTGACTGGATCTCTTTCTTACATGTTACTGTTCGGTAAAGCCTATTTTATTTCTCATTTCTTTTGAAATATATAATATATATTCACAAAAATATTTATGATACTTTAATTAACGGGATAGCCTTTTCTATTAAATATTTGTAAAAATAATGCATGATACTGGAAAATAAATGAATGTATCATATACATGAGATGCATAAAAAATTGATTTAAATAAAGAAAGGTTAGCGGCAAATATTTTTTTAGCTGCCCAAATGGCTAATAAACGGCATTGTCATAGTTGACGCTAAGTCGTTTTGTCCATGCCGATAAAAATCTTGTTTGTGTGCTGTTTGTTTGTTTTTCCTATGACATGGAGATCGTGTATAACATGCAGTTTTCGTGTATAAAGAAGTCCATCCGTTTTAATGAAAATAAAGACAGACCTGCCTAGGACCTCTAGTTTTAAGCAGAACTTATAATCACACCCGAAATATTCACTCGGTCATATTTTTAACACTCTTGCAAATATAAAATAATAAGTTCTGTAATTCTATGAACGCACAACAGGTCAGCTGAGAGACGTCACATGAACATTTCGCCCGGACAAGGACTCGAACAACGGTTTACACTATCAACACTAACCAGTCCCTCGATTCGCTAGACTCTTGCTGGCGACAGGCTCAAAATGGACGGCCAAGCCAATGAAACCAAGAGCCAACAGCCCGCAATGAGAACAATTCATTCTGCACTAATCTGATGAATTTTGCATTTTAATGGCTAAATGTATCAAACGGGTTTAGGAGTTTTAAAATACGATATGAATAAGAATGAAATGCGAAAATGGTTTCCATATAACAAACGTGTTATGAGATTGAATATCATTTGGTACATTGGATATATATTTTTAATTTATCAAATATTTAAAACAACAACAAAAAAAAACGTTCCCTCATGCCGAAAAGAATTAGCAAATTTGATTTTTATTATACCGTGCATTAGCAGACGGTTTTCATTAATTACATTGATATATTATATTTATATATTTAAGACAACCTACAACAGAATCAATCATAGATACTTATGCACTTACTATTTAAAAGCTGATCGGCAAAATAATTTTATCTTACTGACAATTCATAAATAACAATGCAATATAAGATCGAACATACTTGTTAGTACAGCAGGACATCCAATAGGCTTTTATCGCTTTTACTAATGCGCTTAACATGTCAGCCGGAATAATGAAAATAATTACATAAATAAGTGTATACAAGGTATTTAAAAATCGCACGAAACACAAGAAAGCGCAGAATATCGCTGGGTTTTAAAGACATACCTAAATGTAGTGTAGATTCTATGATATACTATATTCCTAACCTATATATAAGGTTATTGCAGAGTGTCCGGCTAATGCTGTATAGCAGTAAGGACGCCATCTTATTGACTTTCGTACATTTTTGTAGATGTCGATACAGCTGTTTATGACATGTCATGCAGGCGGCAACATTTTACAAATAAATTAAAAAAAAACAAAACAAACAACACACACACAAATAAGTTCAGTGAAACTTTACGAATGGTATACATTTCTAACGTCCCGGGACAACCGGTTTCACATGATGCTTTCTCATATGCAAGATACTCTGTTAGAAACTTTTGATGGAACATAAAAAGGTGTACACTCTTTTGTTATAGTTATTATATATTTCACATTTCACATATTCACATTTTCAAACGCTCAATTTAATTTTATAAGGTTAAAATGCTTATAATGTTTATAAGAGTAAACTGTTTATATATACGTTGGAAGACTAACAAATGGATAAACAATTTATAGTTGAGGTTGACTTGTGTGAAATCAGTATTGAAGAGCGCCTCCACATCGTACCTGTTGTGAGTCACTGGTGGCATATACTATAACGTATATATTATACTAATTTATTAAATTTATGAATGGGGTCGTCCTTAATTCCTTATAGCTAAATGCTGTCGCATTGTTCTATGCGATCATATAAGTCTATATAAATATACAAATATTGAAAGTCATAATATTAAAACTCTCAACGGCCTTTGATAAGTTTGATATGGAAATGCATTATTTTAAAAAAAATATGTAAATACATTCTTCATTTTATGCATTTCTTTGATATCAGTTTATACATTTTCTTTGTCGGAAGTTGTTTATGCAATTGTTTTTTTTAATTTACAATTTTTTGAGTTTGCAAGTTTCAAAGCCTCAGTTTGACTTTTTACGTAATGAATCTATTTAACCAACACACAACTCACTGTAGAGATGTATCAACATCGAGAGTCGTGACAGTTAAGAAGTCTCACATTGTCACTGCATCTGACTTGATTCATCGTTATTATCTCTTTGAAGTTTATTATAGTTTATTTGCCTGTAAAACCAAACAATTATCGTTTCTCTCTTATTTTCAGACCGATTCCTGTCTATGGCCAACTTCTATCCGGCGGTCCCGTGAGAATCCCACCACCGCAAGATTCACCATCGCCGTCAAAATGTCATACTGACAGTTTTGCTTTAACAAAACATCTCAATCTGCTATCACATATGAACCACATCAGGGCTCTGGGGGACTTTCCATTCGGACAACTGACCCGTTCGGGGACTTCATCTCACAACACCGTTCTACAGGACATGAATAAATTCAGCGTCAAAAATCTCGGACTTAGTCTTGGAAGTGAACGCTATCACGCAATGGCGCATGGGCAGAAAGTGCCAGTAGACGAACGTAGAAAAGCAGAAGAATTACACCAATCGGATCCACATCCTAAAAACGTGGTAGTCAGAAACACTGAAAATGTGGAGACAAAGAACAAAGTGGCACTATTTGATAGAATGCAAGTTCCGGTTATGCTTTCATGTGGAGCGCCGTTTGCTTCCCAGTATGGCTACGGGAGAAAGGTGTTCCCATGTCCCCAGTGCCGCTATACAACAGACAGACGAAACAATCTTAAACGTCATATGTTGACCATGCACCAGACGTGCACCAAGACGCTCGAGTGTTGTGGAATCATGTTCGCTACCAAGGCATCTCTAAGAGAACACGCAATGATATTTCACTACCATGGATACACGTGCTTCTATTGTGGGCGTCGGTTTTGTCGAAAAGCGTTGCTGAAGCGCCACCTTTCTGTACACAATGGACAGAAAGACTTCGTCTGCCCAGTCTGTGATTACGCAACAAGTCATAAAAGTAATTTAGAGAGGCACCGAAAAGTGCATTGCAGACCAGACATGGATGAAAAGTTAGATGACGAGGACCAGCGTTTGCGCATGCGCGATGATGATTGGCGTGAAGGAGAAGAGTGTAATAAACTGAGAGACGACAGCTCTAGTCGTGCCGTTTCAAGTGATTCTGGGGAGGAGAGTGAAGAAATAAATGTAGACTCTGACTAACATTGATTTCAAATAATATAGTACTGAAAATTGATATTTTACATATATTTATATACGTTGCTAATATACGGACACGAACATGAAACGAAAGATGAGGAAACGCAATTCCAATTTTCTTTATGATTTCTTTATTATGTCCATTGATAGTTATTGATGATATTTTCTGTTTTGTGTCTCCTACTGTTAAAGATTTATATGTGCAAAGTGTTTCGATTGTCAAAAAGTTATTAAATCCATGGGATAAAATCCGTTGTTGCAGTTTTAATGCAAAACATATACAATACAATACAATACAATACAATACAATTTATTCATTAGTAAAATGACTTTCTTTTCGGTTGTGGTGGCCATTAGTCACTTTGAGCTTCAGTGGATTTATATTATTAATTATATTTATTTATATATATATTTATATATATTTAATTATATTTATATTATTATTATTTCTTACAGATATAAATTGTGTATTTAAAATATTTTCTTTAAATAAAAAAAGTAGAAATTTATTCATCTTTTTTGGCCCACAAACCATGGCTAAGTGAACGATACAGGAAGTTGTGAAGAAACATACCGTTTATTGACCATATCCTGTACAAATCTTAAAAATCAAAATTTATAAATGAAGTGTCAATGGAGATAATAATTTCAAATTAATAAAACAACAACAGCAACAACAGCAACAAGAAAATCAACAGTAAAATAGTTATAAATTTGCAAAATAAAATTTCGAAATACCACGATCATACAACAAAATGTAGATAAACAAGTATTAGAGCATATATGTTAGTTCTTTAAAACAGACATACTTTAAATATTATAACCAAATCAATCAGATAACTTTGTGCCATTTTTATCGATGGGCGTAAATAAAACGATGTTAAGTTTTATACAATTTAAGATGTAGAAACAATACATAATACAATACTAACAGCAAATGACGACCTTAATCGAATATAATAATAATATAATACTAGAATCATCAAGCAACCATAACGTCTCATTACACTAGTAAAAATATTATACAATATAACGGTAAATAAATTATTGTAACAGTACCAAAGTTTTGAGAAACCTAGAAAAAAGCATAAATTTAAAATCAAATATGATACATGTAAATAAATAATTACAGATAGTTTTGGCCATAGACGGTTTTTTTACGAGGGTAACTTGCACCAAACAGTCTTGAAAACTTTTTGACAGAAAGGCAAGACAGAAAACTAAGGTGTATATGCGGTAATGGATTTTACGTTAAAATAATTTACCTGTATATTTTTGTGACAAAATCTTGTATCACCGGGTTATTCATAGCATACATGCATGTACTTAATTTAAACTGTTAACGACAGTTTAGTACCAGATGCTGTCTGTGATTTAAAATAAATATACACGGAAATATTCATTTAAATTAAAATCTTGATTTTTCCTCAATCATAATACACAATTCAATGTGTTTCTGTGTTTAGTGACGATAGCCCTCTCAATAAGCTTACATAAATGTGTTCACATAAAACAAATAATAATATTATAAAAACAAACAAACAATATAACTACATATATATGCTAGTATAAATACACCTAAATACTTGTATCAATAGATATTATTAAATATACTGATATAAATAAACACAAGTAATTATACTAATTAAAATAAATATAACTAAGTATAAATAATAAAACTTAAATTGCTTATATACATTGTAAATAAAATAACTTTGAACACTAACAATAAAGGACTAATTTAAATAGATATAATCAAAGTGACTTATATACATATGTATAATTTAATAGACTAATATAACTGAAAAACAATTGAAACAAAATAAAATAAATAAACAAAATTCAATAATATACTGATGTAATTAAATTACACTTAATAGACTTATATAAATAAATATACATTAGTGGACTAATAAATTAGATATTAATAAACAGACTACTTTAACAATTATAACTAATAAAATAACATATATGCCCTGCGAGTAGACGTTCATCCTTTAGTGCAATCGTTAAACCAGAGTGTATATCTGTATTATATTTTCGGTGATTTAAAACACAAGAAAAATTATTACTTAGCTTGCTAAGCACAAATTGACCGGGCTTAATCAGAGAGTGTGCAAGGATTGTCTGGTTTTCATATAGCAAACAATGACACAAAGATTTCTATTGATTATTCCCCAATATGGAACTATACTGGCTATGTGACTGATTCCTATCCCTGCACACAACCTCAATCAGTGCCAGAGACCTGGCGGGGTTCATTTGGACAAATTGGAGACGTTTCAGGAAAATAATAAGAAAACTAAAAAAACATGGAAGGTGGAAATTGCTGGAAATAACACACACAGGAGAGACACAGTTAAGAAAAATAATTATCCAAAAATAAGGAAATTGATTCTGCATAGTTGTGATAATTTGGAACAACTACATAAGTCATGAAAACAATATAGACAATAGGAAAACAGTATGGTTATAAATATAAATGCATATGATAGTTGACAACAGGTCAGAATATAATGGACCGATTGATAAATAACTAATGAATATCATTAAACATAAAGATTGTTGGTAGAAACAAAACAAATTGAAACAGTCATCATTTAAAATTGTCACCATCTTGCCTCCCACCGTGTCTAGAAGCCCAATTGCACAAGTACAGTCACGCGTTTGATGCTATGGATTTTAATGTATCGTTATCTTGAATGCATTGAAATGTAATACATGTGTTATGTAACAACTCAATATGAACACACAAGTGGTCATATAAACTGCACCAGATTTGCTTTTATCTCATTTCATTCTATTGCCATTGTTAAAAAGTTAGTAATTGCAAGTAAATGTTATGGAGTTGCGGCATCGACAAGCAAGCAAAGAGCTGTCAGCACGAGAGCTTTCAGTGCGTGAGCAGTCAGTGCATGGAACTGTCAGTGCTGGAGCCGAAAGTGTAGGAGCTGTCAGTGTAGGCGCGCTTGGTTGTAAGCTGTCAGTGCAGGAGCTGTCAGTGAAGGAGATGTCAGTAAGATATCTCAGTTATGAGCTGTCAATGCTGGAGTTCTCAGTGCAAAATCTGTCAGCGCTGGAGCTGTCAGTGGAGGAGATGTCAGTAAGATATCTCAGTTATGAGCTGTCAATGCTGGTGTTCTTAGTGCAAAATCTGTCAGCGCTGGAGCTGTCAGTGCTGGAGCTGCCAAAAAGATATCTCAGTTATGAGCTGGCAGTGCTAAAGCTGTCAGTGCAGAAGCTGTTGGCGCTGGAACTGTCAGTGCAGAGGTCGTCAGTGCGGGAGCCTTCTGTGCGGTGACTGTTATTGCAGAGCCTGTCAGTTTAGACGATGTCAAGAGATAGTTGTCGATGCTACAATACAAAAGCTGGAGATGCCAATGTCACCGACATGATGTTTGGTATTATGAACAAAACTCCCTTGTCATTGCAGCCACATCCTGGTATGTAACTCCACCAACGGTCCGTTAGGTGGCCACAATGTGTGAACAATGTTAAAATTTATGTTCTAAATATGTTAATCTTTCAATACCAATTAATTGGAAAACACACGTAAGGACAAGAAAAAAACAACACAAGAGCAAAGGCAAGATTTTTATAGCATCGTAAAGTTAAATGAAAGACCTCGAATTGTCGAGCCACCTGGGGAATGGTCTTTTTATGCCTCATGCCAACTCATGAGATATTTTAAGGTGCGCAAGGCCGTATTGAATCGAGTCCATCTTGTTATACTTGTCAAGTATATTATTGCATGCTAATTCTACCAAATTAGGTTTTATACGGTTTTATAGGAATCTTATCCGCCTCCAGGTGTTGTAAAGGTATACGTTACCCGGGTTTATTAGAAACACCTGTAGGAGGTTGAGTCTGCGGCACGTATGTGTATAACACCGGCTCCACGCACGGTGTACCGCACCACGTAGTTACTGAGATATTTAATAGGTGCCGGAAAATAAACGACACGCAATGGCGGTCAATCGGCTTTAAAAGAATGTCATTTAAGCAAAGATGTTGGTTAAACGATATGCGTAATGTTTTTTCCGAAGACGTAAGTTTAAATGTTGAAGTATGTTTCATTACTTTCCATGACGCGTTCCATGGCTTAAACATTTTAAAAATTTGCCGAGGATGTTTCAGGAAATAAACATTTTGATCGGGGATTGGGTTTGCTGTATTTCGTTTTATTTAAGCTTTAATATTTCAAATAAAGATGCACCATTGTCGTCATTATTTCGGAGTTCAATTCTCAGTGGCGGGAAAGGAACGTTGACAATAATTTGGTTGTTCTGATACATAAGTCGCGTATGTATTTATTATGAGATATCATTTTACAGCGGATGCTATAAGTTCATGTCAACCACAGTGTACATATCGTTCATATTAGTTGGTCTCAAACGCAATTTGACTTCGAGGAAAAAACTAATTGCGTTCATTTGTAACAAAGTTATCAGTATTATTATATTAACAGAGTTTTCTGAAGTCCTGAAGAAAATTTAAAAAACAAAACAATCAAAAGTGAAGTATGCCAATTAAATAATTGGCGCTTCACGTAGCACTATTGAAGAAATTATTTGACAGAAATTCTAAGCTTCGCACTACTGTTGCTTTCGTTATATTTATTCAGTGTTGTTGATATTTTTAATATTTTTCTCTTACAATATTGCTTGTTTTTTCTTAACCAGTCATGTCAGCGTTCTCGGATGCATATATTGATAGAAGCAGCGATATAAATGAGACGTTTTAAGCGTAACGTATTATTGTGACTTTATAATTCTCATTTAAAGTGCATATAGTGTAAGGAAATCCTATAAAAGTCATAACTACCTTTTAATTGTATTCAAATAATCAGCACGATGTATTAAACCATTTCTCAGTTGTTTTAAAGCCATACCTGATCTCGTGAAATCGGTACAAACCAATTCAAGACAAGAAGTATACTGGCACAGAAGACTGACCAAAACACCAGCGACCTCTTCCGTGGCCCAACTTGAGTCCATATAAATTGTCACTATTTGAAGTCTCTACTTTATATGACATATTATCCGACATTCTGATGAGCCAACTGGCATAATGACGCCACACAAACCCCCGTGAAACAATGTGAAAATTCAACATAACGAGTATATGGCACAGAAGACACAGCAAAAATTATGGCTTCAACGTTTAAATCCAACGTCTTGATTAATAAATTATAATAGCATTTAAAATTTATCTTTTAATTACCTACTATGTCAATCAATGTAGAAAAAGGTAACATGTATGATAAATGACGAGTCCTTATTTTTAATCGTACGGCAGTACTGATCAGCTGATACTGAGGCATGTGTAATTACCATGACATATATGTACACTATCAAACTACTAATTGGACTTATAATTTGGATGTCAAACTTGTAGCATTTATAGATACACAGCGGAATTTGCTGTTTTTGCTGTTATAAATAAAACAGTCGATCGTATCTTTGTATGATGACAAAGCGCATACGAATGGCAAGCCATCTAATCATTTCGCATCTTCTATCAGTCACGTTTATGACAGAAACATTCGGAGTTTTCAATGTTGAATTTCGCTGAATGGTATCTCACTGCGCTTTATACATTACAAGATAGTTATAAACGAAGCGCATTGTCTCATAAGTCAAGCAAATAACATAAAATGAAAGATTGTTTCAGTTAAAAGGCTGCTTTATAATGTTTCCATGGATTCTACATTTTTCTCCCGTCTAATTTAGTTACAAAGCATTTTATCGCAAATACAGATAAATAACATTGATAACACTTGAATGACATTTGAATCCAGGCAAAAAGTCTCTATCTTAAAAAATGGAAATCGATAACCAGAATTTACTTTTATCGTTTTTTCATGACAATCGGTTGTTTAAGAATGTTATTTGAAGAGATTTCACGGCTGTATATAAACTGTATTCTCCTCAGAATGTCAGAATGTTAGATTGTAATGTAACTTTGTATAATAATAAAGCAGGACATGTTCAAACAAAGCTAATGGTGAATATACCCTTATTTTTTAATATACGAAGTGTAGTTCGGGTATAAAACATATTGTGCATCCGTATCTCCCATCAGTTTACACCTGTGACTGGGTGATTTTCTACACCGGGCATTGTGATTGTACGTTTTTTGCCTGTTAAACAGTCAGACTTGTATTAAGTTTCTAGCGAACATATCTGGTGATGAAACTTCAAACCGACATTTGCAATTAACAAATTTATAAATCCTGCATCCGAGCATTTAGGCCTGACACGTGACACTGCGCGCGCATCATCATTTTGAAACCGGATATGGGTACATACAATTGATAGTGGGCTTAGTATTGAAATCCATCAATGCAGGAGGAATTGAGAATGGGTGAAATGTGCTGAATGATAAACATGTCAGTCACCAAAAAGGGGATTGACATTCTGCTTGCTTGATTTTTTGTTTGTTTTTGTTTTGTTGTGTTTTAATGCAGTTGCTGCTGTTGTTTTTGAGGTTGATTTTCCACGTCATGATTTGTTAATTTCAATGTATTTTGTTGTTGTCATGCTACATATAAAACAAGTTGTTCATACTGTTGTGTATACATTTAGAGAAGTTGATGATTTATTATGTTCCCTCGAAGTAGTTAATTCCACGGTCAACCTAGCCACCATTGGCATATTTTTATTTGTTTATACTCACGTGTATCAAGGCGGATTAAAATGAAGCTGTTTGCCATGCCTTTGGAAAAGAAACAAACCATTAAAACAAAACATTTTTCTATCAAACAACGTTTACATTACATTTATTAAATACATTTAAGTAGTATGAAACTCTGTTTATTTTATATAATGCAACAATCTTACAGTGCACTCTTTATTATAGGTCTTCTCAGATAACTTTTAATTTGGAAACAAAAGTACGACAATAAATGTTCTCCAGTAAAACAATTTCCACACTGTCTAATTGTAATTTGTGACAACCTTAAAGTTTTAACGTGATGTACAGACAAAATTTTTCTACCCTTGGACTGAGCTGTTAGTAATCTTGATTTTGATTGTCAAAAATATTGCAAATAACATTTCGGTATGGTCTAATCTACCCAGATGGTGAAGGAAATATCCTATGTCAACGTTCTCAGATATTTCACAGGCAACTTAATGCATAATGACTTTATGAAAAGTATTTCAAGCCATGCATGTACTGTGTACGCATATACAACAACATTTATTGTTGATATTATCATCTGTCGGTAAAAGATACTTATAACCAATAAAACAGGCAATACATATCTTTTAGCTGTAAAGCTTGTTTCGTGTCTATTATCATTTGTCCACTTTGTGAAGACAGTGCCTCTCAAAGTGATGCCGATGTTTCTCACAAATATAAAATAAATTAAGCTATTCATTAGGCTGTTTGGTCAGAACTAGTGAGTGTATACTGACCAGAGACTTGTAACCGACCCTTGCGAAGAAAAACTGATAGATCCTGGACTCCATGTAAGAAAGACTTCTGGTTGAATTAAGTTAAGGGACGTCACAAATTTGTAAAAAGTGAATTGATATAGTCGAATAGCTTTCTTGCATATGTCCGACATTTAGTCAACATTCTACGACTGGTCGGTGATTGGCACTATATCCATTTGGAGTGAACTCTGTTTCCTGTTAACTGAAATATTGCTAAAGTAGAGTTAATCATGGTTTTATTTCTGTTTACGTTGTTATTTTGTATTCACAGGGTAAGCTGTCAACAAGCTTAGAGCTTTTAATGGTGATCGCTCTTTTATAAAAAATGCAAAAAAGTGGATCCATAGTTCTTTGATTTGATCTAAAACGCTAGACCAGTCAGTTTCAGTTCCGCTACAGAGCCCAATTATTTAACGATTGAGTTTCTTATTTTTTTTCAGCCTGTTACCAGATGCACAAGTGATCAATAGCGATATGGGGCACTAAATGAAATGAGAGTTAATTTATGTACAACCTCGCACAAGAACACGGCAATATAGACACCAAGGCAAAGAGTTGTCGTTACTGGTGCTTGTGTTTCATTTCTGAAGTTTAATATTTTGACGTTATAGTTGTCGGTTTTTTTATTGTTGTAGTTGTTGATTAATGTGCCTTATTTTTTAGCCAGTGTTTTTAGCAGTATATTTATTGAAGTTTTATTTGTGTTGCTGGTAGCTAGATTACTACACCTTCTTACTGTGCAATATTCTTTCCCATTCAGTGTAATACAATAAATCGAAACTCGACTCTAGTTTCAACCCATATACACACCAGACCTGAAAGACAACAGGAAGCTGGATGAACAGTGTTCATGTTTAGTGGACAGGAAACGGACTGAAGTATGATTACTCTTATCATGCTGTATTTATTACTAGGCAATACAACATCGTAATTATTTGCCCACAACTACAAACAACGGCGAAATGACATGTTGCTAGAGAGTCTGCAACAAATAGTGCGAGTTGCTGCTGTTATGGATCACACATTTTGCAAAATAATTCATGCTGAGCAAGCCAAGAGTTGGTCCTGTACCTGTTTCATAAGTTTTTATGAATATCTCACTCAAAACTAAAAAAAAAATCACACAACGTAAGCATCTGTAAAGCAACTTTATCGCAGGTTTGCGTAGGCACATGAGACATGGAACCATCCAGATATCGCACATCAAACGCAGTGTAATGACTGCATCAGTGTGAAGCCAATCAGTTTATTGTTTATAACTGACGTATTCACATGACGTTAATCGGCGCATGCGCAATTTGCGTACATACCTGGTTGTTACTCTTTAAACGTTTTTACAAAATAGTTGAAAGGAGTCGCAAGGCTATTTAATCTCCAAACCGACAGCGCAATGTTTTAAGGACATCAGGTTCAAATAATTTATTGATGAGAGATAATTTTTATTTCACTTTTCTTTGTGGTTCAGCAAAACTTTGTTTTCATCAATAACATAAAATGCTTTTGTAGCATTCATTTGAAATAAAAAGCTATTGCGAGTAGCCATTGTATGTCCGTTCTATACCTTATATTTTACATGTACCAAATTATAAGCGTTATCGCCATTTTTCCACTGACAAAAGACATGTACGCAAAAAAAATTAAGGAGAACTCTGTTCAGTTGTCTGACAATTGGTGATTCTTTTTGTAAATATCAAATATGTCTTGTCTACAGGTAGATACAATTTAAATATCTGTAAAAAATTTTGATAGGACCTTCTCTTATTTACCTATTGTATATCCTATTGTTGTTTTAGATGTGGCATTCTGAGCATGTTTTGCATTGTATATGATTTGTCTGTACTTGGAATTTTTAAAACACTTTTCTGTATTTTTATGTATTTCTTTTATACTTAAAATACACATTCTCTATGATTCGATAAACCATGCAAGCATTTATCAATTTTGTTACTTTTCTGTACTTCGTTATTTTACTTGATCCGAGATATTATTATAACATTTACACCCACTGTCTCTACAAAGCAATGGTAAGCGATATAATCAAGTAGCAATAAATGCACGTACTTGCATAATACGATCGTTTTTTTTAAAAATTATTTTCCTAGTTGGTTGTACTTGCAATTAAACCTCTGCCATTTATAAGTCGAATGTTAATACATATATGATTCTCATGTACAATAAGTAATTGATAGGCCTGTTAAGCATGTATTCATAAAGAAAATGGCTTTCTTGGAAATATCACTGTTTTCCACTTATCAATTGTACGCGAACTTATCGTAATTAGTTTCTTAAGGAATCATTTTGCATCCGCATTATCTTACCTAGAAATAAAGAGATAGCTGTTTGTTTTCGAATGTTTTATAAATAATTCTTTCAAAATGAGACTAGCATTTGATCATCACTTGAACTATTTACAAAACTTTACCTTAACCAAAACTGCATCGAGATTATTTTGTTTGTGATATCTTCCTACACTATCATTTTACTCCTCTGTTTCCTCTTTGAGCCACATCACTGACTGCGATGTTTACTCTCGTAGCTTAAACACCAGGTTTCGATGCCATTTGATATAAACAAATTGTTCATAGAATATCATTTATCTTGATCCGATTACACCGGGACCCTGTATTTAACATTGTTGCCGGATTTCAAACTATCACCATTAAAGAAACACGCATTCTGCGGCACCCATTTTTGGATTGTCACGGTATTTGTTCGGGTTTCGACAAAGAATATGTTTACCTGGGTTGTCACAGTTTTCTTTAGAATTGTGTTTTGCCTGGATTGTTTCAAATTTACTCCTACTCTCTGCCAAACCTTAATATCAATCGCGAGTATTCAGGTAAAATTCATACTTTAATTCGAAAGTGAGAATGTAGATGTCTTGTTGATAAATACCACACTCGGAAAACGACAGATAAAAGTTTTAAGGTGAAATGACACATTGCTCCAAGGAAAAAAAAAATCAATATTATTTATATTGGGATTCGAAAAACATATAAACGGATATACAATGAGTTCTTATTTTATTTTCAAGATCACAAATTACATAAATTAATTAATTGCTGTCCTTAAGTTTAATATCTAATTGTCTAATCATTAGATTGAGTGCTATAAATATCGAAATATTGAAGTGTAGTGTACGTGCATTGTCAATAGGTCTTCTGACTAATTTTATGGACTGTCGACAATGTAATGACTAATATTTATAAAAAGTTAGACACTGAAAAACATTGATTCGGTTACCTGTAGGCCTATGTTATCGTGTGTTGTGAATTTTTCCCCGTACGCCTCTAATATGAAGAATGAAATATTTTTATGAAAGAATTTTTTTTTTTGTAGATGGCAAACCGGAAAAATACCAAATTTCTTCCTGCAATGAAATCTGTCTTCAATTCTGTTAGACCTTCTCTCAAAACATCTTCAATGCATCTTTAATCTCCCCCTTTTCTGCTTAATTAGGTATTTCGACTCGAATGTGTTTACCGCACAACATGTGGGCTCATTCAGCGCTCCAAACGATCCCATCTCAATCTTTTATTCATTTCAGTACGAAACCAACCTGTCCGAATCGACACTAGGATTTCCCAATGGTGAGATGTTCATTCCATGTGTCCCAATGTTTATACAGAGGAACGCACTGGATTTTTAATTAGACAAGTGTCAAATACCCATAATTCTCTCAGTCGGCGGCCATCTTGACTCTGGTATTGATTACGAATCGTGCTGCGACGAATCAATAAAAATGCAACTTCCGGTTTTGAGTAATGAGATAATGTCACCTGATGTGTCTGTGTGACCCGCCGGATTTGATAGAAAGCAGGGTCAGAGGTCAAGGGTGACCAATTGCTTGGCACCTGTGCTGTGAAGAGTTGTCGTTTATTGTCGGACACAGCCCCACAGTGATGTGTGAAACTGGTCAATTTGCATAATTAAAATAAACTATGTGACACTACGGTATGAGGTAATAAATACGAAAGAAAATGGTTCCTCGTGAGTTCCCCCTGGTACTATTGGACCCCTTGTGAAAAATCAGAAACATTTATAAATCCAAAACTCTAGCAGTCGTAAGAATCTTAACAATGGCTTGTCTACCGACAACTATAATTCAAATGTAAATTCAAAATTTCAATTTATTTTTACGTTATTATTATTATGGGTTTTGACAGACTTTGGGATATATGTCCACACGTCCACGTGTTGTTGTTGTTTTTTTAATAGGCTTTTACCATTTATGCTATTATTGGTGTTAGATTGATACAACAGTAGCACATTGGTGACCAGTTATCATTGGTGGCGTATCAACAAACGTCCCCTGACATCAGAATATCCTGCATTGTGTCATAACCCAATTTTGGGACCGAAAAGCGACATGCTTTTTCTAATTTCCCCAAAACAGAAGATCAACAGACATTCAAGCTAGGGGAAAAACGGTGACTCTGCATGTTTAAGAAAAGTTTATATACTATTTTAAAATCCAGTTAACGTGTTATTCTAACAACACGACTCTTTTGCTACATTTTACAAAACTGTGTCAAAACGTTGTTGTCACATTACCATCAGTCCGATAAACACATTATTCAGACAAAACTGTGCAGTCATTATGACACATGTTGCCGAGTCTTTCAACATAGCCACATACCTGAGTGTAGCATGAAGATCTATGCAGATATATGCATAGTGCTCTGCATCTTCCTTACATTTTATTACCAAACCTGCTTGACTCTACGTCAAATATGGATTATAAACCCAAATCCGGCTGGCATTTGAATAGAATTGACATAATAAGGCAGTGTATTTATGTGGAAATATATCCTGACTACATGAGACACCTCTAATGAAATGCCTCCGACTAATTAAAACGGAGTTTAACAATTCATGGTTTTAAGCAGTTATTTGATGATTTGGATGAGTATCTTTATGATTATTTTATGAGGACAACATTAAAGGGCACTTAACTGTGAAAATCTAGACACACACGACAATTTAACTACGGAGACACCTCAAAATATATTTCATAATCCGATCTGCGGTCCGACATTATTGTGAACACCGTGAGCGTCAATAATTGTTTATATTTAAAATGTCTGGTTAACTTAAGATGAGGAAAAAAGCAATGCTAACAAATTTGAAGTCTAAATTGAAGTGTGTAAGACGACACTCTATATAAAGTAAATGCTTATTCGTTAAAACAGAGAAACGTTTTCGTTAAAGGAATTTGTATTCCGCGCAATATAACCAAAGTTAAGTAAATAACATAAAATAAAGTAAATTATGTCTCAGGACGATTGTCGTTATTATCCTTATGAAAGTTTTTTCTTTTAAATCTCAATAGTCAAATATTACCTCTGTAATTAATATAAAAACACACATTATAAAACACAATTTATAAAGTCGCTCAATCAACATTATTGTTTATTTAAAAATCAGCTTTTGAGGCGTTACGATTTTACATTTGTAAACAGATTTAATAGATTTCTTCTGTAATTAATTGTTAAAATGTACATTAAAACTTTAAACTCTTTAAATACTTAAGTAAAATTAAAGAAAAAGATTTTAATATGCCAAAAATAGATTTTGATAGAGACATCCTATTTACAAAGATACATTAATTAGCAACAAAAACATATATTTAAACTAATAATTAACCGCTCAATCTATATTATTAAAATCAATAAATGTTTATAAAATTAAATTTCATCAGCCCAATATTTAATATTATATATTATCAGTATTATTGTTAGAACTTTATAATATTCAATTCTTTATACAATTTATATTAATATTACCGTGTTTTTTCCATAAAGTTTAAATGTGCATTATTTAAGTAAAATATATACAGACATTTTCAGCAAAGCTCGGCACAATAATAAACATTATATAATTTAGCAATAAATGGGCCTTTTAATATTTGTGTAAGTATGACGCACTGATATTCAATGGACTCACAATAAATAGAATTGTTTAAGTTTTTTTGTCTAAGAATCGGCGGTGCTGCATTTATATTTGCAAAACAAATCTTTACTTAGAAAAAATAATTATTATAAAATACGTTAAAATTTCAGCCATGAAATTAATCTACATTTAGTGCTTAAGTTTTGGTGATTTTGAAATCAATCATATTTTGCACCTTCTAAGTTATGAACTACACTGTTGTTGTCGTATTCTTTAAAACGCGGTCACTACGCGTAAACACTACGTTTAGCAGTTTACTTTTTTTTCTTTATAATTGAAAGTGTTTAAATTTAATCATAATCTATCAGGCTAAATGTCAAACCTGTTTAAATATTCAAGCATTTGTCTTAAACTGTCTGTTGAAAATGATAGACAAAACATATTTTAATACCTTAAAAATATAAATGTTATATATATATATCTTTCTCTTTCTTTCTTTCTTTCTTTCTTTCTTTCTTTCTTTCTTTCTTCTCTCTCTCTCTCCTCTCTCTCTCTCTCCCTCTCTTTCTCTCTCTCTCTCTCTCTCTCTCTCTCTCTCTCTCTCTCTCTCTCTCTCTCTCTCTCTCTCTCTCTCTCTCTCTCTCTCTCTCTCTCTCTCTCTCTCTATATATATATATATATATATATATATATATGCAAAGCATGTGTGTATGTGCGGGAAGGTGTGAGAGTGTATTGAAATCGTTAATGTGTTTCTTGCAATTTGTTACTTTGTAAACATTTATGGCCAATATTTGCTTACATACCTTTAGATTAAGAGAGAGCTGATGTAATGCTGAACCTCCATTGGAAGAGTATCAAAATTAGAGTTAAAAACATAAAATGCTTCAAAATTCGGGGTCAAGGGTTCGAATCTCGGTATGGGCACGAATGGTATTTTTTTCTTCCCACCTTATCACTTCGACAATTACTTCTGCGTCACTCTACAATACTACGAAGGAAACTTGTTTTGTTTTTGATTCCTAAATGAATTGTAATTGTATAAAGTGTGCTAAATTCGATTACAAATTAGTTACATGGTACATCCAGCGCTTAAAAAAACAACATGTGGTTAAATTATTGTATAATTTGCAGCATCAACCAAAATATTTTATAGAACATTTTAGTCAACCCTGAAATAAATCGTTTGCCTATCAAAAAGTCTAACTTCTCTATGCATCGTTTTTTAATATTTTTTCATGGCTAGCACTAATAGTTTTCTTATTATTTAATATTCCATTAATTTATGTTTTAAGTATAGTATATTATCTGTGTCTGTTGTAAAAATCAGTTTACATAAGTTCATTTGTAAACTTTCTGTTTCAAAATACAGTACATAATGGAATAAACATGTCAAAAGTCTTTAACAAGACCGATTAGGTGTCTCTGGTGATGTTTTTTTCATGTTTAATTGAAGCAGTTTTTAAGCTACCTTTAACAGTTCAAAGCAAGTTCCGTTCATACTGGCTAAATATGTGCATTACTATTTCATACTTAACGTTAAATAAAAGTAAAACTACTTTGTCATTATTTTTCTAAAACAAATAAGAGCTTAAGGTGCTTTTACATTCGAATAGCAATGAACATACTTATTGTAATTTGGCGAAGAATTTTGAAAAAAAAACACACTCTTTTCTATGAATACTACTCGTTGTTGTTGCGGTTCGCATGTTTTTTGTTGTTGTTGTTTTTCCAAATTTGTTGGCATTACTAGTACAATACTTAGGTATTGTAAATATAATAAAGAAGAATTGTTTCTGTAACAATAAAGTGCTTTGTAATCTGCGTAAAAAAAACACATCAAAAACTGCCATATGTGCCCAAACAATCTTCCGCACGATATGTTCAAATTTTGTTATTGTCAAAAATCGAGTTCGTACACCGGTATAATTTCGTGAAGACACAAAACAATGTAACTAGATATCATTATAAAAACATGACTTGTCGTGGCAAGATGCTGAAAATTTGGGATCATCCGAGTTTTACGACATCTTTTTTACAGGGAACTTCGTACACTTTTTGCGAGGACCGTACGTGCCATAAATGTCATAGTAGCCGCACAATAAACCTGGTATTAGTTTATATTGCGGTGTCGGATCGCGGATGCCGTCGTACTGAGAGTACGGGGACAATAAGCCTACGCACTAGAGCGAGTCCCGAAAATGTTCCCGAGCACGAGGGGTTCTTCTCACACGTGCTCTCGGACAGAATCCATCCTGTCATTCCCAGGCTCAAGTTTCTATGGAAACGTTCCCGAGCACGTTGATGATAATTTCTCGCTAGTTTAAGTTAACTATCGCCATCTTTGTATCAGTTATCCTGGTCATTAAGTTGTTAGATAGATTTCAGGACAAGGTCGAGATGTTAAGCTAATGAAAGAGCATGGGTCGGTGGATCTTGTTTTATTGCAAACTTTGTGATGATAGTGTTGTCAGTTGTATGTGAATTTGATTTTAGTCGTTAATTTTATGTTTGCAGTAAGACCACTGTGCACCGAATCGCTTTGATGATGTTTCAAAATACCAGTGTAGCCAATATTGTTAATAATTTCAGTCTCACAGTTGTATGGCTAATCTTGACGTCGTGTAAAGTATACAGCGCTTGTTATTGCAATGCTACATCTGAAACGACGCAGTGTGCCTAAAATATTAAGATTGTAAGAGAACTTTCGATAAAAACAATGCAACAACAACAATGATTATGTCGGCAAAATATCATATGCTATATTTGACCCTTGACGGCCTTCAGCACCTAGCACCTAACACTGTGATCGCAGCTGTGTTGATGCTTACGGATTATTCAAAACTATTTATGTATGTGCTGCGTTGTTGCTTGAGACACAAAATGATTACAAGTACTCCGTTCCAGCATTTCTACATCAACACAGAACTGAGATAAAAAAATTTAATTAAAACCTTGTTTGACTCCCTCTTGATGTTTCTAGACAAGTTCATAAACCTAACGTCTAAATGTTACCATAATAATTCTACAACAGGATTGGCTCGGACAAAACAATGGTACCTTGCAGCCGATAAAGTGGGCATTAGTGTGCTACTTTTCAACGCAAACCACACTTTCAAAGAATTTCACTCGTTTTCAGGAATTGGTCACTTTAGATTTTCTTATTTGAATAATTATCACTTCGTAGAAGTCGCATTTTCATTGTATATATTTGCAGTCAATTTGCGCAATTATTTAGCAATTTTGTTTAAGAAATCCTATTCAAAATCGCATTAAACTCCTGACAGTGCATTCATAGTCATGGTGATCATAATATTATATTTAGATTGTAGGCATTCATATAATTTTTCGAAGTTTATTTTTGCAAGTAGTAGTGATCTGTATAACACATTCGTGCACTTTCAACCAACCAAGTTTCAACCAACCAAGTTTCAACCAACCAAGTTTCAACCAACCAAGTTTCAAACCAACCAGGTTTCCAACCAACCAAAACGCCAAGAAAAGGGACTGCAAATGCGCAGAACTCCGGGCATACTTGAATTTATTAATAATGTGTGGAATACTATCATTAAGCCAATGTTCGTTCAGCCTCCACCTATACCAGACATCATTACAGCACGTTCATGCTATATTGGCACTTAAACCAGTTTCATTTGTGGTTAAACAGCAAGAATTGTCGGTGATGTGATTTCACATGCGTTTGCATCGTTTGCACACGCTTCAAACAGAAATACAATGATTTTGATTGCGTAATAACGCATCGCAGGCATCATTGGTGCCCTTTTGTTTCAAAACCACGCTATTAAATAATTACCCGTAAAAAGGACCGGGATTTACCGTCGGTCCCGCAAAACATCCCCAAAGTGTTGAATAATTTTTAAATCGCGTCACTTCCGATTGTTTAGTTTGCGTTTTAAATCATGTGGTGCTGTGTGAAATAAATAAACTGCACTCGTTTTATTATGAATAATTAGAACTTCATAATTATGTTGAAATCGTTTACATCGCTTCACCGCCCACGTGCGTAGAGCACGAACTGCACGTGCATCAAGCACTGCTGATGCAACTGCTCTCGCCGTGAGTTTATGCAACAATGGATAACGTGCTATGATGATTCCAAACATCATTGTTGTTACGGCACACGTAGTTTCTTCACCAGAAAAATCCCACTTCTTTTGATCGTCGAAGTTTGTAAAGAGGTGACTGTCACAACTTTAAATGAATAAAAGTGAGTTTTGTTAGGCGGCTGAATAGGACAAAATTTGAATTTAATTGAACTTAAACGACGACGTTCCGCCGTAACCATAATTGTATTAATTAATAAAAGATATTCAGACCGCCAGTAAATGGCTAGTTTTGCGAAGCGAGCTTTTATTTGGATAGCATAGTCAATAATTGGTTTAGATCGATCGTTATTCGATGATTATTTAACAGAATTTATATCGGAGAAATATTAATATTCATATTTTATTTTTAGGTGATTAAATATTAATTGTTGGGCTAATTGTTTGTACACGTTTTAGCGAATAGACATTTATAGAATAAAAGTGTGTGCCTAACGTTCAACACTTCTATGAAGTGATCACAAACAAGCATATCAAAACGTGATTAACAGAAATATGTTTATTATTATGGGAAATTTCGAGATTTAGCAAACAAGCAGATTTAGCAAACAAAGAGATTTAGTCAAATTATATTTCTTTTTATCTATATGTTATCAATCCCTAACATGTACTGCATGAAATTCTCGATCTCTTTGGTCATGCTTTAAAATGAAAATTAAAAAAATAAGTGCGCAATGTAACAATAAGAATATCACATATTATACATTATGAGAAGTTATAGATCCTTCAGTCTAATGTAAGTATGGTTTAAAAACGTAACACTAAAACCACTGCTATTGAAAAGGTAAAGCTTATCTGTCAGCGGTATTATGGATCTTGTCTAACTTTTGTTTTGTTCCCAAATACATCACAGCGACACATTTATGGCCATTATAGCGACCACAAGCTGTCTTAGCGGAAGAAAATTGCAGACAGAAGCCTAAGTAGAACCACTGGCGCAGATTAGATGGAAGACCTTCTGAATTACCCGGGAATCGAACCCATGCACTGAGAGGCCGCGAAGTTCGATGGGTGTGTGATTCTACCCCCGGTTCCCACTTTAATCTAAAACAATGCAACAAAATGTACAGAAAATCTACTGAGAGAAAATGAATAATTACGCATTTATTCGTCAGCTTTTGTTTGAAATGTTAATTTTAACAGTAGAGATTCAGTCCTCTTACACAGTTTCTTGTGACCGTCTGGCAAACTCCGCACGGAAAAATATCGCCTTTACCGTCCCTGACATTTGCATGGCCACTGTTTCGCTTGATAGACAATTTTCAAAACTGTTCATTTGTTCAGATGTAGGAGTTACCGATGCCATTTAACGACTGACGTATAACTAAAGCAGCGGGACGCCATCTTGAACGCCATATTGATTACCCAGCATGCTGTGCTGTGTAATGGGATTTCGCGACACGTTAATGCCGTGTATTTGTCAACCCGTCTAAATGACAGGCGAACAAGTCTATAATTCGGATGCAGCCGGATGAATTGGTTTAAAATAAAGTTCTAATTGCGGCCTTTTAACTAAAGAAAAAAAGTGTAATCTTTAGGGCTAGGACGGTGAAATTGGTTGTGCAGCGATTGCTCACATTCCGAAAAGAATTCGTTATTGGCTGTCTTTCACTATTCCTTTAAAACGCTTGAAAACGTGCGCATTCACATTTTACGTCTTTTACTAACTTTGCTAACATTTACAAAGTCAGATCACATATGCGTGTATTTAATGTATCTTAAAAATCACCCGAAAGACAGGAAAGCCCGACATCAACTGTCTCTGTGTATCGAGCGACTGGGATTAGACAATAAATAACTATAAGCCTATCCTTGTGTACATATGCAGCTAAGTCAACGTAAAATGTTTAGCAAGTGTTGGAAAAACGCTTATTTTTCTTATGATCACTGGTGACATATCTTCTCATCATTCATTAATCGCTCTCATAAAAGATGCTTTATAGTTCTCTAAGCAGAAGAAAAGTCATTATTTGGCATTTTCCTTGTAGTTAAGCGACTCCACGAGGATCTACTTTCTTGCGCGGAAGGTACAAACAGTCATTAAACGGTCATTAAACAATCATTTATCATGATAACTTACGATGTCTTTGCTTTGTTCTCTTGTCAATGGTGGCTTGCATAAGCTCACAAGAAGAAACAGGTTGGCAGGACTAAGCCGTCTGTCTGTCGTGTCGATGCCTCTGATGGTAGTGCCAGAAATAAATCACTGCATCCGTTCTGCTTAGCTAAGAGGGTAGTCGGCCCTATGTACTAGAGAGGTCCTAGAGTTCCGGTGACAAGATAATATGGCTGGTTGTTGTATTATGTCAGGTGTTCACGACATTCTATTTTGCTATAGCATCTCAGGATGACCGATCGTTGATGCGACAGTTGCCTCCAGAATAAACAAATCCTAATATAACAAAATCAGAAAGTTAACGCAAGCTGTCGCCGAATTCCTTACGTTTTGTTTTTGTTGTTGTTTTGATTAAAGAGCAACCGCTCTTGTTGCTGTTACTGCTCTAGCCCCGTAAGTCGGTGCCCGAATTAAGACAGCCGTTTCTCAAACTCACGGTCGGTCTTTTTCATAATCAAACAATACAATTTGTCATTTCCAATTGCGCAAAATGGGCAAGGACGTCTTCATTTTTTATAAATCAATAACCCACGTGAAACGCGATAAATGGTCGACGGTTGGATTTCAGCCTTTACGACGTGCGTGTGTGTGAGCGCTGGTTTTTGTTGTGATTAAATTATAAAACCCACAAATCATTCAAATGAGCACCGTGTTAAGTTACGCCATAAAATAAAACATGATACACACGTATCGATGGGACTACAGAGCCGACTCCTTGGTGACATGTCGACATATAATAAAGTTGCAACAATATTGAATCACGATGAACGAAGCATATTTTGGTAATGTTGTTGATGTTTTGTTTGTTGTTTCTGTTCTTCCTGTTGGTTTGGTCGTCGTCGTACTGATTTTGTATGTATGCGAACACAAACTATGTAAAAACACACTGTATAAAACCGTCTTAATGGTTTTTGACACAAACAAATCATTGTGGGTTAATATCTGTTTATATAAGTAAATAGGAAAAACATTGTTTGTATGCTTACCATATTTGTCCATTTTTTAAACATTTTTAACAAATCTAGACATAAGATGTATTCAGCATGTTTAATTTCTTCAAAAGACTATATAAGATTTCTGTTAATGATGTTCAGAATGAATTAGCAAAATACTGAAAATAAAATGTGTAAATTATGTTGATATACATGGCTTTCGATAAAATGATATGTATTTTCCTATTTTATGATGCCACTGTAATAATTTACTACATCTTCATGTTCAATAAAAAAATGAAAACATGTAATCGTCGCTTCCAAGTTCTACAAACTGGTAAAGCAAAGCGTCAAAAAGGACAGGAAATGGAAGAAAATCCGCAGTTCTACTGCCAAGCGTCTGGTGAATCGGCCCACGAGTCTACGCGGGACATCGGAGACGCTTATTGGAAATGAAGTACAATTATTTCCCAATTATATTGTTATCAAGTGAGCTTAGGAGCGGATAAATAGTGGAAAGTCGATAGAAGCCGATGCTTATCAGTCGCTAACGAGGCAATTCTTTCATCTGCTTGAGTAGATGGGCGACCATTATGAAATAAAATCCACATAAATCATTTTTCGGAATAGGCCATTTCCGGACATGCGCACGAGCGGTATCAATTGATGACGTATGGACGTGACTTTAGTTTCCAGATTGATTGTTTATGGCAAAATTACACCCATAACCTGAACATTAAGTACAATAGGCAGTGCGTCGGCTCCAGGTAAGGGAGGTACCAGGATGAACCCTCTCGGCTCCAGGTAAGGGAGGTACCAGGATGAACCCTCTCGGCTCCACGTAAGGGAGGTACCAGGATGAACCCTCTCGGCTCCAGGTAAGAGAGGTACCAGGATGAACCCTCTCGGCTCTAGGTAAGGGAGGTACCAGGATGAACCCTCTCGGCTCCAGGTAAGGGAGGTACCAGGATGAACCCTCTCGGCTCCAGGTAAGGGAGGTACCAGGATGAACCCTCTCGGCTCCAGGTAAGAGAGGTACCAGGATGAACCCTCTCGGCTCTAGGTAAGGGAGGTACCAGGATGAACCCTCTCGGCTCCAGGTAAGGGAGGTACCAGGATGAACCTTCTCGGCTCCTGGTAAGAGAGGTACAAGGATGAACCCTCTCGGCTCCAGGTAAGGGAGGTACCAGGATGAACCCTCTCGGCTCTATGTAAGGGAGGTACCAAGATGAACCCTCTCGGCTCTAGGTAAGGGAGGTACCAGGATGAACCCTCTCGGCTCTATGTAAGGGAGGTACCAGGATGAACCCTCTCGGCTCCAGGTAAGAGAGGTACCAGGATGAACCCTCTCGGCTCTATGTAAGGGAGGTACCAGGATGAACCCTCTCGGCTCTATGTAAGGGAGGTACCAGGATGAACCCTCTCGGCTCTATGTAAGGGAGGTACCAGGATGAACCCTCTCGGCTCCAGGTAAGAGAGGTACCAGGATGAACCCTCTCGGCTCCATGTAAGGGAGGTACCAGGATGAACCCTCTCGGCTCCAGGTAAGGGAGGTACCAGGATGAACCCTCTCGGCTCCAGGTAAGGGAGGTACCAGGATGAACTCTAGACCGCGACTTACTAAAATCGTATAAAATGCAGACAAACTTTTCTAAAGGGGACGACATACATTGAAACTTAATATCGCTCTTTCTCGAATTTTCGGTCCCTCGGTCTTTATCAATAAAATACACGCAGGCTTCGCTCGCCTTTTATGCTTCTGTACTTTTTAGCATTCAGTAATAATGTTTGAAAGACAACCTAAGTGCTTAAAAGAAGAGAAACATAAACAACGAGCGAAGCCAGTGTAAATTTCTCTTGATAAAAGCCGAAGCGCCTAAACATCGAGTGATATTAAGTATAAAATTGTATAAATGATAGTGGTACCGCCACCAGAAAATGATGAAAGAAATCGAAACTGCTCGAGTTGACCAATGTAAGAGGGGCTGGGGCGGGCTGCCACCAATAATGTCTTCATCGACATACATCAACTTAGAAACCTCTGGTAGAAATCAGCAACCCTAACGATAAACAGATAATTCTTAACAAATAAACGAAATTTATTATTATTATATTATCGCCATCTCTCCTGAGAGTTACAACGTCCAATTGAGTTTCCACCCTTTCTTTGAGTTGTCCCATATTTTTGTCAGTTTTCCGACAATTTGTGAAATCTCTTCGTGAGAGAGCTCTAGTTTAAGATCACGCGGATTTACGAGTAATGCAAGATTTAAATGTGTCGCTCGATTCGCTCAGGGAATATGAGGAACTCGAATGTATAATAACAATAATCATAGTCAATTTGAAGAACATAAATGATTTGATTAGATGCATTCTAACAATGTTTGTCTATTTTTGTGGTTGACAGAAAAATATTGTCAATATCTTATCCCGAATGCTAAATGTGTATATTTTTACAAGACACAATCTCCATTCCTGGATTTCTCGGCTGATTTTGCTGTTGTTGTATTATATTCACATGTAAAATCACCTATACCACAATTATACGTTAATCCGTTAAGAAGGTGTTAATTTTTGTGATAATGTATGTTTGTATACGAAAATGTAAATTTGGTACTATACGTCGTCACGGAAATCATTCATAGGTACTTTACCAAGTGACACTGTAAAAAAGTCGCTGGAGGCTTCAGTGCCAAGTGAATGTATCCATAAAGAGTATTGCTTTGAGGAAAGACAACAACGTAAGTAGCATTCGTTCCCATTTAAGTCAATTGTAAGCCTTAAGTGACCCGCGTGCTGACAAATAAGTTGTCTTTTTTTTCATTCGGAGTGAGGTGTAACTACAACTGCGAGACAGGTCTAATTAATTATCGCTCCTCCCGTACGGCGAGCCAGTCCGTCACAATGTGTGTAAACTTTATGTATATCCGCATCGTAGATGCATGCGTTCGCGAGACGTCCATTTGTCTTGTAAAAGGGGAACTAGGATTTATGGAGAGTTTGGTAGAGAGCAAAATCGTAGATATACCTATTTACATTTTAAGTCAATTAAACCTTAAATGCTAGGAGAGGTGCATTTATTGCTGCACCAAACCAAGTCTGATTTCGTCAGACTTCAGCTTTTATTAGTGTAAAAATGTCGCACGTAAATAAAATCGTATAAGTAGAACCAACACACGTCGTAAAGTGTTGTACACCAAAGAGGACTAAAAGTGACGTGTTTGGAAAAGTGGTGACAAATACAAGTGTCCCACACCCCTATATCATCTCTTAAAACTTCGTGTTTTTCTACCTGCATATTCCTTTACTACTACTTGAACAGTTTATTGTTAAGTCGATACAATGATAAGTGAAAGTTATTTGATACAGAATAATACAATTGTCAAGACAAAATCATGTCATATTATATAAAGTCGAAGTAGTGGAAAAGAAAAAGGGATTTAAGCTTAAGTAGATACTTTATTATAATAGCATAGAACAAAACACGCGAAAAAATCAACACAAATAACAGAAAAAAAACAATCCACAGCTTTATCATAAATGAGATGAACTTGGTTTCTTTTCTTTTCTGAATGTAATGTGTACTTGTGTTATTATTGTCTTTAAAAGTCAGCATATTTGTACTTCCCCTTTTGAAAACCTCACAACATTTCTTGTGACTATGTCGACATTGTTCAGATGACAGTTGGACGTGCTTTATACCATATTCGTTCTCGGAAATTCTGACATGGATTTACAACGTTTGTTATGCGTTGGAATTATTGTGTTTGTCTGTTTTGGTATTTATGATTTTTTTTTTTTATGATTAAAACTTCGTGTGTTTGTATGAAATGATCATTCCAGCTTTTAATAGGTTCCGTGTTTGACACTACATGCCAAATGCTCTGTCACAATATTCATGCATTTATCACAAGTTTCGCCGAATGATGAATTGATGAAAATTGCTTAACAACAGCATTGATTTGTTCAAGAAATTAATTTGAAATATAAATTTTGGTGGCTTATTTTATTCATATCTTTAAATATATTTTAATTTTGACAATTTGTACTTATAAATCAGAATGTCCAATTAATCTATGTCAAAATGAATTTGCTTTTGAAAGAAAAAAAAATCATTAACGTGGTTATTTTAGCGAAGTCTATTGTCTTTATACATGGATAAAAACCGGAAACACGTGGTTCGGAAGAACCACTGGAGCACAACATGTCAACTGGAAGACATCAACACATTAAGTTTTCGGCCAACCCTAGACTCGAACCTATTTAATGCGTTGGTTTGGGGAATTCTAGGTATCAGACTCTAATCGCTCAGCCACGTGCAGCACGTGCAATTAATGTCTAAATGTGTGTTGTTGTAGTTATATTATATTTAGTTATATGCCGGACTGCAGTTCAGGCAAGAGCAGCGAGTCCTCGTCATAATTTCAACCCATGCTATGAAGGCAGTAAAATAACAAAGGAAGATTTGTTGTGTGTGCAGTGAATGTGACAGCTTCAAGCCCCCCACTTCTATAACTCAGGCGGTGCTGTAGCTGTGAAAATACAAAATAAATTGAAATAAATGTTTCGAAAGCGACAGCAACACCTGCTAATTGGACATTCAAGGCGAATGTGTTTTACGATGTATAAGCAGTCTACGATTAGGTTAATTTATTATTTAGTTATAACACTATGGGATATAATACAGTTTGTCACCAGGAACATTAAGACATCTTATGCATGTATGTGTCACTAGTAAACTAGAGCACAAGAGTTACTCCGAGTTCTTGCGGCTGAAGGAGACAACATATAACACCACAACCTTCACTGCAACACTGTCTTGTCCTGTCCTTCTCGGGACGAAAACTTTCATAAGCAACTTCCATCTAACCCTATGCGTCTGTGTTTCTACCAAGGTATTTATCTTGCATGAGTTCGCCCCATTCACCTCGTATCGAACTTGAATAGTGGGTAAATGTAACACCTTGGAACTGTGGTTGCCGACTAATCTTGCCTTAGTACATTTTCACTTATTTTTTTTGTAAGATTGGTTACATGACACCAAAAACAAATATGTTTATATTGGCGACGTCCTGCTAATTATTGACGGAGGGGTAACCAGACATATCTGGATAGAACCATCGGGGCGCCGCAGTTGGAAGACCTCCATTCATAGTAAATGGCAAATAGTGTTTCTAATATTAAGTCTTTGTAAACTTTTAAGTCTTACCATAGATTAATTGTTTGCTGTTTGAAATCCTAGCAAATAATTTAAGAATCACATTGATGTCATATTTTCCAGCGCGGTGTAACTCCCAACCCGGCGGAGGAACCCAAAGTCAACTCCAATTCCATGGTCAAGCCAAGAAAAGTGAAACTCCGTCTATTGCTGACCCAGTTCGCCAAGCTGTTATTCAAAATCTTACTAACGCCGTAAAGTTTGTAATTTCTCCGGCCGCTGAACCTAGTGAGAAAATGATTCAGTTCTCTATTACGTTAGGTCGTGCACCGTCAACGATGTTTGAGAAGGCCATGTACTTGGAGTTTATACGGCAGATTGCCAGAAATGATCCTGCAATGAAAGGCATGTTTACAACTTCCGATGGTTCCTTGGACGAGTCGGCCATGAAAACATACTTGAAGAAAAAGGCTTTTGAGTATAAGCAGCTTCGCGACGCCGGAAAAGAAGTTCCTATTGCCGGTGGTGTCACTTCTTCCCTGTCAAAGTCAAGTCCGACGAGAAGTGAGACTCAAAACTTAGGAAACTCAAAATCTCCTGCTGGATCTTCGACGCAATCCGAGTCCCAGGCAAAATCATTCAATTTAAAGCTAGCTGCCATTCGGTCTGCTCTCGCAGCCAGCACCAATAAAACTCCCGGTAAACAAAAACATTCGTCGGTGTCTTCTTCTTCATTCTCAGATATGTCGTCAGCATCAGCATTAACAGCACGAAATGAAGCAGCAGCACCAGTGGCTAAAGTTCCAGATGCAGAAATAGCCATGGTGTCGGAAACTCTGAACACCGTGCCCAAAGCTCTGCCCGGTCGAGTAAAGCCAAACATTTCAAACAGAGCGCAAGGAAACGAACAGTTCGATTTACAAAATGGCGGATTTTTATTTTGAGCGGTCTATGATGTGACACAATACTTTGTGTCAAACGTTTGGATTTACTTTCTCGGCTGTGAAATGTATACAAATTTTAGTTTCTGTTCTAGGAAAAAATCTGACGTTTACACAGACGCAGTAGATTTACAGTTGTCATTGTGTGTGCTGATCAGGCAATAATTTTAAAACGTTCTACATCAATGAAATTCAAGATGATATACGAACGATCCTGTGAATAAATATTGCACTGTTATGCCTGTTTCTTGACACTGTTTGCATAGCTGTCTACGTCACCTGACGTCAATTGACCTGATGTACGATCTATAGTAGACAAGTATGACGAATATAAGAAAACCGTTTTGCGCAGTAATGATATCTCCAGAAAATCTTAAATGCCCGTTAAATCACACATTGCTATTTATTACCTAGACAATTCAATAATTAACGAAAGTTATTTCACTCTGCGCGTGTCGGCGTAGCTGTTATTCAAAACGTTTTAAAATTCACCCCGGGTTATTTAAAACGGTGTTAGTCCCTTGGGGTTATCTTTAAACGTTTTTAAGTTCCCCGGGTTATTTAAAACGGTGTTAGTCCCTTGGGGTTATCTTTAAACGTTTTTAAGTTACCCGGGTTATTTAAAACGTTGTTAGTCCCTTGGGGTTATCTTTAAACGTTTTTAAGTTCCCTGGGATTATTCGAAATGTTAACATTCCCTGGTGTTATTTTAGACTTGGTTAACTTCCACCGGGTTTATTTGAAATGTTTTAGGTTCCTTAGGGTTATTCGGAACTTGTTTAGTTCCGGGAATTATTAAAAACCTTTCTAGGTTCCCCGAATTATTTAAAGTTTCAAGTTGCCCGGGGTTATCTGAAACGTTTTAAATTCCCCGCGGCTTTTTGGAACGTTTTAAATTCTCCGGGGTTTATTCGAAACGGGTTTAAATTTCTCCCGTGTTTACTCAAAAAGTGTTGAAGGTCCCTAACCACGGGGCTATTGGAAACGTTCTTAAGGTTTTCCCGGGGTTATTCGAAAAGTTTTGAACTTCCCGGAGTTATTCGAAGCGTGTGTAAGTCACCTAGGAGCTATTTCGTTTTTAAGTTCACCGGGGTAATTCAAAACGTAGTTAGATCCGTAAGGTTTTGAAACGTTGGTTAATTTCTTCAGGCTTATTCGAAACGTGTTTAAGCTTTTACTAGATTTATTTGATACATTTTAAGTTCCAAAAATGGGTCAGTGCATTGTAACGAAAACATATTGTACAATATCAACTTCAGATAACTTGGATACTTTAGCAATAACTGTGGGATTATTTTCTGTATTTTCAACGCACGGCAGGCAAATTTAAGAAATAAAATCTCATATTTTAAACAAGCACTTAGAACTTTAAAACTAAATATATAATAAACTGATATTATTTTATAAAACAATTGCAAATAAGTCACGTTCATTACATGGGTATCTTACGAGATAAAAGTAAAGTCGAATGTAAAGTTCCATTTCCATGTTCCCAACTGACGTCAAATTGAGTCGCGTGACCTAAAGAAGTGTGAGTCTTTAACCGAAGTAAATTAAATGTAATGAACTGGCAGTTTAAGAGAGTGATTTCTCTCCTGTTTTTTCTTCTTCTCTGAAACACTATACTTTGCGGTAATCAAATATCAGGAAGCAGTCTCATTATATCATCTTGAGTCGGTAAACGTTATTCATATTACTTGGTCGATGTATCATTGTAACGTTGTACTATTCTCATCATTTCGTTTTCAACAATATGAATAGTGTGCACATGGATTGATTCGATACGAAAGATTTCCCCATATCCAGAAGGTGTTTCTTTGGTAATGCCTTTTTAAATTAACAGCTGCTTCCGGTTTGACTTTCAGATACTACTTTCACTAGCGGATAAACAACAAAAGCTAATGGACTAATGGCGACTCTTTACTCGGTTTCAAGTTATAGTGGATACCTTACGAGCTAACTGATCCTTCATTTTATTAACTTACTTTTACAAATTCTAGCGGGCACGTTGTATTATCTTATCCATTGCAGTTTTATTAGGTACGAACAATCAATTCGGTGATAAAATCATAAGCTGTTGATAAGAAAATGAAAAAAGGACGAAAACATCCTGTTTATTGTAGGACTCGAAACCGGGACCTCTTGTATGGTAGTCCTCAAATGGCTTCGCCTCTTGCACGGTGCATACTTGGTGTGAGGTATTTATATTACATATTGCCACCGGCACAATGTGTAAATTACACTTAAACCGAGGGTTATAAGTTAATTCGGATTACAAATGAGCCCGATGATTGGTCTATACTGAGTTGGCCATATTCTTACCTCTTGCTTTGAATGGTTTGTTCCAAACACGTAGCGTTTTTTCTCCAGAGATTTTACGGAGTTTATAATGTAGACAGGGCAGTTTCGTTGAGACTTCTGCTGCTATGAACGTTAATATCTTTCCGATAGTTTTAATTTTAGCTGAAATGTCCGTCGTGCTTATTTGTAAATAATGGACATTTGAAATAATTGTATTTCATGATTTGTACTATCTAACAGTGATGTAATGTTATCAACAGTTTGTACTTAAAGGAAAGTATGTGTTTATGCAGCAATTATGCACAAATTCTCCAATACAGGGACAGGTCGTTGTTATATGTATTAAATCTAGGCAAACTATCGGATACCAACCTTAACATGTATTATTTTCCAAAACTCTTAACAATAAATTTACATTAGCGATCCTGAAGGTTAAAAGTAAGAATGTACAACTAATTTATTTGTCATGATTTTAAATTTTATTATACAGTATTAAATCATTCTTTTAAGTAAAATTGCAGAAAAATATTAAACTGCTTGAAAGACCTTGCGGTCTAAAAAATTTAGGTCCGATCAGTAATGTATCGGTTAAACAAAATCAGACATTTAAATGTTTTCTGTTATCATTTCCATGACTTTTATAGCTTCATTTTTGTTTAAAATAATTATCAGCAACACCAGTATAGTAATTATAGCGACGCCCAGCTATTTTAGCAAGGGCGGACCTCAGACAAATGTCTATGTAGATCTACCAGCGGGTATGCTGGAACACTTCCCCGAAGTGCTCCGACTTGGACTTGGACCCATGCCTTGAGCGACGGAGGGATCAACAGAATAACGAATTTCAATATTACCCATTCGGAAACTACAGCCTTCTGTTTACCGGTAGGTTCTGTTCACAAAAAAACTGTTAAAATGGTATTTAATTTATTAATTTATCTTATTAATGACATCATCGAGGAGTGTCGGCTCTAGGTACGGGAGGCCCCGGGTTCGATCCAGGGTCGCGACATACCAAAGTCGTTAAAAATGGTAGTGGTATAGCTCCCTTGTTAACGATCAAGCAAATATAAGGGTAGTTCCACGACTGGTTGGCCCGGTGTCAGGATAATGTGACTGGGTGTGGTATCATGCCAGGTGTTCACGGCATGCTAAACACAGTGAAGGCAGCACTATATCTGCTTCAAGTGGACACCGTCTCCAGATAACTGAAATACTGTTGGTGGAACGATAACACCCCCCCCCCCCAAAAAAAACAACAACACAAAAAACAAAACAAAAAAAAACAAAAAAAAAAACAACAACAAACAACATCATCGAGTCACATTCAACTTTGATTTCCATGCACGGAAACTTCACGTTTTAAAAGTTAAAAAAAAATGGCACTGGATGACTGTCTCTTCAGTTTCAACAATCTTTGTGTCAATTTTTATTTTATAAGAATAAAATTAAAAATTCATTATAAATTATGCATATAAATTAAAATAAAATTTAAACAATGTCAATGGATGTCAGTCCCTACAGTGTCATTTTTTATTTAAAAAAAAAAAAAGTACAATAAATATTAAAGATCTTGGTCGCTTTAATGATAACATGCATATTAATAATAAAAAATGTTGCAGACGATGTTGTATAATTGTGAAAAAGTTGCGACGGACCTATAAATAAGACTCGAGCTAAAGACTAGACGACACAACTGTAACATTCCCACGCAAGAGCCAAAAAATGGGTGGCGTAATGTCGTAAAATTTGATAGCTGCTACAGGTGCTCTCTATATGAGAATCGCTTCCGGTCCTCTGCCGTTGGGGGCACTGCAAATGCGGTCACGTGACTGCCATAAATCTCAGCAATGTCGTGAACTCCCATAATGCCAGGCATTGTCGCATCGCAACGAGACATCACTGTGGAGCTCTTATGCGGTAAAAGATTGACATTAACTGCGGTTAATAATGTGGTCGTTAAATTCAAGACGATCGCGAATAAATACAAATTACAGAGATCATCAGAACTACTCAAAATGTCGTCTGGCTGTTGGTGGAAAGAAGCAAGACGCTTATAACACAAATTGGCAGTTTCTTGCGAGCGTTTATGTGAAAAGGAACAAAAACTAGTGAATGGTGAGCTCGCTGACAGACCAAATAGTCGATTGTCTGAATTACAAACACAAGCTTGATTAATGTCAGTTGTTAGAAAATACACAGAAGTTGATGAAAGTGGCCTTAAATAATTCTAAAAGGACAGAGATAGCTCCAAATGATTAAGATAAAATGTGGAAATAGATCATCCTAATTCCTATTTCCCTTATAGATTTCATCACAATTTTCTGCATTCACCATGGGTCTTTCACGATTTTAAACAAAACTGCATGGATACAGTTTGCTTTGTCAGAAACAAACTACACTACATGATATCATATCTTCTTAGCTGTTTTCTCACGCATTCATGCTGAGGTGCTTTAGAAGAAAAGGAGCTGGCTGATCTAGATCTACATTGTCTGTGCATTTTTAATTCGAGCTCATCGGACTACGAGTGGTCTAGTTGTAACGCCATGGATTTTAGCTCAGGACAATTGAACATTTTGTCAAATTTGTGTTTTGTAATTATTTCTTTTTATGTTCTCATGATTTGATTGTCCATACAGATTACATCCGTTAGATGAACACTTCATTTACCTAATACCTCACTGTTGCGCCAGTCTCAGGACCATCGCATTACCCACGTCCATGTGTTTCACATGATCATACTTTGACCAAAGTTAAATATATAAATCATTATTTCACCCAAAAGAGGAAGGGTTGCATGTTTAGAATACGAACATAAAATGTGCTATATTGACAATTATAAAGATATTGACTACACATGTTTACATGAGAAAAGAAACAGCTTCAACAGAAGTACATGTAATATGTACATACAACAAACTGGGGTAAATGGAAAAGCAGATGGGTGAGTTATAATCGCCTTTTCAAATGATAAAAATGCTACTGATCAGTGGGAAAAAAAGGCAACTGCAATTAGGTACATAAGTCATATGGCGAAAGGATTTAACAAGGCGAACCAAGTATTCTTTATCATAAATAAAATTACAATTTAACATGTTGCTTAGTTGTCTTATAAAATAACCTTTGCATCGGTTCATGACTCTTAATTATAAAACTGTATGTAAATAAAAATCTCATGTACTTTAATTACGTAAGACTGGACTAAGTCTATCGTCTCAAATGGACAAGAACACAGCCTAGACAATAGCGAACATTAAACTTCCAATCTTTTTTGGACACTAATATAAGACGTTGATATGCAATCTATTTGTGTATTTCCCATTTTCAAAATTAATGTTTGAGCCACCTCCCTTGTGGGAAGGTAATTTCATATACTTTATAATAATTTTTATTTTTCGTATTTTTTTTTAAAAGCGCCAAGCTTTTTAAATAAATTCTTATCTCAGTAAGGTTCCATTTTATACGTTTGCTTCGGTCTTAGTGTTTTCACAAGTGTCTTTTTTACACCTTTTAAAATCTAGGTTTTCTGCAGTAACTATATGCCAAAAGACGATTCACAAGGGAGGTAAGAATGAAGTTTTCTTAGAGTTAAGTCCCTTTCCATATGAAAAGCGGGAATAAGTTGTAAGAAGCTCTGGACTGCAGTGATCGACAAAACATTAACTTTTCTTATCCTTTATTCTACATTTCGATTACATGAGTCTATTTATGCAACCTCGCCTTCCTCCTCTTCTTCGTCGAATTCACCCTCCTCCTCGGCGGTGGCGTCCTGGTACTGCTGGTATTCAGAAACCAAGTCATTCATGTTAGACTCGGCCTCAGTGAACTCCATCTCGTCCATACCCTCGCCAGTGTACCTGAAGAGAAACGTATCAATAAAGAGCACAATAACTTTTTTTTTGTTTAGAGTCAATTTGAAAACAACTTTTTTCGTTCAGGATTTTTTATTATCGGGAGTCATGATCAACTTAAATATTTCGTGCAAAAGGCCTGGTAGTGCAAGTCGGAGTCTTCTTGATATTTTGATATAAACCTTTGTTTTATGCGCAGCTTTAAGCTTTGTTATAATGGTAGTTATATGACTAAACGTCATATTATGTGACTGGATGTGGTATATAATATTGCAGGTATTCCTGGCATGTTATCAAAAGTGAAGACAGTATATCTGCAGGTGATAATAATTATTGGTCATATGCTTAGATAAAAGTACATTGTAGTATCATTCTGACACCACAAACCTACCAGTGTAGGAAAGCTTTGCGCCTGAACATTGCAGTAAACTGCTCAGAGATGCGCTTGAACAGCTCCTGAATAGCAGTGCTGTTGCCAATGAAGGTGGCGGACATCTTGAGACCACGTGGTGGGATGTCGCAGACAGCGGTCTTCACGTTGTTGGGGATCCATTCAACGAAGTAACTGCTGTTTTTGTTTTGGACGTTTAACATCTGCTCGTCGACCTCCTTCATGGACATGCGGCCACGGAACATGGCGGCGACTGTGAGGTATCTGCCGTGTCTGGGATCGCAGGCTGCCATCATGTTTTTTGCATCGAACATCTGCTGTGTCAGCTCAGGAACGGTAAGAGCTCTGTACTGCTGGCTTCCTCGGGAGGTCAAGGGAGCAAATCCTGGCATGAAGAAGTGAAGGCGCGGAAACGGGACCATATTTACAGCCAACTTTCTCAGATCGGCGTTCAATTGACCAGGAAATCGGAGACAGGTTGTAACACCGGACATGGTGGCGGAGACCAAATGATTCAAGTCTCCGTAGGTTGGGGTTGTTAGCTTCAGAGTCCTGAAGCAGATGTCGTAAAGAGCCTCGTTGTCGATACAGTACGTCTCATCCGTGTTTTCAACAAGCTGGTGGACGGACAGGGTGGCGTTGTAGGGCTCCACAACTGTGTCGGACACCTGAAATTACAATGTCACTGTTTGAATGTGTCGGCTATACACGTTTATTGCAGTTGGTTGTTAAACAACGTGTATTATAGATAATGATAAAAAAAAAACCGCTCAATAAGATAAGTTATAGTTTAAAATGATTTTAAATTAAAATATTTGTTCGTTAGATGTCACAATTTAAAGTTAACGTCTGCTTTAAGCACCCCAGTCGTCCCATATTGCCGACTGACCGTTCCAAGGCGGTAACTGTCGGGTTTGTTCTTTTCTTTAAATGACTCATCACAAATTTGATGTTAATTACTTTTACTTGGCTTGCATGTGAAATACCTTTGTCCTGTGCCTTTTCAGAGTTTTTGTATATGTTGCAATGCTCATAGGACTTTGTCATATATTCTTAGTATAAAAATAAAAAAACAACAGCACAGTGGGTTATGTTTACATTCATCATACATACCTTTGGTGATGGTACAACAGAGAATGTGTTCATGATTCTGTCGGGGTACTCCTCACGGATCTTGCTGATGAGCAGTGTACCCATACCGGAGCCAGTGCCACCACCGAGAGAGTGTGTGAGCTGGAATCCCTGCAGACAATCACAGCTTTCCGCCTCCTTCCTTACCACATCCAGGACTGAGTCGACGAGCTCAGCGCCCTCTGTGTAATGGCCTTTGGCCCAGTTATTTCCGGCTCCGCTCTGGCCGAACACAAAGTTATCTGGTCTGAAGATCTGTCCGAATGGCCCGGAACGAACGGAGTCCATGGTCCCGGGTTCAAGGTCGACCAGGATGGCCCTAGGAACGTATTTTCCACCTAAAGAAAAGAATAAAACGTCCGCAATCTTTTTCTAAGAGTGTAATTTGTATTTCATAATTTGCCAACATGAAATTTGTATGCCCACTTTTCCCTTTTACAGTATATTTAATAGTTTTTAGCAATACTGTCAGTGTCATAGCCATAACGTTAATGTAACTGCCAATACAAGCCTACTTACTTCGAGAGTAGAAGGATAGACTATAGAGCAGAAAGTACACTAGTGAATTTCAAATTATTCAATAGGTTACCTGTTGCTTCATTGTAGTAGACATTGATTCTCTCGAGTTGCAGGTCCGAGTCCCCGTGGTAAGTGCCGGTGGGGTCAATACCATGCTCGTCTGAGATCACCTCCCAGAACTGAAACAGGAGAACAATGGGAGCAAGACTAGAGTCGACACAACAACAGTGCCGTGTAGACATCCACATAAAAATACTGTTCATAAATGACAGCGGTTTCATGTTCTATACAGAATCAGCTCCTTTACCTACAGTTTCTGGACCATACAGAATACAGAGCCTAAATCATATAAATCAGCTATCAAAGTGTCTTTTAAACTTTTACAAAAAATAACATAAAACACAAATATGGGTAAGAAATTAAGCGCTGGAATGTTGGGTAAAGAATTAAATGCACGAGTTAGGGTAAAAATGAATTTGGGAAAGAAATGGAATATTGAAATATGGGTAAGAAATTTGATACCGAAATTTGGGTAAGAAATTCCTATATTCAAAATGAAAGAAATGTATTAGTAATCTCCGTCTTTGTAGGTATTACATGCATATACTTAATATAAAAACATTCTAAATTTTAGTGTTAATTTGATTATTTTCATTTTAATGTATAAGCGCTTTTATGCATTATTATCTTAGGGTAAAGCAAATGTAATGCAGCAGCTCCAGTTGAGGAGTACCAAAATTAGGATTAAAATACTTCAAAAAAAGGTGGGTGGGGGTGGGAATTATTTCTGCACCACTCTACCAGTTTAAAAATGAAACCTTTGTAGTTTTTAATTTTTATTTTGTGAATGAATTTTAACTTTACGATTTGTGCTAAACTTTATTACAAATTCGTTACCTCGTATATTCAAAGTCCAAAAGAATATCACAACTATGTGGTGATTTTTCAGACGATACTCGATAGCAAAACACTTCTCCTAAATATATGAAAAATATATTGGAAGGTTCAAAACTGGGTGGAGAATTTTCTTAAAATTTGCCATACACTTCAACCTTAAAGTATACAACACATCAGTTGTGTTATTTTTTCAAATTCTATTTATTTTCTTTTACACTTTATTTTAACTCTATACTAAGTACCTAAACATAATGGAGTTAACACCGTAATTTTAAAAGTTAAAGGTAAGATCTCTTTATTTCCCTCATTGCAGCATTCGAATGTTCGGATCATATTTTATCCTAACGTTCGGACAACTTTACATATCGTACGAAACAAAGTTGAGCTGATTGGTTGGCGTAAAGCTATGAAAAATTGTAAAGAATGCGTGCAACGGTTTTAGCAATAAGATCCGAGTGTTCCAATTTATGGAAAGTTTATTTGTCGTTATTCATTATTAATTTATCGGTAGTTACTTTCAGAATTAACACAGGGAAGAAATGTGAACTTGTAACATGTCTGTGCTTATTTGATACATAAGTAAATGTTAACTTATATTTTGGCAAACAAAGAATTTTTGAAAACGGTTGAAGCGATGATTCCAATTCATCTTCTTTGGAATAATTAGGACAAAAAGTCGGACGAATATACATAATTTTGAATACTTTACTGACACTACGTGTATATGGTTTCATCAAATGGCACAGGTATTATGTCTCCGATACAGTACAGGCGAGTAGACAGTGATCCGAATCATTGATTGATTAGATTTTATTTAGGACTTGTACATACATTGTACCTCGTCGTAACATAAACACAGAAATATAGCACAATAAGTTATAGCATAAGTAGATATCCAAAGCACAACTTTTAGTATGCAATTGTCCCCTGGGGTGGGGGTGCTAGGTGTGAATGTCACCCGCTAGGGCTGCTAGTAGGAGAGGATATCACTGTCAAGGAAACAGCCAGTAAGTACCTAAGATAAGTCCCACCTCCTCATCCTCAGGCACATGATCAACCAGCCACAGGTGTGAAAAAAATCGTTCCACTCGTAGTTCTCATCCCTGCCTGCCCCAGCCCCTTACTAAGCTTTTATAACTTTCAATACATTAAATAAGCAAACTACCGTTATCAGACTTTACGAATGCCAGTATTAATTTTCTTTTGATTGAAACACACCAATAAGCAGTACATATACAATTTATTGCATTCTTTTGAGACTTTTTTTGTCAAACAATAAAAAAATCTTTGGTTTATTGATATATAAAATGTGTCTGTTCAGTCCTTTATTATTGTATGTAATAAACAAATCACGTGATCTAATCATAAATTCATTGAACCTTATTTTGACCAGACTGGTTCCATGATATTACTTGCCTACTGGGTTGTACAGTATGCGAGAGGAGAGTAACGACTTGCTATATTACGTTATCGGCTGCCACGACTAGTATGAGGAAATTCCCCAACTTGAACACTAGTATAGTAGACACAGATAATAGCGCATACGGAAAAAGGACAATAATGTAAACGATCTTTATATTTTCTGACGCCATGATACTGCTTATTACCTGACCACTACAATTTAACGCATCTTAACTAGTAACAGATGTGAACGTTAAACAGTTAACTTGTAAACAATAATCGTTTAATTTAATAATTTTTACTTTCACGTGCTTTAAAAAAAAGCGTTGAGCGCTTTTTAATTAATTCTTAACTCAATCAATAAAATTTCATTTTATACTCATGTTTCAGTCTTATGTGTTTTTCAAACGTTTAAAGTGGAAAACCCTTGCTGCAGAAACTATTTATAAAATACCTAATAACAAGGGAGATAAGAACGTAAACTTTGAAAACGTTAAGGTAATTTCCCTTTAAATAACGAAAAGAGGGAAGTAAACAACGCGTAGAGTTAAACTATATCTACATGAGTGGATGCATAAGCGGTTATAAAAATAAAACAAAAAAGTAAGCTTAAATGATTAAAAAAGGAGAGAAGCATAACTTTTCTAAGCACACTAGGAAATTATTTACAATATTATAGATTGGGCTGAATTATACAATATGTATATAGACACTAGCTGGTTTCATGACAAAGATGAGTAGTGGATAACACATTTATAGTGCATGGTGTAATCACTGATATGCTTAGTTCATGTTAACATCTTTATTTCCCATTTAAAGATTTCATAAAGACATTGTATGATTATATAGTTCGCGATAATCTCTGGAATAAGATGAACAAATTGGGCTTCCAATGCAACATTTCAAATATAGTAAAATCAATGTATGACTCCGTAAAATCTTGACTGAAAGTAGACAATTATCTTAGCTCACAATTAGATAGTAGTTTTTGTAAATGACCCTAATTATTTTCTTTTCGCATTTGTTTAGATGAGGAAATCACAATATTTGAGCAGTAGTATAAAAGAAATGATAAATAAATATCTACACGGAGAAAAATATTCAAACAATGAAAAACAATTGGATTTAAATATATCGTCAGTGTTTGCCGTCATAAGATGATATAAAGAATGATGAAATACGGAAGATAGAAAAAACAAAACAAAAACATGAACGGAACAGCAGATCAATCAACATGACGAAAGAAAAAGTTTAAGTTGGTTAACCAATGTCTTAGTTCGCTGCTAGTTGATATCAAGATTCAGTCGACTTAAAGAGCTCTATGTTAACATTAAAACGACTTGCATAGGCAATAAGAAAACGATAATGGCTGGCCGAAAATTAATGTAATAAAATAGCATTTTTTTCAGATGAGTGCAAGGTTATTATTGGGGAAAGCAATCGTATGTTTGTCGAAAGCCAGGTAATGATATGCCAGCCTTATGGTTTGGGATTGTATCTCTTGGTGTTGGAACAATGTCAGTTGTGAAACATCAATGCCCAAACCTATATTGATACCATAGTCAATAATCAATGACCAGTTATAGCCGGAAATGTTAATAGAGACAATACATTTTCCAAGATGACAATGCACTGGTCTGTACATAGGGCATGTACAGACAATCAGTATAGGAAGAGACACAATATTCCTGTTCCACCCTAATCATCGGATGCTAATGCCAAAACTGTTTGAAGTTACTGAAATCTCAGTTGAGGACAAGAGCACAACACATTCAAAATAAACTGAAATCCAAATCCGGTCAATCTGGGAAGTAATTACTATAAACAACTTACGGAACTAGTTTTATCTCTTCCGAGACGAATGTTGAAAATAACAGTCAAAGGTCATGTATCACCAAATACTGAGTTTTCATAGTATTCCACTGCATCTGGTATACGTTTTTGTCTTCTTTTGACTCAAGCAGTACAGGTTTAATTTTACCACTGCGTCCTGCGTCTTATACGCATTAAAACTGCTAAGGACGCATTGTTTTCAAGAATGTGCGTCCACCGGACGCAATTCGGAATTTTCCCATGTATATATAAACAAAAATAATTGAAATTGCGAATTTCTAATCGATATTCAGGAGCGGTAAAGGGGAGGTCACTTTGTGCATTTTCACGCTAGTATAATAAGTAATGAATAACCGTACACAAAAATTCCACCTTTTGATTGGTTGAAAAAGTTGAAGTTTCGTTATCGCTTGTGCGTTGTGTCGTCTGCTGAAATGATCGAACATCAAAATGCCTCCTAAAAACGTAAAATTGAATCTGATGATCACTGACAAAAGAAATTGCCATTTTCTTTTACACGTGAAACAAAAAAATGTCAAGAAGAACTACATGGCACTCCCCAGATGGGTACACCCACAACCAAATTGACTACATCTTGGTATCCAAAAGAATGCAGAGTAGTATCAACAGAGCAAAGACAAGAACTTTCCATACCGCAAATATTGGAAGCGACCATGACTTAGTCATGCTGACCTTTAAGTTCAAAATGAGAATGAACAAGGAAAATCAGGATACAAGAGTGCATTATGACTTAGAAAAGCTGAAAGACCCCATCATAAAAGAAGCTTATAAAACAGAAATAGGTGGCCGCTTTGCGCCACTCATGCTTATTGATAACCTACAAGAACTAAATAATGAATTTACAACCATAATAAACGAAACGGCAAATAAAGTACTAGGTAAAGCACGAGGATTCAGAAGACCCCGGATTACGACCAATGTGCTGGAAAAATGTGACAATTGACGAGAAGCAAAGAAAGAGAGGTTTAAAGATGACGAACTACAATAGGATCAAAACCAATTAAATTCAATGCACCCATCCAAGTTAACTGCGAAGATCTAGAATAGGTTAGTAGCTTTATACATTGGTTCGGCAATAACCGAAGAAGGAACATCTAAAGTAGAGGTAGTGTCAAGAATTGGAAGTGCAACAAGTGCAATATCTAGATTGGATAAAATTTGGAAACAAAGAAAACTACCAACCGAAATCAAAGTAAATCTCCTACGTGCGATCGTTACCTCAACAGCACTATACGGATGTGAAACATGGACTCTTAACAAAAAGTTAGAAAAACGAATTGACGCATTTGATATGAAATGTTTCCAAAGAATTCTTGTAATATCTTGGAAGGATAGAAAATCAAACGAATTTGTTAAAGGTGAAATCCAGCGACAATGCGGCAAAATTGAAAACCTTTTGGATATTGTAAAAAACGCGGAAGCTAAAATGGTTTGGGCACGTAACCAGGGGAAGGAAGCCATCTGTAAGTCCATTATGCAAGTAGAAGGAAGCAGAAAAGTGGGAAGACCCAAGAGAATGTGGAGCGACGATTTTAGACAATGGACAGGTCTTGGCTTAACGGAAGCATCGAGAAGAACCGAGGACAGAATAAGATGGAAGACGGATGTTTATACGTGGGTGCACCAACGGCCTCTTCAAGGGCTAGGTTCTGATGATTATAAGAATATTAAACGAATGCAGATGATGATGGCAAGATCATAGAAATGATTGCTAACTAGCCAACTTCCTTCTGACATTTAGCATGTTTCGAAATAAACATCTAAGTAGTTCTCAATATGACTAAAATGGTGTTGTGAACCAAGGTGCAATAACCATTTACCCAGGATGAAGTTTTAACCCACGAACTCCTGCTCCAGAGTCGGGTACTCTAGCAACTGAGCTGCCCGGACAGGCAGCTCTGGGTAGAGCATGGTAAAGCATATTCACAACAAAGGTTTATAAGCTCTGAAAAAAATGGACATTTATTTTACATATCGATGGCTCAGCGCAAAACTAGCCTAACTCAGTTTTTGATAAGTTTACACCAGAGCAAAAAAACACAACATTTTCCTCTCTTCTCAAACTGACATTTTACAATATTTTTTCCTGCCATGTGTTCTTTTATGAAGATGGAAATCAATGCCTAAACAAGTTTTAGTTGAGGGTATTGTTTTGTTTTTTAATCATTTTTTGAATTAGGCATAGTTTTGCACTTAAATTCCGCACATTTTTAGTAATAAGTTGGTGCAAAACTATGCCTAGAAGTAATGATAGTCGTAATTTTGCACTAAACATATTATATTTTTTGTAAGAAATTTATACACAAAACTATGCCTAAATAAAGATAGTTTTGCACTAAACATATTACATTATTGTTTTTGGAACACTAAAGTGAACAAATAGTTATATGTGCCTTGTAGTTAGGAACAGTGGTATATACATCACGACCAAACAGAATGTTTGATGTAAAAGTGAAATGAAAGCCTAAATTTACTGTCAGTATAATATTATTGAATTAAATACATTAATTTTATTATTGTGATATAAAACACAGAGGTTTCATAACATACATTACATAATAAATGGGAAGATTGTATGTTATGGTTTCATCATTTGTAAAAAACATCCTGTTTTACTTTGACAGATTGAACATGTCTTACTAAATATAGATTTTATGAAATGTTATTTTCGTTACTGTTTATTACCAATCTAAGACAATATATATTATATTTAAAAAGTCCACTTATAATTAGTGTACATTTTATGTTTACCCATTTCTTGAATGCTTTTATTTATTTATTTTAAATCTTAAATTAATGTTTAAGTGTTAAGCACTTTAACAATATCTATTATGTTGAAAGTGCTATATAAATATGATATAATATTTTTTTATATATTATTTTGGTTTTTACACTTGATAGGTCATACGGCGCCGGATATTTACAATTATAACAATAATAACAAGGAGCCAGTGAAACCTGGTATTAGGCTTTCAGATGAAATATTGATGATTTCTGTACAAAAGAAAGTACATGTATCATGTTTGAAACATTCGGGTAATAATGATGCAGTTAAGTCATTTTAGTGGGAATTTTGAGACTAAAAAAAGTGCCCTTTTTATAATTTTAGAAATAGTTTTTAACATGTATGTGTTCAATGCAAAGACGTTTGATGTTTTACATTAAAATATCATTTGTTCTGGAGGACATGTAGTGTAGCAGAAGTCAAAGAAAATTTAGACAAACTTTTAATCATACAACACTTTAACTTTCATTCATTAATGACAACAAATAATGTTCTATAAGCAAATAAATAAATGTAACAATATAAAATAGTAGATGTACTTTATATATAAGAACAATAAATTACATTGTTATTCAGCAGTCTAAACAATATTTTTTGAATACTCATATATTGATGATTTCAGCTTATTCATTCTTCAAAACAAATCTAAAGATTCAAGTAATTTCTTATTAATAACAAGATAAGATTTCTTGAAGAAAGCGTTACTAGACCACTAAAACAAAAGTGCTACAAGTACACATTATTTTTAAATAAAACGTTAAGTGAATTCAAAGCATCAACTTTTACACATGTAACATATTTATTTGCATAAACATAATGACATTGACAATTTATTTAGTAAGCGTTTTACTCTGTGAGGGTCTTCTGTATTTGTCTTTTCAGTGTTTGTGTCTATGCATTAGGGGTCTCATACGAAAGCTTTGTGTAGAACACGTGATGAGACTTTGGTATCAGACCAGACTTGTATAAAGAAATGAGATCTCGGAACTTTTCAAATGTAATCTTAGGATACTCCTCATATAACTGACTGAGTCCAATGTCTGACACATTTCAAAGGTGGTATCTGACAGTTTGGTAAAAAAAATATCTCAGATAACCAAGTAAGTCATTGTACCTGAAAAGGTCTTGCAAAATGCTGTTGATTGATGCTAAAGATCTCTGTTAAGAGTCAATGATAAATCCCCAATCGTCATTGCTAACAGGTGTTTCCTATCCGAGCCACCTGTAGAGATAGCTATTTGTAAACTTAGAACACCATGTGACCATTTACTTTTACATTGTCTTCCAGGTAATCTGCTTTAATGCCGGTATCTGTTTTTAGCAAAGACAACTATCGTGCTTTTTATAGAGTCGGACATTTGAAATATTTATAATGTTTTTTATGAACAGTACAGTCTAACAAAGTTAGTGTGCAGTCGACTTTATAATGACTGAAGTATGGGTTTGTACAAAAGGTATGACCAAATTCCCAACAGCGACAGTTAGATATTGGTATGTGTACTTAATATAGGCAAACTGTCTGATACCACCTTTAAATAGTGTTAGATCTTCACAAACCTAGAGTAAGATTTGATAAGTGAAAATATTTGGCTCACTCAATCCAATTTTAAGAGCTAACTAAATTAATTAATTTTATTCCTTTTAGTGCTCAGGTTCAAGTTTTTCAAATGTCAAATGATACAGATTTGAAATCATAAACTGGTCAGGTCTATATCTTGGCAATTATAAGGATTTTTATGACAAAAAGTCCTAATCAGTGTGACCCACAGTCCAGTGGTATAAATACAGATTGATTGACTTGCTCTTTCTTAATGCATGCATAGACAGAGTCAACCTCATTTTGTCTGTTCTCTTTTTCCATGTATCATTGCTATATTCAAGTTGAGCGTTTTTTTCATGGGATTCAGCAACATTAAGACATTATAATTCATTTTATATTTTAGACACACCGTTATCTGAATAGAAGACAAATTCTTTCTTCCCTATGATTGAAATAAAAATAAATAAATAAAACTGTAGATTTCACAGCCAGTCACAGCAGGTATTGTGTCGCCTCTTTGACCAGATTTTTCAGTGTAATGTTTTGAGACTTTCGAAATAGTGTTTAATATTTGGGTAAAAACATTCAGCAAATGCAGACAAATGTTTTGCACACCCCATATATTTGAACCTTCCGATGGTAGTTCTGCATGAATGATTTTTCTCTCCTCTGATTAAGGTAACTTTTTTTTTTCTAAGGGCCAAACAATTTTAAAAGATATATGTTGGCTTTTCACATCAACTTCCAAAGGCTATGAAAAATGTCTCATCGTATGAGCACACGATGACATAAACCAACAGTTGATACCTCCTACTTTGGCAGGCTTAATAATTCCATTGCTGTTGATATAACCCTCTCCTTTGTTGCAGTTTCTTTTTTTTGCCAATTGTCTATGTTTCTTGTCCTCTTTCTGCCTCAGACTTGTTCTTTGCTGAAATTCTCATATACACAATCATATTGTCAAACTAGTTTCTATTAATTCTTACGCTCTATTCTCAAGATACTGTCTCAACATTTATAGTTTCAACAGGATTATTTTCATTTAACTTTTGAACCTTAGCCCTGCAACTTTTTAATTGTTTCAGTGACATTAGTTTCAAATTACTGATACATTCATTTTATTTGTCAGGAAGCATTTTCACTTCTTTTCTTCTTCTCAATTTCTTCTATTGTGACTTAGATGCATTGTCCATACACTTCTCATTAATAAATTCTACTGTACTTGTCTGCATCCACATGTTCTTTACTAACTCATAGTTTCTATCAATGACTCTTGGATGACTCTTATGGGTTGATCCTGAAACAAAGACCAGCATTAGTGTTATATGACATAAATAAAAAAAATGGACAATACTAAAACAATAATTTAGGAAGCCATTCATAAGCTATATTTTTAATTATTTTCTTTCACTGATAAAGCTTTTTAATTTCATTAAAAACAGCATGTAGATCTTAATGTAGTCTGATATAATTACAAACAGATCTAATGATGCAAATATATTTAATGATGTAGTTCTTTTTAAATCAAAGAATGTTTTGTGCACCTGTTCCGTTTATTTTCTTTTTTCTTTTAAATTAAATTTATGCATAAAAAGGTTACATTTTCTTTATTTTTGGTTTCCTACTCCACCCAATCATTTTTTTAAACTTGTACTTTTTTTACCTTCAGACTAAACCTTAAATGTACTTTCTCTGCCACAATTTCTGTAACAGACTTGATATATCCTAAAAATACTTGAAATGACATAATGAGAAACTTAAAAATTTTACTCACCTGATGAACTATTTCTTCTGGATTGTTTTTCCTTCTTCTGGATTGTTTTTCTTTATTTTGAAATGTTTTTAAAACTTTAGTGGCAAGAGAACTTGTATTTGGGCTAGAGGACATGGTTGACTTGGATTTGTCAATTATTAATAAAAATTATACATAAATAATTGAAAGATATTTTCTATTTGAATAATACGTAAATTTCAGTTGAAATTAAAAAACAATTTTTTGGAAGGAATGACATTTCACATTTAGCCTTTTTATCATAGAAAAACAATGTCTAAGTTAAGTTAGTACAAGTTTTGCACTAACAAATTACCATCATTCATAAAAATGTGAGTGTAAAACTAGCACTATCGTCCGGAGACCTATATTTACGCTCACATGTTTCGACGCTGATTTTGTTTTATGCCAATTTCCGGTGCGCAACTTCCTGTGACGTCAATTCAAGTGGTATTTGTTTGTAAACACAGTACTACGCTCCTAAGCCAAAAATGTGGAAAGTTAGAGATTCAAAGGTAAAAATATATTATTTTAATCTTTTTCATTGAAAGTTGACCTACTTTACTTAATGCAAAAAATCCCTACATTAAAATCGTGTTTCCATTGTATAAATCCACCGAGAGAGAAATATTTATGCGGCGTCTGCTGCGCTCATTCATGTTTTCAAAGGTCACATGACAGTCATGTGACTAAGAGTTTTAAAATGGTGGATACTCCCACTCTTACAACCTGTACGCGCTATATTGTTTTGATGCGTTTTTGTGCTGTGCTGCAACCTTGTGATTAACACTATAAAACTCTGTTAATATTAAGGCAGTAACTTAGTAATATTTTTTTTATTTTGAACATATTTTGTTTTCTTCTCATTCAGGACTCTAAGAAGTACCGACGCTACTCTCCATCAACTATGTTTAAGGCCATGGATAAAGTTAGGGACTTTGATGTTCCAACCAAGACCACTGCCCGGGAGTTTGGCATTCCTGAATCTTCCCTCAGACACAAGCTGAGTGGAAGGGTCAACCCTGGTGCGACAAGGTCTGGTCCATCACCAATGTTTTCAATGGAGTAAGAGGCTCACTTTATTGACCATGTCAGGTTTATGGCTGCATGTGGTTATGATTACAGTGGGGCAGAGGTTGTGGACATGGCAAGTGAGTATGCTGTTTGTTTTGGGAAAAGAGACAAGGGTCATCCTCTTTCCTTTAGGTGGTACAGAAGCTTAATGTCTCGCTGGCCGGAACTGAAAGTTCTTCTCAAGCCCAGGGGTCTAGAGTTCCAACGTGCCACAACAGTGGATACTGTTAGCAAGTACTACTTAGAGCTGGGTTCTATTCTGGATAAGTATGATCTTAAAGACAGCCCTGAGAGGATATACAATGTTGACCAGAAAGGGCTCAGCACTCAACACAAACCACCATTTGTAGTCACTAGTGCTGACTCCAAGCCTCCTGCTGTCACCACGGGATCTAGAACGACAGTCACTGTGATAGGTTGTGGCAACGCTCTGGGTTGTACTGTTCCTCCATTTTTTGTTTTTCCTGGAAAAAAGATGAGACAGGATCTGCTAGATGGCAAATCTCCAGGAGCTGATGGTGACGTATCTGAATCTGGCTGGAGCAACAGCGTGATATTTAGGCGGTACATAGAAGACCAACTCATGAAATACTTGCCAGAACGCTCTACTGAGAAGCCAGTTTAAGTATTGTATGATGGTCATAGATCACATATCAATTTAGGATTGACCGACTCGGCCAAATCTCATCACCTGGTACTCTTCATCCTTCCAGCTCACCCGAGTTATGTTCTTCAGTCCTTGGATATAGGAAGTTTCGGGCCATTCGAGCGCATCTACAATAACATTTAACACAAATTTATGCGGGAGCATTGTGGACAGGTTATCACACGTTATAATGTGTGTTCCATCGCACGTTCGGCATATGGAAAGGCGTTGTCACCAGAGAACCTCCAAGCATCTTTCAGAAAGGCAGGGATCTACCCTTTCAACCCCAATGTGGTTGACCCATCAAACTTCAAGCCCTCTAAGGTCTTGCAGCAGGAGACCTGTGAAGCAGTCATTAGTGAGAAGTCCTCTTCAGAGCACCCATCAGCTTAGTTTGCCAACAAAGAAGCCAAGATCACCGCCAGAAAACCGCCTACTAAGAAACGCCGCTACTTAAGCACTCTGGTAATTGGGAAGGCTGTCACTGAAAACAGCATGATTGATACCATCAGGGATCATGAGAATGCAAAAGGCTCAAAGAAACCTCTGATTCCTAAGCCTGTCACCATGCCTCTGCCTGGTCCATCTGAAATGTCCAAGAGCTTTCTCGTCCAGTGGCAGCCGACAGTGACAGTACAATTGATGAGCTGGACAGTTCAGAATTGTGCTGTGTTTGTAAGCTGTTTACACCAGCTGAGATGCGCCACAGTACATTGGGTGCAATGCTCTAAATGTGGACATTGGGTGCATCTGTCATTTTGCACCAAGGTTAAAATTGTCAGAAGGGGAGATGTTTTCCTTTGTCCCCATTGTATGGATTAGGAATAGACTGATAAGCGCATTTCTTTACGAAAGAATAAATTAAAAGCAATATTGATTATGAATAAAAACCATAAACTGGGAGTTATTTTTTTCCCTCAAATGAACACATATTCTGTACCGCGTACTACATCATATACAGTGAAAACTGTCAAAGATAATACATCCAATCAGTGTCGTCGAAACTAGTGTCTGAAAACCAAGATGGCTGCCTCCATATGAAGTAAATAAATGACGCTTTAAAAACAAGTGGAATAATTCTTTAACAAAATCAATGTAATTTATTTTATACAATGAAGAATTTTCCTTGGATTTAAATTTAATTGAATGGTTTACCGTTATTTTTTCAACCGAAATGAATTTAATAGCTTATAGGCGTCGAAACTAGTTACGCTACAGCATTGTGCCATAAGTGAACGTACAACTGTCTCGATAACGCGTAGCGCGTTGAAGGGGCACAACTGCGATTCACTCAAATCGCTGTATGCCTAACTATATGTAATTAAAGTCCTTTATTATACGATATGCAAATGTGTTTACGTCATAATAATTGCGTCATCAGAATATTTACTTTCCCAGAAATCTATTCTTGTGTTTACGTCATAATAATTGCGTCATCAGAATATTTACTTTCCCAGAAATCTATTCTTTTGAAGTGTTTACAAACATGGTGAAATGTCGTAAAGAATTGAGTAGTGACACAAAACAAGCTATAGTTTCATTATATAACTCAGGAATAAAACAATCAGAAATTTCTCGTAGATTAAACATACCTAAAACAACAATAAGTGATATTTTAAGACGATTTATTCAGCGTGGAAGTGTAGAAAACAAGGTTAGAAAAGGTGCGCCGCAAAAGTTGACAGAAAGAGACACTGATTCGGTTGGTGAGGGACAACAGAAGGAAGAGTTTGGATGATATAACCCATGTTTTCAACCAAGTAAGGACTTTGAAAGTGTCGAAAAGAACTGTTCAGAGAAAAATTTACAGTGAAGGCTACCACCGAAGGGTTAATAGAAAACGCATCAGAATTCGGGAGATCAACAGAAAAAATCGACTTGCATGGTGTAGGGCGAACAGAAGAAAGACAGTCGACAGCTACTGGAAGCGAGTTATCTTCAGTGTTGAGTGTAAGGTTGACATTGGGCTTGATCATCGTGTCTTTGTGTGGAGAAAGGTTGGCGAATCCTACTTACCGTGCTGCCTCGGAACTCCCCCCGTGCCAAAGATAAGTTTGATGATTTGGGGTTGTATAACTTACAATGGTGTAGACCTCATATTTTACGAAAAAAGGCATTTTGGGCAAAATATAGAGTTTCAGTTAGGCTAATTTTGCGCTAAGCCATCGATACTGTCTTATGTATTTTATCCTTTACTGCGTAATAATATAATTATATTGATGTTATAAATATAAACCAAACTAAGGTACTAAGCTTACTTTTGCTCCGATTTGGTTGCCACATTGGCCTGCTTGCATATGTACGATTTCCCTCATATTTGTTCTTCTCTACTTTGCTGTTGATTAAAATGTCCGTTAGACCGTTTGAACGTGATCGCGCGCTTATATACCAACTTGGCCTATCACAGACTTACAACTACGCAGAAAAAACATAGTTCGAATAAAGATGGGTTCTGTTACATAAAGTGTTCACAATTTTGTGTTTTTGTTGTGTGATACCGTAACGGCAACTTGCAAAGTAAACCATTTTATTTATTTAAATAGCATACACAGACTATAAACTTTTATAAAATTTCCGAAAACAATATCAAAATATGACGTCATTTTGCACGCGATATCTCCCGCTATTTATGTTTGTTTACCTTGATGATTGCCCGAAAAGCGTCAAAACCAATGGTGCAGTGTGAAGTCTCACCTTTAAGACTGTTCTATTTTAACTCTATTCCTAATCTTTTATATAGATAATAATAATTCCTTCTTTTCCCTCTTCTTTATCTTCTTTTTTTGTTCTCATCCATTGTGTTCTTTCTCTTATTCTTTGATTTTTCTTCTTCCTCGTTTAAATTGTTTTCTCACCTTTTCTTCGACTTCTTATTTTTTTTCCTCCTCTCCTTCGTGTCTTCTTCTCGTTTCTTCTTCCGCTTTTCCTTTTCTTTTTTATGTTCTTTTATTTTTTTCTTCCTTGAGATTTAACTTATTCTCCCTTTCCTCGTTTGTTTTATTTGTCCCATTTTTTTTACTTCATAATCTACTTTTACGAAGTCCTTTTGTGATTTAATTACCTTTAACTTTTTATCCAGTTCCTTCTTTTTTTAACTGAAATTTGTTCTTTTTACATTTTCATTTGTTAACAATATTCCCTTATTATCAATATAAAAATACAAGTTATTTGCCATATGCGTATAGGGCGACAAAGAGTTAAAATCCGTGTCAATTTTGTTTATGGATGTTTATTCACATACCGATGTACAAAGTTAGTATGCATTTTGACATTGATGTCAGCAAGCCCCTTCCTCCGATGGCAGTAACTCCGCCCCTTCAGTGACACACGGTGGAGCCGTGCTCGTGCGAGTGGCCGTTCAGATGTGGACCAGCACCTTCAAGGCCTTTTAATAACTGAAATGAATAAAACAATAACTTTGATTTGTTACGGACTTCGAGTAAACAGGTAAATCAATCTATCAAAATGTTAATAAAAATATAACTATACATCGTCCTCGTCCTTCCCCTCACGATCAACATCATCATCATCATCATCATCATCCTCATCGTACATCATCACCATCATCATCATCATCATCATCATCATTATTATCATCCTCCATCATCATCATCCTCATCGTACATCATCATCATCATCATCCTCATCATCACCATCATCATCATCATTATAATCATCACCATCACCATCATCATCATCATCATCATCATCATCATCATCATCATCATTATCATCCTCATCCTCCATCATCCTCATCCTCATCGTACATCATCATCATCATCATCATCATCATCATCATCATCATCATCATCATCATTATCATCATCACCATCATCACCATCATCATCATCATCATCATCGTCATGGTCACATAGAACAAAATGTACTCACATGCACCCACCATGCTGTATACTCGTCATGTGAAAGAATACCATCTCCTGTTTAAGGACAATAAACGTGGAAGTATTGGACATCAGTAGAACGTTATCTATACAAGGTTCATTACTGAAGAAGCCTATTTGCACCAGACAAATGTGACTGAACGTACATAGAAATCCAAATGCTTATGACACGTAATATATCCTTTCCCATAGCGTTTATTGTCTTAAGTTACTGTTACGAAAATCTTAAGAAGTGTTTTATCGTTCAATTAATGCATCGTTTGATCGTTTGTGGTTAATAAAAGAGCATACCTTTTCTGATTTTTGTTTGAAACGGCTGATTCACCCGACCAGTCCAAAGTTAGTGCTTTGTGACCATGCTTTAGTATTCTGTTGGCTACGTTTTGTGTTATGTACCTGACCTTTAGTGCTATGTGCACTACGTTAAGTGTTATGCGACCGGCCTTAAGCGCTCTGTGAGCTACGTTTAGTGTTATGTGACCGACCTTTAGTGTTTTGTGAGCTAGGTTTAGTGTTATATGTCCGACCTTTAGTGTTCTGTGAGCTACGTTTAGTGTTATGTGACCGACGTCTAGTGTTCTGTGAGCTACGTTTAGTGTTATGTGACCGACCTTTAGTGTTCTGTGAGCTACGTTTAGTGTTATGTGACCGACGTTTAGTGTTCTGTGAGCTAGGTTTAGTGTTATGTGACCAACCTTACGTGTTCTGTGAGCTAGGTTTAGTGTTATGTGACCGACCTTTAGTGTTCTGTGAGCTACGTTTAGTGTTATGTGACCGACCTTTAGTGTTCTGTGAGCTACGTTTAGTGTTATGTGACCGACCTTTAGAGCTCTGTGAGATAGGTTAAGTGTTATATGTCCGACCTTCAGTGTTCTGTGAGCTAGGTTTAGTGTTATGTGACCGACCTTTAGTGTTCTGTGAGCTAGGTTTAGTGTTATGTGACCGACCTTTAGTGTTCTGTGAGCTAGGTTTAGTGTTATGTGACCAACCTTACGTGTTCTGTGAGCTACGTTTAGTGTTATGTGACCGACCTTTAGTGTTCTGTGAGCTAGGTTTAGTGTTATATGTCCGACCTTTAGTGTTCTGTGAGCTACGTTTAGTGTTATGTGACCGACCTTTAGAGCTCTGTGAGATAGGTTAAGTGTTATATGTCCGACCTTTAGTGTTCTGTGAGCTAGGTTTAGTGTTATGTGACCGACCTTTAGTGTTCTGTGAGCTAGGTTTAGTGTTATGTGACCGACCTTTAGTGTTCTGTGAGCTAGGTTTAGTGTTATGTGACCAACCTTACGTGTTCTGTGAGCTACGTTTAGTGTTATGTGACCGACCTTTAGTGTTCTGTGAGCTAGATTTAGTGTTATATGTCCGACCTTTAGTGTTCTGTGAGCTACGTTTAGTGTTATGTGACCGACGTTTAGTGTTCTGTGAGCTAGGTTTAGTGTTATGTGACCGACCTTTAGTGTTCTGTGAGCTACGTTTAGTATTATGTGACCGACCTTTAGTGTTCTGTGAGCTACGTTTAGTGTTATGTGACCAACCTTACGTGTTCTGTGAGCTAGGTTTAGTGTTATGTGACCGACCTTTAGTGTTCTGTGAGCTACGTTTATTGTTATGTGACCGACCTTTAGTGCTATGTGAGATGGGTTTAGTGTTATGTGACAGATCTTACGTGTTCTGTCAGCTAGGTTTAGTGTTATGTGACCGACCTTTAGTGCTCTGTGAGCTACGTTAAGCGCTTTGTGACCAAGTTTTAGTGCTTTTCTAGCTACATTAAGTGCTATGTGACCAAGCGTTAGTGCTCTTTGAGCTGCGTTAAGAGCTATGTGACCAAGTTAAAGTGCTCTGTGAACTATGTTAAGTGCTTTTTGACCAAGCTTTAGTGCTTACGTTTAGTGTTATGTGACCGACCTTAAGTGCTGTGATTCACCCTTCGTGCTATGTTCGTATGTGACCTACCATTGATGGCATGTCACCTGCCACCAACCATGTTACCAACCATACGTGACATGTGACCTAACATGACTGACAAATGACCTTCCATTGGTGGCATTTGACCAACCATAAGAGGCATGTTACCTACCATTAGCATGTGATCTACCTTCATGGGCATTAGTGGCATGCGACCTACCATTATTGGTATGTGACCTACTAAAGTGGCATGTGACCTACTATTTTGTGGTATGTGACCTATATTATTGGTATGTGACTTATAATTATTGGTATGTGACTTATTATAAGTGGCAGGTGACCTATCATTATTGGTATGTGACTTACCATATGTGCCATTTGATCTACCATTATTGGTATGAGACCTATTATAAGTGGAATGTGGCCTATCATTATTGGTATGAGACCTATTATAAGTGGCATATGACCTACCATTATTGGTATGTGACCTATTATAAGGCATCTGGCCTACCATTATTGGTATGAGACCTATTATAAGTGGCATGTGGCCTACCATTATTGGTATGAGACCTATTATAAGTGGCATGTGGCCTACCATTATTGGTATGAGACCTATTATAAGTGGCATATGACCTACCATTATTGGTATGAGACCTATTATAAGTGGCATATGACCTACCATTATTGGTATGAGACCTATTATAAGTGGCATATGACCTACCATTATTGGTATGAGACCTATTATAAGTGGCATGTGGCCTACCATTATTGGTATGAGACCTATTATAAGTGGCATGTGGCCTACCATTATTGGTATGAGACCTATTATAAGTGGCATGTGGCCTACCATTATTGGTATGTGACTTACCATATGTGCCATGTGATCTACCTCTATTGTTATCGGCTTTTAAGCATAGAACGACAAGATCGTGTTCTAACTAATGTTCATTAAGTTCTAATAACAACACACATATATAAGAGAACTAATTATAGAATTACAATGGAAGCTGGTATTAAAGAGGAAATCTGAACGTGAGTACATGTAACTTGTAACTGACTCTATCCAGTGAGGCATCTACCTTATATGTATACTACACATAGCATGCGGTATGAAATAGACTGGCTACAATAACATAGTCATAACATAACACTACCATTATTGGTATGGGGCCTATTATAAAATGCATGTGACCTACCATTATTGGTATGTGGCCTAACATATGTGGCATGTGACCTATCATTATTGGTATGTGACATACCATATGTGGTATGTGACCTATCATTATTGGTATGTGACATACCATATTGGCGTGTGACCAATCATTATTGGTATGTTACCTACCATTTGTGGCATCTGTTCTACCATTATTGGTATGCGACCTATTATAAATAGCATGTGGCCTACCATTATTGGTATGTGACCTACCATATGTGGCATGTGGCCTACCATTATTGGTATGTGACTTATATCATATGTGGCATGTGACCTACCATTAGCGACATGTGGCCTACTACTGGCGGTAGGTGACCAACCATTAGTAGTATGTGACCAGCCACTAGTGGTATGTGACCAACCATTAATGGTATGTGACCAACCATTAACGGTATGTGACCAGTAGAGGTATGTGGTCTACCATTGGTGGAATGTGACCAACCAATCATTAAGGTATGTGGTCTACCATTGGTGGAATGTGACCAACCAACCATTAAGGTATGTGGTCTACCATTGGTGGAATGTGACCTACCAACCATTAAGGTATGTGGTCTACTATTGGTGGAATGTGACCAACCAACCATTAAGGTATGTGGTCTACCATTGGTGGAATGTGACCAACCAACCATTAAGGTATGTGGTCTACCATTGGTGGAATGTGACCAGCCAACCATTAAGGTATGTGGTCTACCATTGGTGGAATGTGACCAACCAACCATTAAGGTATGTGGTCTACCATTGGTGGAATGTGACCAACCAACCATTAAGGTATGTGGTCTACCATTGGTGGAATGTGACCAACCAACCATTAAGGCATGTGGTCTACCAGTGGTGGAATGTGACCAACCAACCATTAAGGTATGTGGTCTACTATTGGTGGAATGTGACCAACCAACCATTAAGGTATGTGGTCTACCATTGGTGGAATGTGACCAACGAACCATTAAGGTATGTGGTCTACCATTGGTGGAATGTGACCAACCAACCATTAAGGTATGTGGTCTACTATTGGTGGTATGTGGCAGCCAGAAGAGGTATGTCGTCTGTCATTGGTGGTATGTGACCAACCATTTGAGGTATGTAACCAACCATTAGAGGTTTGCGACCTAACACTGGCGGCATGTGACCTTCAATTGGGGATATGTGACCAACCATTGGTAGTAGGTGACTAACCATTAAGGGTATGTGACCTACCATTGATGGTTTGTAACCTATCATTATTGGTATGTGACCCACCATTATTGGTAAGTGACCAACCATTAGTGGTATTTGACCAACCATAAATTGTATGTTACCATTCTTTATTAGTATGTGACCAACCATTAATGGTATGCGACCAGCCATTAGTGGTATGTGGCCAACCATTGATGGTATGTGACCTACTAGTGGTGGTACATGACCAACCATTATTGATATGTGACCTACTGTTGTTGGTACGTGACCTGCCAGTAGAGGTATGTGGCCTTTTATTGGTGGTATGTGACCAACCATTGGAGGTATGTGACCAACCATTAACGCTATGCGGCCTACTATTAGATGTATGTTATCTGCCAATGGTGGTGTGTGACCAACCATTATATGTATGTGACCTACCAAGTGGTATGAGATCTACCAGTGATGGTATGTGAAAAGCCAGTAGAGGTATGTGACCTACCATTAGTGGCATGTGACCTTCCATTAATGACACTGTACCTTAAATTGGCGGCATGTGACCTATCATTAGTTGTATGTGACCTACCATCGGCGGCATGTGACCTTCCGTCGGCGGCATGTGACCTTCCATTAGTGGCATGTGACCTACCATCGGCGGCATGTGACCTACCATCGACGGCATGTGACCTTGCATTAGTGGCATGTGACCTTTCATTAGTGGTATGTGACCTCCATTAGTGGCATGTGACCTACCATCGGCGGCATGTGACCTACCATCGGCGGCATGTGGCCTTCCATTAGTGGCATGTGACCTACCATCGGCGGCATGTGACCTACCATCGGCGGCATGTTACCTTGCATTAGTGGCATGTGACCTTTCATTAGTGGTATGTGACCTACCATCGGCGGCATGTGACCTTCCATCGGCGGCATGTTACCTTGCATTAGTGGCATGTGACCTTTCATTAGTGGCATGTGACCTACCATCGGCGGCATGTGACCTACCATCGGCGGCATGTGACCTTCCATTAGTGGCATGTGACCTACCATCGGCGGCATGTGACCTACCATCGATGGCATGTGACCTTCCATTAGTGGCATGTGACCTACCATCGACCGCATGTGACCTACCATCGGTGGCATGTTACCTTGCATTAAAGACATGTGACCTTCCATTAGTGTCATGTGACCTTCCATTAGTGGCATGTGACCTACCATTAGTGATATGTGACCTTCCATTAGTGGTATGTGACCTTCCATTAGTGGTATGTGACCTATCATCGGCGGCATGTGGACTTCCATTAGTGGCATGTGACCTACCATCGGCGGCATGTGACCTACCATCGGCTGCATGTGACCTACCATCGGCGGCATGTGACCTTCCATTAGTGGCATGTGACCTACCATCGGCGGCATGTGACCTACCATCGGCGGCATGTGACCTTCCATTAGTGGCATGTAACCTACCATCGGCGTCATGGGACCTACCATCGGCGGCATGTGACCTTGCATTAGTGGCATGTGACCTTTCATTAGTGGTATGTGACCTTCCATTAGTGGCATGTGACCTACCATCGGCGGCATGTGACCTACCGTCGATTTGGTGCCACTTACTCTTGCGGCATTGGACTATGCGATTTTCTGTGGCGGTTACTAACTTACTGTTGGTGTCCATGATGTTATGCAGTAAATTGAAGTCCTTCTGATCCAGCCTGTGGTCCCCAGCGTTCAGATCATACTGGTCGAACAGGTAGTGGGATAACTGATAAAGGGCTGGGCTCGTGAGGCAAGTGTACTCCGTGTATTCGTGGCGTGATACGTGTCCGTCATCTGTGTCAATGTTAGCAAAGCAATTGAATGGAAATATAAGATTTATACTGATTGCGTTTTAATTTAAATGTTGTGAACGTCAATTTCAACCTCAATGTCAATGACATTTTTTTGTCTGTTTACAGTGAAGTGTCAACGACACGTTTTTTGTCTGTTTATAGTGAAGTGTCAACGAAACATTTTTGGTCTGTTTACAGTGAAGTGCCAGCGCGACGTTTTTTTGTGTTTGTTTACAGTGAAGTGTCAACGACATATTTTAGGTCTGTTTACAGTGAAGTGTCAGCAACATATTTTTGGACTGTTTATAGTGAAATGTCAACGACACATTTTTGGTCTGTTTACAGTGAAGTGCCAACGACACATTTTTGTCTGTTTACAGTGAAGTGTCAACGAGACATTTTTGTCTGTTTACAGTGAAGTGCCAACGACACATTTTTGGTCTGTTTACAGTGAAGTGTCAACAACATATTTTTGGTCTGTTTATAGTGAAATGTCAACGAGACATTTTTGTCTGTTTACAGTGAATGTCAACGAGACATTTTTGTCTGTTTACAGTGAAGTGTCAACGAGACATTTTTGTCTGTTTACAGTGAAATGCCAACGACACATTTTTGTCTGTTTACAGTGAAGTGTCAACGACACATTTTTGGTCTGTTTACAGTGAAGTGTCAACAACATATTTTTGGTCTGTTTATAGTGAAATGTCAACGAGACATTTCTGTCTGTTTACAGTGAAGTGCCAACGACACTTTTTTTTCTGTTTACAGTGAAGTGTCAACGACACATTTTTGGTCTGTTTACAGTGAAGTGTCAACGACACATTTTTGGTCTGTTTACAGTGAAGTGCCAGCGCGACGTTTTTGTCTGTTTACAGTGAAGTGTCAACGACATATTTGTAGTCTGTTTTGCAGTGAAGTGTCAGCGACATATTTTTGGTCTGTTTACAGTGAAGTGTCAGCGACATATTTTTGGTCTGTTTACAGTGAAGTGTCAACGACACATTTTGGTCTGTTTACAGTGAAGTGTCAACGAGACATTTTTGTCTGTTTACAGTGAAGTGCCAACGACACATTTTTGGTCTGTTTACAGTGAAGTGTCAACAACATATTTTTGGTCTGTTTATAGTGAAATGTCAACGAGACATTTTTTGTCTGTTTACAGTGAAATGTCAACGAGACATTTTTGTCTGTTTACAGTGAAGTGTCAACGAGACATTTTTGTCTGTTTACAGTGAAATGCCAACGACACATTTTTGTCTGTTTACAGTGAAGTGTCAACGACACATTTTTGGTCTGTTTACAGTGAAGTGTCAACAACATATTTTTGGTCTGTTTATAGTGAAATGTCAACGAGACATTTCTGTCTGTTTACAGTGAAGTGCCAACGACACTTTTTTGTCTGTTTACAGTGAAGTGTCAACGACACATTTTTGGTCTGTTTACAGTGAAGTGTCAACGACACATTTTTGGTCTGTTTACAGTGAAGTGCCAGCGCGACGTTTTTGTCTGTTTACAGTGAAGTGTCAACGACATATTTTTAGTCTGTTTTGCAGTGAAGTGTCAGCGACATATTTTTTGGTCTGTTTACAGTGAAGTGTCAGCGACATATTTTTGGTCTGTTTACAGTGAAGTGTCAACGACACATTTTGGTCTGTTTACAGTGAAGTGTCAACGATACATTTTTGGTCTGTTTACAGTGAAGTGCCAGCGCGACGTTTTTGTCTGTTTACAGTGAAGTGTCAACGACACATTTTAAATCTGTTTTGCAGTGAAGTGTCAGCGACATATTTTTGGTCTGTTTACAGTGAAGTGTCAGCGACATATTTTTGGTCTGTTTACAGTGAAGTGTCAACGACACATTTTTGGTCTGTTTACAGTGAAGTGTCAACGAGACATTTTTGGTCTGTTTACAGTGAAGTGTCAGCGACATATTTTTGGTCTGTTTACAGTGAAGTGTCAACGACACATTTTTGGTCTGTTCACAGTGAAGTGTCAACGAGACATTTTTGTCAGTTTCGTTTGGAAGGGGATATCCGCCAATATTGAGGGAGGTGCTCTAGCAACTGAGCTACATGGACACCTGACTCTGGGGAAAGCATCCTCACTACGACACGTACTCCTGTTATTGTAGTTCAATTCCTATACATTGTAAACATATCCGAATGTGAATGAGAGAGTATGTTCTTCTGGAAATGCCCGATATGTATATTAAATTGGATTGAATGTAGTTTTAAGAAAACAGACTTATATGGTAAAATTTCTTGCAACATTTTAATATATACATTAATAACTACTTTTGGCAAAAGATAACGCGTTCAATTTGACGCCAAATAATGTTGGCTGTTTTCTATTGTATATCCCTTGAAGAATCATTTATGATTCCGTTCTACTTTAACTTATGATATTCCGTTCTATTTTTAGCTTTGTGACGTCTATATTTATGTGGTACCTTCACCTAGCGTCTGAATGTTGCCAATTCTTAACTTGTACATTAGTAATTTGTGACTTGAGAATTGTGACTTTGAGATTTGTAACTTGTAAATTGTAAGCGAACATAACAATTGCGACTTGATAATTGTGACTCGAGATTTGTAATTTCCAAATTGTATACGAGAAATGTAAATTAGATACATGTAAAAACGAACGTGTTTGTGCAAACAAATAGCAAATTTAACCATATGCAGTGTTGCAATTTGCAAATTAGAAATTGAATATTGGCGGATATCCCCTTCCTAAGTTTCGGGCGAAATGTCCACAAGACATCTTTTGTATGTTTCGGGTGATGTGTCAACGCGACATTTGTGTTTCTTTAACGAATGAACAGTTTCATTTTATACGCTGTTACGGAAAATTAAAAATCTAAGCAACGGTTATAATTTCACATTTGTGAGTCACTACCAGTCACTTAACAATTTTTGACGTTTAGAAAATTGTTGTCTAGTCAAATACATAACATTTTTATTTCAGCACTATGTTTGAATAAATAAATCATTGTTAAAACAACATTTTTGTGTCTAATTGTTGTATGTTGGGTAAACCATGTTGAAATCGAAATGTCTGGTTGATGTTTGTCTTTCCAAACAAATTGTATTATAGTCGGTGTTATCAATAAGCAGTTCCGCGATTCACATTTGAACGGATATAAGCCTATCAATTTTTCATATTTTTACCATTAAACGACACAATAATGTATTCAAACGCATAAATACTGATGAATGCGGACAATACATTGTTCACCTTTCACCGGAAGTGGCAATTTCCTCGTGCAGATTGCACTTACGGAATATACTTCCAAGCGATGTTAACATATAGTACGTACATCTTAAAATTATCCTACTTTGATATTAAATATACAATAAAATAAACTTTCTTCCAATATATGGACATCTACCATGATATTATAGTGTTACCTGTAAAAGTTAATGATCATGCATTTATTCAGTTGAAAACTATCGTTTTACACGACCTAGATAAAATCTACATTTGCATAAGTTCCAGCGATTCTTGCCATACGTATTACTGCTTTTGTAAAAGTGTTGGCATCTTGAAGTTTATTTCACTAATTTTGCTTACGGTTAATGTCGTAATCCAACAGTTGATGGAAGAGCTCCTCGGCAGTCAGTATGTTGTCATGGTTACGATCGGCACTGACGAACATCTGATTGGCTGTATGATCGTAAGGGCGAAGCAGCTCCACGTTAACGCTATGTGGGGCGTGGGGTTTGAGAAAAGATTAAATATAATTATTATAAACAATAATGATAAACCAGAAGACATTTTTACAAGTGTTAACGAATAACAATTGTCAATCCCTATTTTCAGCTACAAGAAATGTATTAGTACACTTTCATGTAGGCTATGTATGCTTTTGTTCTGTTTTTGCGTACTTTCAATAAGAAACACAATTTTAATGTTTTATTATAATCATAAAACAAAGGCCCACACTTACTTAATTCTATTATCTTATACTACAACCATTTCTATGCGGTTTTGCATTCTAACGCGGTCTCCTTAGATAACACAGTTGAACATCAGAATGACATATCTCTTGTAACTAAGCGCACACGCACGCACGCACGTATCTATGAAAGGCTGAAATCCTCAATACGTGTAAAACAAATTTCTTATAGGTAAAAAATAAAATCTAGTATTTCGTGATTTATGTTGCCTAACTATTTAAGTATAAATAAAACAGTTTGAACGACAGATAAGAACTAGCGTACGGAAAAATAATTTTCATAAAGAAGCATATAAAGAAGCATATAAAGAAGCATAAAAAGAAGCATATATGTTCTCGTTGTATTTGATCGAGCCAGTCATTAGTATAACTTACATAGATTATCACGAATGTACACATTTGGGACACATTTAAAAGAAAACGTGACCAGTGGTGTTCTGTAGTGTCATTGTCATGTATGACCTAGTCAAAGGTAAGGTCAGGAAAATAGATCTTGTGTTTAACTCGATCATAGCGCGACCTATGCTTTGATCTCGATCATTTAAATTTTCCGTTGTTTATTTTTAGACTAAACTCTGTGTTAGTCCGAGACGGATGAGGCGTAGTGTGCAATGCAGGTAGTCGTTGATTGTAGTCCGGCAGCTAGGTATGGTTACCGCGCACCCGACTACCCCGACTTCCCCGACCTTTTTTTCATTGGTACCAAAATGTTCGTTATTGTGTCTAGAAACAGAATCTCCTATGCACTCAAAAATAACACTTATTTGGGCTATATAAAATCTAATGGTTTCAATGAAATTTTGAAAGGAGGGTATGTTTAGAAAAATGCTCATTCCAAAGACTGGTGATAGAAGTATAAAACTGACACTCAATTAAATGTTATTGAATGGCCATTATGATCATGTCAGTAAGCAAATTAGCGTTAAATATTTATACATTTTAACGAGAATCTAAAAATAAACTTTAATTTTGAAAAGTTGATTAAATTCTTTTATATAGAAGCAACAGTCAAACAAACTCAACAGTTTCTAAAGTTATATACACACCCATACTACTCTTGCACATGCTGGTCTAAGTTTTGTATGATTTGCTTCATTTTATGATTTTTTAAAATTCATTTTCGTTCAAATTTGCTCATTCAGTTTTAATGGACAATTTGGCTAGAAGTCTGCTTATAACTAACCCTAACATTGAAGAATATTTTTATATCGTTCTTTGGGTGGAGGCTATCACTAAACTTAGATTTGAAATAAAATAATTATGCAAATTAGTCAACATGAATAGTATATCATAATAAGAATCTAGAAATATATGTCCGTTTTGACAAGTTAATTAGAATTTATTTTATTTAAAAGCCATATTTAAACAAACTCTACTGTTTTAAAAGTTTATTAGGCACCTCTCTTATTCTGACAGGTATAAAACAGGTATACTGAATAGATTTTCTGTCATTAAATTTATTGTGTTTTTTTCTCTCCTCTTTACATACTTTTGCATAGGATCTCAAGCATTTCATTTAACTAAAATATTTCTGCGTGTAGATGAACGTTTCCAAATTATTCAAATAGTGTTTTTATGGTACAACTTCATATCCTTATAAACAAAGTAATATACATTTATTGAAATGGAATTAATGTTAAGTGAAATAATTATATATATTAAAGAATGAGGTACATAATTTCCTTGATTTAATATTTAAGAATTAAAATATTAAGATTGTAGGAACTGCAAAACTTTTTATAAGTTTTATCAATTCCTATCCTTTTAATTTCAAGTTTACTATATATTAACATTTGATATTGTATTATCCTCTTTTCAGACATTTATTTCTCTGTTTTTACTGTGCAATATAACATACTAAATAGTTGAAACATATAAAGTAAAACTTTCCAGAGCTTTCCAGTACTACTTACAGCTGGAAGACTTGTCATATGTATAATTTTTCTATACCAACATGACAGATTTTCTCCTATATATGTCCCTTCTATGTGTAAGCAAGGTCTTAAATGGTTAAATCTGTATATTTTTACTATCCAATGTGGTGCATTCTCTTTCACCAACATTATGTGAAAACAAGCTTATCTTTTTTTTCCATTGCAGTTTCTTAGCATACTAGTCATACCTTTTTTAAAGAGTTTATTACGATAAAACCATGTTTGTGTTTCTTTTAAATTATAGATTAAGAAACACCCCCTAATTTTTTTCCTTATTAATACCAAGAACCGGCATCCTTGTGCCACACCCTTTTAAAATCTTATACATTTTGATCTGATATGTCCAATACTTTAAAACATTTGTGGACAACTTCCTTGCGTGTTTTAGGGAATCTTTCCAAGATATTTCTTATCTTTGTGGGAGTCCATGGTTTAGTGGTTAAGATATTGGACTCCGAATTGTCAGACAGTGATATTTGAGAGTACATATAATTTGAATGCATTTTAAAGTAATTCTGTCTGTAATTATAATTTGTATTAAAGATACTGAATTTATTCTTCTCAAATGCTTGTTCAACAAAGTAAAATATGAGCGGTTAATTACTATAAGGTTAACCTAAATATACTAACCAAATTAGGTCAAGTCATAATGTAGATGTATTGATTGACACAAGTGAAAAGAAGAGTCAGTACTAAATAACCTAATATATGCTTCACAAAATTAAAGTTTGCAGGTGAAAATGTTCCTTGTTAAAAGATTGATAGTGCTATAATTCATTTACGAAGTACTGGTATACTTGGTTCTCCATAACATCTTCAACAGCTGATAAGTATGTTTTACTTTAAGCTGAATGAAGCAATTGCATTTTAATAAATCCAAATAAAAGACTAAATGAGGAACAACAGATGTGCTGTCTGTCTGTGGTCCATATATAATTATCGTAAGTTAAAAGCACCATTTACTGAAAAGATACAATATAAGACACCAGAAGAAAAGTATTGTGTTTTATCACATCACCTTGGTCCTATATTTTTATTCATCGAATTGCTTTAGTTCACAATACAAGAATTAGACATAACAATCGATTATTTTTTTTGACAAAAGAAAATTTATTTTAGATTTGAAATTACTTTTATTCCTAAAAAAAAAAAGAAATGATTGTTTTCTATTTCTAGAAAGACATTTCAAAAGCCTCTAAAACTTATAATGTTAATGCAATTAAATAATTTGTCTAATAAGAAGGAATATATTGCTTATTTAAGATTCATTATTTTTATTGGCTAATTTGCTCAAAATGAAGTGTTAAAAACTGCAAGACTTTGTTTAAATTAAGTTTTGATTTTAAACATATGTTTATTGAAGTCACTATAATTGTTAAAATGAAATGATTTAATTATCATGAGAAATAACTGGTACTAGTCAACAATAAACTTGTTTTATTTCACAAGACTGTGACTTAGCAATAAACATTTAGCAATTAAAAATACATTTAACCTCTTAATTCAGATTCATGAACATTTATTAGGGCTACTTTATATACTTATTAATTTCAAATCTTGGTTTAGTGATAGCCATGGTCTAAAATTAATTTTTCCAGTCAGTTGAAAGCAATATAGTACAATACACCTGTTTACAAGCAGGTTTCTTATAATATTTACATACTCAACTAAATTATGAACATTCCATGGAAATTAAATAAAAAAATCATAAAATGTCGACAAATAAATCAATTCATGCAACTTGAACCAACTTGTGTCAGACTAAGAAAGGCGCCTATTTAACTTTAAAACCGTTCAGTTTGTTTGAATGTGACTTTAAAATGAAATATATTCTTATAAGCATTTTCAAATTAAAGTCTATTTTTTAGATTTTCATTAAGCTTAATTAATATTCACGTCGGCGCTAATTTGCATATTAATTAATTAATTATTTTAAATCTAATTTTAGTGATAGCCTCCACTTGAGAAATGACATATATTATTTTTCAATGTTATGGCTACCTATAAGGAGTCTTCTAGTCAAATTATGCATTAAGAGTGAATGAGCATTAAACAGAAGGAAATAGATAAAAATAATAATAGAAAAAACACACACACAAAATAAAAGGAATCACCTGTTAATAATTCAAAAGACATACATTTAGTTCTCAGAGCCATTTATTCTTATCTGTTAGTTAGTGTGTTAATCGTTAGATTTTGCTTACTTACTTTGTGTGTTTTCTTTGTTCTTCTCCCACTGTGTTTATATGAATACTATAACGAGTTTTTAATATGACTCTTTTTATAGAGCTGTATGCTGTAAATGTATACTGTCTATATTGTATATGTATGTATGTTCCATAACAACGAATAAATAAATAAATAAATATATATATATATATATATATATATATATATATATATATATATATATATATATATATATATATATATATATATATATATATATATATATATATATATATAAAATTAAAAAAAAAAAGATAAAAATGTAAATGTATCAAAAATCAATAATAAAATGGACCCGATCATATGAAACTTAGACAAACATATGTTGGACCAGTAGGGGTAGTCTTATTACTTCAGCAACTGTTGTGTTTGTTTGAATATTGCTTTTAAATTAATAGTGTCGTATAATCTCTTAAACAAATAAAGTCTATTTTTAGATTCTCATTGAAATTTATAAATATTCATAAGGGCTAATTTGCATATTGACACATCGCCAAAGTGGCCATTTAATAATCTTTAATTGAGCGCCAGTTTTATACTTCTATCACCATTTATGGAAAAGTTATAAGCATTTTTCTAAACATACCCTCATAATTCCATGACGGTTGCCACGGAAACTATCAAATAGCCCAATATTAGTTAATTTTTAAGCACATTGGAGATTCTTTTTCTAGGCATCCTAACGAACATTTTGGAACCAATGAAAAAAGTCTAGTGGGGGGGGGGGGGGGGAGTGAAGCGGTACTAGCTTGATGCTCGATTTTTATTATTATGCAAGACTCTTGTTGTATAAAGTAAACAAGTGATTGCCCTTTGTTTTGCTATCAATAGTTGTTATAATAATAACAATAACAACAACAACAACAACAACAACAACAATAATAATAATAATAATAATAATAATAATAATAATAATAATAATAATTATAATAATAATTATAATAATAAAAATTTAAGAATAATAATATTAATATTAATAATGATGATGATGATGATGATGATGATGATGATGATATGGTAACACTAGCAACAGCAACATTAAGAACAAAACAAGAACAACACTTACCTGTATGTTGCCGAAGCACATAACAGTACAAGGGCCGCGAGACGTAGCATACTGAATCCCTGGAAATATATGGCATCAGTTGTCTGTTTCTATAGATACCAGAACTCGAATAGTCGACAAATCATTTGATCAAGTGCTCGAGTTCTAAATTTTTTCATTTGTTTTATTATATTTGCTAATAACTCGGTTGTCACCTTGCTGATAAGGTTCGCATATTTCAACTTTCAAATGCATTGTTTCCATCACAGTGAATTCATCGGTTTACATCAGTTTACTAATATCTCGATAGGAAACAAAAAACTACAGATTTATTTTCTTTGTTTGTTTATTGGGTTTATCGTCCCACCAACAGTATTTCAGTTATCTGGAGAACTTGAACTTTCCACTTGAAGCAGATATAGTGCTGCCTTCACTTGGTTTATCATGCCGTGAACACCTGGCATGATACCACACCCAGTCACATTATCCTGACACCGGGCCAACCAGTCGTGAAACTACCCTTATATTTGCTTAAGCGTTAGCAAGGGAGCTATACCACTACCATTTTTAACGACTTTGGTATGTCGCGGCCCGGGATCGAACCCGGGGCCTCCCGTACCTGGAGCCGACGCTCTAACGATTGCGCTACCAGGTCCGGTTATTTTTCTTTGATAAACAGCTTTTGTAGGACAAACAGCTATGTGTGTAAACTTAATGCAAATTGCCTTCGCCTCGGCTTTGATTTATAAACTGATTTTCAGCAATATTTATCATTAATATATTCATATGAGTTCAAAGGTTAGTTAATTGAATAAAATGTTTTCAACCGCGGTCAGTTAAACTGATACGCCGGATAAGACTGATAGTGACATAATGATCCACATAAGGTGCAGATGTCGCAAGGCGACTACACGTGACCTACAAGATCTCCATGTCGATTAAATATGAACTTGTACTTGAAGTGTGCGCATGTTGGCGATAAAACAATGACATGCTTTGTGAAGATTAACTGCCTAAAAATGTCTAGTCTGCGATTTCTGTTTTGTTTTGTACATAAATGTCAACGACAAAAGTATGTTCACGTTTGTTGTTGTTTTCTTTCTCATATTTTGATAACTGTCATATGTACATTTATAATTAGTTACATGGACATCGATGTGTATGTTAGAGATTTATCAGGTGTCCTGTCCACTCTGCCACCATAACCCGAAACAATAATTTTATTGAAATACTGTAAACAGTCATAAAATATCACTGACTAAAACAAAAAAAGCTCATATTTTTACAGAAGAGAAAGAGAGAGAGAGAGATAGAGAGAGAGAGAGAGAGAGAGAGAGAGAGAGAGAGAGAGAGAGAGAGGGAGAGAGAGAGAGAGAGAGAGAGGGAGAGAGAGACAGAGAGAGAGACAGAGATAGAGAGAGAGAAAAAGAGAGACAGAGAGACAGAGACAGAGAGAGAGAGAGAGAGAGAGAGAGAGAGAGAGAGAGAGAGAGAGAGAGAGAGAGAGAGAGAGAGAGTTACGCATAGTCCGCCATAATACCTCTCCGACAGTTTGTCTTGATTTTAACAATTTCTCAAAAGTCATTAATTGAAAAAATCTTTATCCTTGTAGTATAAAAGAAAATCGTTATTTTAACTAAAAACACACAAACAAATGTTGCTGGACTTTATGCACCGGTGATACAAACCTTTCAAAATGTAAATTTTGTCTATTGGGTTAATATTAAGTTGATATTTAAAAGTAGAGAAGAAAGTGTTGTTTTCTCTTGTAATAATTAAATCATTCTTTTACAAATTTCCATAGGCATTACATATGCTATATGTGTTTGTTTCATTGTTTCATTCTGTTATAAATATATAAAAGAAATAAAAAATATAAATGAAATGATATTACCGTTAGTTGATACTGCCAATACTTGAACATGCCTCATGAATTTAGGCAGCTCATGAATCTATCCAAAACATGCTGAATGAATTCCTTTCATTGAGATGGGGGGAAAAATGAGCCTACCTTAACCTTTATGCACAAGTACTCTTAGCTTACAGGGACGTAACTCCTTATTATTTCGTGTTTGTTTAAGAAATATGACGTTGCTATTCAAATACTACTTTATTACCTCCCTTTGAGATAAATGACAAGAATTTTCTACTTTTTAAACTTTTGACTTTAAACGAGCCAAAAGGAAGTTTTATTTAGAAAATTTGGAAATTTAAAGTTTAATAGTAATATGTTTATTTTGTCAACTTGTCAATGTCTTGAATACGACGTCAGTGACAAGTTAATAGCAAAATCAGGTTGTGCCGCCAGGGGCGTGCCTGGGCTTACGCACTTACGCATGTGCGTACAGTTGCTTCCAAAAATTGAAAAAATAAAACCGTCAAAAAGCAAATAAAAAAATCGTACATAACCTGTGTTTGGCACTTCTTGTTAGCTGTTTCATTTTTTAAATTAGAGTTCTTTAACCCTTTTCCAAATTCTACAAATACTTCTGCAATCCTACCTGACGTACTTCTGTCCCTTCCTGCTCTTTGTACTGTGACAGAGTTTCTCCCCAGATTGTATCAACGGCGTTCTAAGGAAAACAAATCCGGGGGCGGGGGAAAGCCCCTCCCCCCCCCCCACCCTCCACCCACCCACCCCGGAATAGTGCGTATACTCAAATGTCGCTCAGGCACGCCCCTGGCCGCTTAAAGGCTGTATCCGGCTGTTTGACCAAATCAATTATATGTACATGCAACAATAGCTCTATCCATTCTTCGGTGAATTCGTGCATGATCTTTTCATAAACGTGTACTTTAGTCTAGGCAAGGACGATTTTGAACACTACCTATATTGCAAGACTACACATCGCAAAAAGCAACAACAAAAAAACAACAACAAATATATAGATATATATATATATATATATATATATATATATATATATATATATATATATATATATATATATATATATATATATCACTAGTGATATGCACTCAAACAGATATCGACGTCAGAGCGGATGACAATATAACGTGATTACTGAAGTAAGTGGTCACATTGTTTTCTTAAAAAGTTTTAAAATAGCTATCTGTGCAGCGTGACTCAGAAAGGAAAGACCTGTTTGCAATGACGAGTATGAATTAATGCCTCACTGTTCACACTGATCCAGGACATCAATGAGCAGAACAATTACCTTGGCTATTTGCAAAAAAAAAAGTTTAATTCAACTGTCGGATACCACTTTAAAATGAAGCATAGAAACTTTATGCTTATTTTAAACAAAGAGTCACTATCTTGCCGATGTTGGCACACTTTAGGAACAGAACATTATTGTATTGAGAATTTCTTCATTTTACAGACCAACAATCACCTGACCTAACATAATTCGTTGTCCATGAATTTCCGTTAAATCTCAAAATGTTTGGTGTATATTCAAGATGCTATGTTGTAGACGCTAAAGACCAGGAAACATTTGCAATTTGTATTCCTGCATAGAAGGTTAGGGTGCGGTTTATGTTGCTGCATATAAATTAAACATATTCAAATATATCTAAGTCAGTAAGTGCTTATTAAAGACGTAGACGATTGGCATATTATCGACCATGCGAAGTGTAATACTGGTTTATGGAACTTTTACCTCCTACTATAGCTTGAAAACCTTTTTGACGCATTTAATTTTCACAAAATCTGAAGGAACTATGTGAACTATGTTAGCATATACAGACGGATCATCTGCTTTATAAATAAAATATTCAGCATACTTTCTCTCCTTTTCAGCAAAAGTTTTTTTTCTAAAATGCTTACAAGCCGCGCTTTTACGTGCCACTTTCAATTAAAAAAATCATAGAAAACAAAGATCTGAAAATACACAGACAGAAAGAACAGAAAATCAGTAATTGTTGCAGGCTCGTTCAGAAAATTGCAATTTACAAGCTACTGACATGCTAACAAAGCAAAGTAGTCCCAAGCCCTTTCAACAAACAGAAGAACTCATGCCCGATCCATAACTTACCTTGATCATCAAGTCGCCTTCATATGGTAAGAACTAGGACGTCTTTTAGTGTGGTTTATACGTAGGAACAGGAGATAAGGAGGAATAGCAGCGCCTTGTCCCTAGTTCAGGTCACTGTAAATCTGCAGCAAAGATAAGACGCAATGACAATTGCTAACCGACAGAACATAGAAAATAACAACACTTTATTCGCTACATCTCGACATTTCCCGCACGCCACTCAGGACTCGGGTCTTTTTCTGATAGTAAACTAATCAAAGTTTTCCAAAGGTAAAATAGGTCATAACGTGCTGTGGTTTATTTCCGGCTCATCTTATTACCGACCCCATTCACAGTTGACCAGTTGTCCTCATTCTTGTATCAAGACACTATCTAAAAGATTTCGTGAGAAAATGGGAAAAAAGAACACACCTATAAGTTCGTTGACCAAATAAATGGTGCCAGTTACAAAGTTAACAAATTAAACGGACATTTGAATATAGCCAAACAGTGCTAGGGCCAAACGTATAAAAAGGGTGATTTACTCAGAGAGAAGTGCAGCTTTTCCACAAACATGGTCATTTCTAACGACGTGCCGTCAATAAAAATCGCACGGCTTCTGGTCGTGAAAACCAAAACAAACGATTTTCTGTTAGTGTTTTATATATACATTCAAGTGAAATATGCCTCAAAGGAAAACAACATGGTGCATTTTACTGCTTTTGGAGTGGTTGGGGGGTTGGGGAAGTCAATCGGGAAATCAAATTGTTTAAGTAATTACTTGGTGTAAGTCAGTCAGCAATAAACTTAACAATAAATAGTGATGTAAGACGGTTCCCATTATCAACGACTGTTAACAAAGAGCTGTAAAGATTAAAATAAAAGTAATAGAAAATCAAGACATACGCAAGTTTAAGCTGTTATCTGAGCCAGCGCAGAAAAATGACATAAATCGTTGGACACTGAGGATATAAGAACATTTTTCGACACCCAGGGAACGGTAATATACTGATATGACATGGAACCGCTTTAATCCTATTGTGAATTATCTGCATACCCACAATTACGCATTAGGGATCAGTTAATACAGCACTGAAATACCACACAACAAACTTTTCGAAAACATTGCTATTATAGGCTATATAATTACAACACTGACTGTTGTTTCGAAAATAAAGAATACTAATACCTAAGTTTAAAACAAGGCTGCCACGTGATCGAACTTGATAGATATGCAGGTACAGAGAGCCAAGATAGCATCTGTAAATTGTGTATATGTAACCAAATTGAAACAGAATATCAGAAGCTCCGTACTTTGGCCATATTGCTGGATGCATGAAAATTAATTACATGTCTTACTGATAGTCGAGTAGCTAGATATACCGACACTCATTATGTCGATATCCATTGAGGCGATCACCATATGTACCTAGGTCTCTATTATATCGATCTCCGTCAGATCAATCAATATCTGTCAAAGAGTGTACGTATTTTTCTGCAAATTGCAGAACTCTGTTTTTTTATCGCTTCCAATGGAGTAATGACAAATTATTTTAAAAAGGGTGACGCAAATGGCACTAATACAGCTTTGTGGTTTACAACAGGTTTTATTAATTTATCAAATCAGAGTAAACGTTGGATCTAGTAATATAAGAAAATAAAACATCAATACACAAATGCATACATTAAAGTTGTTATTGCAGAAAATTATAGTTTAAATTAAACTGGCATTGTTTGTTTCATTTGTAGTCGAAACATGGTTTAAGATGACCATATACATTTATACTTCAAAGTTCACTGTTCCAGTGTTGTAAATAAAGATTTTACACACAAAAAGAGTTTTTTTTTTAAAACATGATGTGCGCATTAATACAAATGGCTGTTATTACAATCACTTAAAAAGGTGATAAATCCAATAATTCTTCAGTATACACTTGTCTTCATTCTTCTTGAATTGATGACCTCTGCTTTAAAGTTGTACTCATTTATATGTAGGTAATTTGGGTAAGGTTGACTCTATCTTGGTTTCTGTCTTCCCAGGATGGGTCTACTAATCCCCTTCGGTCTTCCAAGGCTGGATCTATTATGGATCTACTTATCCCTTTTTTTTTATCCCCAGGCAGATCTTTTAATCAATTAAACAACTTCTTATACTCTATTCCAAACTCGATAAAGGTTTACTGAATATTGTTATTTATATGAAACATTAATTGCAATAATGTTAAGTCATTAACAAAAGAGAATATACTGTTGTCTCAATACAAATCTACATGCATGTTTATGCTGTAAAAAATATTTACATTAAGTGCCATACTTAGAAAAGCATTAGGACTACATCCTACTTTAAAGAAATAACAAAAGTCTGATCATACACACAGAAAAACACATACCTCAGCACTCATGGGATTCCTTTCTAATGTCCAATAATTTTGTCACAATGTGACTCTTTCCTTAAGCCTTCCTTCCTTTTGTCATGATGGACACTTTTCTAACTTTTGACCATCAATGTGGCTCACAACCAAAAGAATCATACACCCGTGTTAACGATGGAATTCTCACCAGGAACCGAGCTGAACTGACTCAACTCTCCCATGCATTTTGACATACACTGACCCATACACAAACCAGACACACCCATTCTAAGACCTGGCCCCTCTTTTCCCTGCTAATTTGTTTTAATAAACTTTTCACAGCAACAAATCCCTGTCAGACTCACACTACACTCACAATCACACAATCTGACGATATTAAAAATAAACAAAGCGAACTTTGGTTTCAGTTCTGCGACACAATTCATTATGCCGATCTTCATATGTAGGTCTTTATTATATAGATCTCCGTCAGATCAATATCCATTATCCTGGTCTCCATTAGTAGGTCTCTATTATATCGAGTTTCGTCAGGTCGATATCAATTATGTCGGACTCCATTTGTAGGTCTCTATTATATCGATCTCTGTCTGATCGATATCAGTTATGCCGGTCACCATTTGTAGGTCTCTATTAAATCGATGTCTGTCAGATCAGTATCCATTATGCCGGTCTCCATTAGTAGGTCTCTATTATATCGATCTCTGTCAGGTCGATATCAATTATGCCGGTCTCCATTTTTAGGTCTCTATTATATCGATCTCGGTCAGGTCGATATCCAATATGCCGATCTCCATTTGTAGATCTCTATTATATCGATGTCTGTCAGGTCGATATCAATTATGCCAGTCTCCATTTGTAGGTCTCTATTATATCGATCTCCGTCAGATTAATATCCATTATACCGGTCTCCATTTGTAGATCTCTATTATATCGATGTCTGTCAGGTCGATATCAATTATGCCGGTCTCCATTTGTAGATCTTTATTAAATCGATCTTAGTCAGGTCGATATCAATTATGCCGGTCTCCATTTGTAGGTCTCTATTATATCGATCTATGTCAGGTCGATATCCATTATGCCGATCTTCATTTGTAGGTCTCTATTATATCGATCTATGTCAGGTCGATATCCGTTATGCCGATCTCCATTTGTAGGTCTCTATTATATCGATCTATGTCAGGTCGATATCCATTATGCCGATCTTCATTTGAAGGTCTCTATTATATCGATCTATGTCAGGTCGATATCCATTATGCCGATCTTCATTTGTAGATCTCTTTTATATTGATCTATGTCAGGTCGATATTCATTACGCCGATCTTCATTTGTAGATCTCTTTTATATTGATCTATGTCGGGTCGATATCCATTATGCCGATCTTCATTTGTAGATCTCTTTTATATTGATCTATGTCAGGTCGATATCCATTATGCCGATCTTCATTTGTAGATCTCTTTTATATCGATCTATGTCAGGTCGATATTCATTAAGCCGATCTCCGTTTGTAGGTATATACTATATCTAAGTCAGGTTGATATCCATTATGACGATGTCCAGCTACGACTGACTGAGGGAAGACCAATTAAATCAAGGAGGAATCACCAATACACCTCATGTCAGCTGGACTGCAGTTTTCGTTAAAATACATGCCAATTAAGGTGTTATATAAAATTCACAATCGAGATTTCGAACGACATCGAAACCCCAAACTAAATCACAATTATTTTACTAATCAGTAGGGATAATAGCGATTTTGTTTAAACTTTAGATGCCATATGCACAGATAAAACTGATTTGTGGTGTCGCAATTGTAAAAAGAAAGCGCAAATGAGCTTATGGTGATGTTATTGGGGGAAAAGATTAAAAAAATGGATTTCTAAACATTCTGCTTAATACAGTTAAAAAACTTCACTAACATTGAAACTAGACGCGATCATAGCTGAATAGGCAGACATATGCATGGAGTCAATGATTACAGCATGTAAGATATTAACACTTGTCCCGCACTAAAATCATTAAAATATAAATATAGTGTATAGTTCCAAAAAATACAGCATGACAAATTTGCTTGGAATTTGAAATATGCACCTCTTTTTTAACGTCGTCAGACAAGCTCATGAAATCATAGAAATCATATGCACATGTTTACACTTTATGTATATCTTAGCAATACTAGTGATTTTTCTGAAAATAAATCTATAATGGGGCTATCTTGGAAGTATATGTCTGTTCAGGCCAAGATAATTTGTTAAAGTTGGAATAATGAAAGTTTCAATTACAGAATGGCTGACTTTCAAGAACTCATTGGAAACCCTTTGGAGGCCGACCAGTTTGTTAGGGATAATTCACCAGTATGGCCAGACAAGCCAACACCCTGTAACATTAAAGGCTGTGCCACAGAGGCCTACAGCTCGCATGGGCAATACTTCCGGCATTGGCAGCAGAGGCATAAACAGACTAAAACAAAGCACACAAGTCCGTGTTGTCGGAAAATCATGTTCCGTAAGGACTTTGCTAAACGCCATCTCAAAATACATAAAAAAGAGTGTTCTCTTATCGAGGAAGTGGTCGCCAATGAATATTAGGTGGACCCTATGGACACCTTGCCCTACTGTGTTGACTTCAGACAGCGAGCAGCAGAAAAAACGGAAGGTGTTGGTACCAGCAGCCGGGTCAGCTTCACTACTGACAGAGAGATCAGACTGTAGGAAAAGCAGTGTGTGCTAAATGAAGGGTTCATTGTTGGAAAAATACCAAAACAAAATGACAACAACATTGCGTGTTTGAATATACATTCTGATAATAAATACATTTCATCTTGTATTATCATTTGTTGAGTGTTGAATGTGTACACATATATTGTTCATCTGTTTGTTAATATTGTGTTGAGGTAATTTCTGCCAATTAAGTTTTATTATTTTTTAAAGAGAAAGAAAAGGTAGAGTGTGGCAGAAATGGTTTTCACTTCAACTCCATCATCACTTCAACTCCATCATACGTGCTGATAGCATTATAACTGACCACTAGCCAGTGTTTATTCAAGCAGAACTTTATCAGCAGATATAATATGCAAGCGACCAGTGGACACTTGGGTTATATATAACCCTGCTTTATTCAATGAAGTAAACGTACTGTCTTACATATGGTGCGTTATTATCCACTTAGTATTGTACTTTGAGTTGCATCTATGTTGTGCACGAGTTTTTCATGCCATTTGACTTTTGATGGGTATATAAAGGAGAGAAATCCTTTCTCTGTGCTTTTTTTTTGCCTCACGGACATTCACAAGGTAGATTTTACCTTTTGTCAGAGCTAGAGCCTCTCTATCTCTCTTTAGGCCTTTCATTGGGATATTTTTATATTTTGGCCGGGGATTCCAAATTAAACCCTAAATTTATGCAGTGTCTCTAAAATCAGATAGATATGAATCCTTTTTAGTTGTATGTATTAAAATTGATATGCTCTACTGTGTGTCACAATCTTTGTAACTACATAGCAATACATTGATATTAGTTCATTGAAACTATTGAAACTTACTGGTTCTTATGTCATGTATATTCACCTATGTTAATAACTCATACCTACAAAACTAACAAAATGTGAGTCAACACTAATATCAAAACAACCAGTCCTGCTACAAAAGAACCATATTAGTCAATAGTCGATATTGGACATGATACATGAAGGGTAGATATTAATTTGTGTAGTTGTGTTAGAATTAAGCTTTTTTCGGGACATTAATTTAAAACATGTGATTTTAGAAGTAATACTAAATCCCACCAGAATGACTTCATCGTCAAAATATCGCCCAACTTTTATTTAGATTTGTCTGTATATTGTAAAAGAATCCTGTTTAATTCAAACGATCTTCTTCTGATCGTAGAACATCGACAAGGTCGGCTAGAAAGGAACTTTCATGCGAAGGTCATTGGTGTGTTGTAGTATAATCTGAGGAGTTATACAGTTGGGTTTAGAGAAAATCCTAAGTAAATAATTAATGTAAATTGTACATATACTCCTACACACACGTAACCTACTGTAGTGTAGTGCATACAGACACTTCCAACAGCTTTGCTGTTGGGTAAATCTGTTAGTGAAGTTGTTGAGTGTCTTCCTATGGTCAGAACTAAAGGTCCCGGGTTCGATTTCAGTTAGGTACAGTTGTTGTTGTTGTTTCTCCCAGATTTACTTTAGTACATGGAGACACTAACGACCATCCATATCGCCAAACGCCTGTTAGGCAATAGTGCTTTAAACAATATTAATAAAAACTGGACAATCATTTAAATGTGATGTGTTTTGGGGGTTTTGTTAGTTTTCCCCCAGGATTTCTATAATATGCATGTAAAACTTTATCATAAGACTTGAGTTTGAACAACACCAGCAGCAGTCAGATGTACAACCCTAACAAAGTATCAAGCATCAATTTGGTCGAAAGAGTAGTCACTAAAGGGAGGAAACTATGATTGACTTATAAAGTCGGACTAAGGTTATCGTTTCTTGACCCGCGTTTGTGTCATGTGATTGTTACTCTAGCTGTCCAAAATGGTCGACACAGAAAAAACACCTCTCATAAAAAGTTATGAAGAAGAGGAAGAAGAATTGACGGGATGTGGCTCGACGCTTCCTTGCAACCCCAGGAGGGGTCTACACAGATATTTGATCCTTATCATCATGTGCTTTCTCAGTTTTGGTGAGCATTTTTTAAAAATTTCTTTGTCTATTTCTAGTTATTGTATTAAGTTGTTGCTTACTGGCAGCCATATGATACAGACGGTTGTATATGGTTGGTATTGGTACAAAATGAAGAGAAAGAATAATGAATTACAGACTAATATTATCAAATTTATGGACATAGGGCAGGTATTATTTTTATCTAATGACCACAGCTAGAATATGCGTCTACAGTTTGGTCACTGTACAAGACTTTCACAACCTAGAACTTTGGGAAAAAGTCCCATACACACTTCATGACACCACAATCAGAACAACAGAACACGCAAAATATCTCGGAGTCACTATCAGTAGTAACCTCGATTGATCATCTCACATAAACACCATCACAAACAAGGCCAAAAACAGTCTGAGATTCATCAGACGAAATGTCAAAACACAGAACAAACAACTAAAAGAGGCTGCATACAGAACATATGTACGCCCCCAGGTCGAATATTGTTCAACTATATGGCACCCATGGCAGAAACACCTCACACACAGAATAGAAATGGTTCAAAGGTCAGCCGCAAGGTATGTTCAAAATGACTACCACTACACAAGCAGTGTCACTAACATGCTCAGAGAGTTAAAGTGGTCTACTCTCGAGCAACGCAGAATTCAAGACAGTCTCAAAATGCTACACAAAATACATAACAAACAGGTCAATGTCGATCACTGTTATATCACAACTACACGAAACAACAAATTCCTTATTCCTCACTCAAAAACAAAACACCACATGAACTCATTCTTTCCGCGGGCTATACGACTTTGGAACGGACTACCGACTGAGATTAAGGATGCCCCAACTGTACCTGCATTTGCAAGTGGCCTAAATAAGTTTTATGCTTTTTAATTGATATTTTAAATTATTAGTCTTAAATTGTCAATGTTCAGGACTTGCGCCTGCCTTATGTAGTCAGTATTGACTTTTGGCAGTACAAAGTTGAAGTTGAAGTTGATAACATCAACAAAATTGAAATGATTCAACGGAGAGCAGCCCAGTGGGTCAAAGGTCAATATTCCCCTTATAGATTACGTATGTTTTTCAAAATAACCTATGGTTTTGTAACAATACCATTCCCACCCTACTTTGAACAGCCATTGATATGATTGAGAAGATCCAGGCACCCTTAACATACAGACAGGTTCACACCAATACAAATACTTTTTAATATTCTTTTTTCCCCCAGACTGTCACACTATGAAACCAACTACCATCAACCATCATTCTTCAGCCTAATCCTGATCATTTCAGACAAGCCTTGAACAACGTAATCATTGCCTAGATGGCAAAACACTGTTTTTCTCCTACTTTTAAGTCTTTCAAAAATTTCATCCGCTGTTTTTCTTTGATTTCCTCTTGTCATTTGGTTTCCTCTTGTCATTTAAAAACATTTATTCTTGCACTTATGTGCCCGTAATACCCGAAAGGGAAGTCAAGCAGTATGAAGAGATAGATAGATAGTGAATTAAATGACAAAATCTAAACATGTAATGTTGAGAAATGAACACATTGTTGTCTTATAAGTTTTCATTACAACTGTGTGCTCAAATCATGTTGATGGAAATTACCATTGCCTTATGAGTAAAACAATGATATTATTACATAAGCAGGATATTTTGAGAAAAAGAAGAGAACTTGTGCAAAACATGGTTATCAGATTGATTTGAAGATTTTTTTCTTTTAATTTTAACATACTTGTGTGGCGACATGTAAATATTACATTTAATTATAAATAATAAGTAAACATTCACAGGTGTACGTAAATATGATACACTTTTTGTTGATAACATCCTTATAATAAGATCGTAAAGGCAGTTTAAACTTAAAGGAAAATCTCTGCCTCTCAGTCACTGATTTTATACAACACTGTACAGCTGCAAGTTTATAACTCAAACTTGACACTGAAAGTTGCTGTGAAAGACAGTAAATGTGTTCATGCTATTTATACCAAACACATTAGACCTCTCAGTAACAATATCCTACTGCCAATAGATAGTTTCCATGTGATGTCCTGGGAACTGATAAGACAGTTTAAGGCAGCCATCTTTGAAGGCAGAAGTTAATGCAGGCCAAAATCTGGAAATATGTGCTGTATTAAACACTCCCCTGTGATGCTATTTTTCAGAGCATTTTACTGAATTTTATATTATTTAACAGCTTTTATGAAGTATTTTAAATTTCAAAACTATATTTTGATAGTTTAAAAGGTAAACAAAATACAACCAAGAAAGTTACACTGTTCATTTTGTTTAAGGATGAGCCAATAATTTTATTTATGTATGTGTATTAATTCTTTGTGCATTTATCAATTTTGAAAGTATTGCATTCTAAAAATATGAATTTCAAGAGATTTCCAATAGTGTATAGCTTTTAATTTTAGGACCACAAATGAAGAAATTACAAGAAAATAAAATTTACGCTTGTATACAATTCATCTTAAAATCCCTTAAAGTTGCCATCAAAGATGGCTGCCAAGATAAGGGATTTTCACTGTTGTGGAAACTATATATAGTATCCTGTAAAAAAAAGCCTGCTTATCTCAGATTCTTCCAAATTTTATTCAGTCTTGGTGCACATTGTATTTCAGGAAGCTATTTCTGCTATGACAACCCTGCTGCCCTGCAGGATGATATGGTGCGTGATCTTGACATATCAACAAGCCAGTTCATGGGCTTCTACAGCTGGTATTCATGGCCCAATGTCATTCTATGTTTCTTTGGAGGGTTCCTTATTGACAAAGTACTCGGTGTTCGCATTGGTGCAATCGCCTTCAGTTTGTTCGTCACTGCTGGTCAGGTTAGTGGAAAAAAATATTGACAGTTTGTTCCCATATGATAACAGAGGATGATTTGTTTATTAAAAGTATCTCAGTTGAATAAGAAAAAATATGTAAGCTGACAAGTTAACCCAGTCAATAGAGCAACTTGAAATAACAAGTGTCAGGGCTGGATTTCCAGATAAACTGCTCATTTGCCTTTCTATGTTATGGTAAATAACAGGGTGGATAAGTAGTAAAAAATCCAGACATTCACTTCCGTGTCGCCTCTTCAAAATAATCAGTATTTCCATTACTGAGATCCAAGATTGATTACAGTATAAACCCTGTCAAGCAACAAGCCATATTGGGATGGAAAAAAACCCAACACACACTAGAAAATACTGAAGGTCTTTTATATTTGTCTTTTGTACTAATTTGGATAAATTTGCTAAAACTCTGTTGTATGTTATATGATTGAAAGTTTTGTTTTAAGAAGTTAACAAGTGATAAAAATGCCCCAACAAAAACTTAATAAGTAAACTATGAAATTCTATTTTTTTTTAATGTATTCAAAAGAATTGTTACTTTTCTTAGTGTTCTTTTGACTTGGCAAACTGCATTTTCTTATCTACAGCTTTATTTGAAAATGTGTTGCACTTCTAGGTGGAATTGTTTCTAATGTTTTTAAACGATTATTTTAAATTGTATGTTTTAATTTGCAGATCGTTTTTGCTCTTGGCTCAACGTTAAACTTATACTGGTTAATGTGTGTTGGACGATTTATCTTTGGGTAAGTACGAAACACAATATTCCGGAATCAACTAAGAGGGTGTCATAAATGCTATTGAAGCCAACACTTTAACATAAAAAAATAAACACATGGGGTGCCCGTGGCATAGTGATAGAGTCCTCTTGTAACTCTTCTGACCGCTAAGCCTCTCATCACATGGATTCGAGCCCTGTTTGGGACAAAGGACTTAATGTGGGGAGGTCCAGCTCTTTTGCAGAGTGCCGGTGGTTCTACCCAGACATTTGTCTGGGGTCCTCTGCCACCCAAATAGCTGGACATCACTATAATGATCATAATAGGTCGCTGCAATGTATTTAAAAAACTACAACAACAACAACAAACAAAACCAATAAACATTTGCAGGTAGTGTGCACAGCATGAAAGGATCAAGCCTTCTCAAATAGTGTTGATCAAGACATTGAGAATCTTTTATTTAAATTAATAATAATAAAAGTTATAATAATAATGATAATAATAACAACAACAATAAAAATAATAAAGAATTTGTTTTACATTTCTCCCTTTTTCATAATTCTGTTTGTAACTTACTTATCAAAAATTTACATAATTGTATGTGTTTCTTTTTATACTCTGTTCGTACTTTGACTTTCTATTTTTTCAATATTGACACTTATCTTGCTAAGTTTGTTGTTAACCAGTTCTAAATTCTTAGTTATGTCATAATGGTATTCTTTCATATGATTGTAAAATGAATGTAGATTAATTTTTTGCACCTTTCTTTTTTCCCTCAGAATTGGTGGAGAATCACTGGCTGTTGCACAGAACACCTATGCTGTGAAGTGGTTCCAAGGCAGAGAGTTGAACATGGTGTTTGGTCTACAACTGAGCTTCTCAAGAGTGGTAAGTCATCGAACATTGATTGGTAATATCAGTTGTCAAGTTGTAAAGACTTTAAAGTCAAAAACAAAGAATCCTGCCCCTGGGTTCAAATCCCAGGTGGTGTCTGAGTACTGGTTCTACTCAGGAAGAGGATAATCAAGAAAGATTGGTCTGTTTTAAACAGTAACATGTTTTTCAATTAATGTCTGTTTGTTTGGATTATCTTCCCACCAATAATATTTAGGTTATCTGATAACTGTGTTCACTTGAAGCTGATAAAGCCCAACCTTCAAAGTGAATGTTTACCATGATGAACTGGCATTATCCTGACTCAAGGCGGATGAGTCATGGAACATTGATATATTTGCTTAAGTGTTAGCAAGGGAGTTTTACCACTACCATTCTTTAATTACTTTCTTATGTCAGTGCCTGGGTTTGAACCCAGCACCTCCCATATCTGGAGCCAAGCTCCACTGATTGTGCAGCCAGTTCGGTTGTTTCCAATTGACCATTAATTGTAAGTTTTAAACTACATTGGCCATGGTGGTACAGTTTGAAGTGCATCGAAGCTGTGAAGTATTCCAGTCATATAGAGTAGAAAAATGTATAAGGGTGCTTGTGGCAGAGTAATTGTAGTGCCTGGCTTGTTGTTTCTGAGCTGCTCATGATCTGGGTTTGAATCCTGGTCAGGATGAATCTTTGTTGGACGCTGACATGTATTACACCACAGTTTCTATCAAGACATTTGATTGGAGTCATTCTTAAATACACTATCTATAATACACTATACACTATAATGTGTAAATAAAGAATTGCATCTCTGTAAAACACAATTTCTAAACAAATGGGCCTCACTTTGTAATATTAATCATTAAGAAAACAATGAATATTATTAAATAACTATACATTATTAGTCATATAAAAAAGCATCTGCCATGTTTAATAACACGACGGCCTGCTTTAAAACGGTGCCAATGTGTCTATGTGTAGACACCCACAGGTTGCATAAATTTATGAAATAAAATATTCTCAATTTTCAAACATTCACAGCATGAATTGGTAGTGTTTAACCGAATGTGTTATAAATTTTCAACTTGAAGATTTCACAAAAACACAAACAAACATTTTCTTGGATTAATGCAAAAACTAACTACCGGTTCATGTAGTTATTTAATAAAATTGTCAATAAATAAGTGATTTGATTTGGGCCACAATTTGTAATATAAATCATTAAGAAAATATTGAATAGTATTTAATCTCTTATATAACTGGACCCATATTTCATTTGTTTATTTCCCTACCTTTAGGGCAGCACAGTCAACATGAATGTGATGCAGCCAATTTATGACTTTGTTGACAGAAATGTTCATGGCTATAAATGTCTTGGAATCGTTCTTTATTTTGGTATGTTTTAGTTTTATGTTCTTTTATATATATATTCAGTCGCTTCTTCTTTGATTGTGATATATGAAAAATTGTCATTATCATAGTCATTATAGGATATTATTATACTGATGTAGCATTATTTCATTAAAACATATTTTGTATCTAATGTATGTTGTCCACATGAACAAAGCAGTTATATTCCTTTGTCACCATCAATGATGGGGCACATGTATATATGTCGTTAAGTCACCAACTTGAAACTCCTCTAACTGCTTAGCCTCCTATCGTGTGGGTTCATGTCCCATTCTGTACAAAAAACACAATTTGGAAAGGTCTTCCAGCTAACCTGCTGTGCGCAGGTGGTTCTACTCAGACATTTGTCTGAAGGTACTCTGCCACCAAAAAAGCAGGGTGTCACTATAATAACCATAACTATATTGCTACGATGTATTTAATAACATAAATAACCATTACATCTGTCACCACCAGGCTCTAGTGATGTTTTTTGTAAAATTTACCTTGTATCTGCATAACGAAATATCATTGGTCGAATATATATAAAATGTGTGGCGTCAATCTATTTCTGAATTATTTGACATATTAGGGAAATTCCCGAAATGGATTTACCCATCTTGATGGCAGTATGCGTAACATTTTTTGCGGACAGGTCAACCCGTCTTGATGGCAGTAAAAGGGTTAAGGATTATAAACACTTTATAATAGTGTCTATTACAATCAAGAAACAGTTATAATCATATAGTATCATTTCAATAGCCATTATTTTGTTTTCTTTATTTTTTTACCTGTGGAAGCATACTGATCCAGATTGGCACTTATTTCTTTTCTTTCCATCTATTGATTGCAGTCTTGTTAACTTGGCAAGAAGTTATTTACACAATAGGTAAATTAAGTTAATGTAGCTACAAGCACAACTTATCTAGAAACTATTTGTTCTGTTTGTCATGTTGTATTTTGGGTGAGATAGCTACGTATACAATGTCTATATGTCTATATGTCCGTCATATGAAGCACTTCAAAGGACAGTAAATGATGCTTAATTTTTCTGTATTTCTGCAGGAGGGATAATGTGCCTTTTATCACTGGCCTGTGCCTTGGCCCTGGCTTACTTTGACAAGAGAGCTGACAGAGTTCTGAAACGAGCTCAGCTGAAATCTGGTAAAATGTCCATGAGAGATCTTGTAGAATCATTCACTAAGAAATGCTGAAAGTATTCTGCTGCTTTTCATCAGATAAGTCTTCCTTATAAGTAGGTATTGAAGCTGTCATGCAGTACCTTGGTGGGGTGATCCTATGTTTTACTATAGAGCTTTCCTCTGGAGGTATTGAAGCTGTCATGCAGTACCTTGGTGGGGTGATCCTATGTATTACTATAGAGCCTTCCTCTGGAGTTTTTGAAGCTGTCATGCGGTACCTTGGTGGGGTGATCCTATGTATTACTATAGAGCCTTCCTCTCGAGGTATTGAAGCTGTCATACAGTACCTTGGTGGGGTGATCCTATTTATTACTATAGAGCCTTCCTCTGGAGGTATTGAAGCTGTCATGCAGTACCTTGGTGGGGTGATCTTATGTATTACTATAGAGCCTTCCTCTGGAGGTATTGAAGCTTTCATGCAGTACCTTGGTGGGGTGATCATATGTATTACTATAGGGCCTTCCTCTCGAGGTATTGAAGCTGCCATGCAGTACCTTGGTTGGGTGATCCTATGTATTACTATAGAGCCATCCTCTGGAGGTATTGAAGCTGTCATGCAGTACCTTGGTGGGGTGATTCTATGTATTACTATAGAGCCTTCCTCTGGAGGTATTGAAGCTGTCATGCAGTACCTTGGTGGGGTGATTCTATGTATTACTATAGAGCCTTCCTCTGGAGGTATTGAAGATGTAATGCAGTACCTTGGTGGGGTTATCATATGTATTACTACAGAGTCTTCCTCTATCATGTCATTATGTTCATTATGACATTATATTTCTACTGACATATCATTTAAATAAAAATAATTTCTACAAATTCAATTTACACCTTGCTTGTGAATAAATATAATTCATCTAAATCTAAGAATAGGGCTCCTTTGTGAGCTTAACCAAAATGTCTTGCTTACAAGCAATGTAATCTTTAGTATTGTAACAGCACTGTGATTTTCACAATACTTAAATGATCTGTTGACTCTCATTTTGTTTATATTAATTTCAGATGAGACAATTCGTTTCAAAGATGTGCGATACTTCGGTGCCAAGTTCTGGCTGCTGTGTGTGATTTGTGTAGCCTACTATGTCGCTGTCTTCCCCTTCATTGGTCTTGGATTGTAAGTGCCCTTTGAATTAATGCTGATAGACGTCTATTTATTGCAACACAACATAATAAAGCATCCCCCTTAAACATGGTGCACATGAAGTACAGTCACTGATCTTCCTTTGTTTTTCTTCCCTGAGTGGATTGGAGGGGGCACACTGGACCAGATGGTTGTTATATTGGAGGGGGCACACTGGACCAGATGGTTGTTATATTGGAGGGGGCACACTGGACCAGATGGTTGTAATATTGGAGGGGGCACACTGGACCAGATGGTTGTTATATTGGAAGGGGCACACTGAACCAGATGGTTGTTATATTGGAGGGGGCACACTGGACCAGATGGTTGTTATATTGCTGGGGGCACCCTGGACAAGATGGTTGTTTTATTGCTGGGGGCACCCTGGACCAGATGGTTGATATATTGGAGGGGGCACACTGGACCAGATGGTTGTTATATTGGAGGGGGCACACTGGACCAGATGGTTGTTATATTGCTGGGGGCACCCTGGACAAGATGGTTGTTTTATTGCTGGGGGCACCCTGGACCAGATGGTTGATATATTGGAGGGGGCACACTGGACCAACCGTCTCCAGATAACTGAAATACTGTTGGTGGGACGATAAACCCAATAAACAAATAAACACACTGGACCAGATGGTTGTTATATTGCTGGGGGCACACTGGACCAGATGGTTGTTATATTGGAGGGGGCACACTGGACCAGATGGTTGTTATATTGCTGGGGGCACCCTGGACCAGATGGTTGTTATATTGGAGGGGGCACACTGGACCAGATGGTTGTTATATTGCGGGGGGCACCCAGGACCAGATGGTTGTTATATTGCTGGGGGCACCCTGGACCGCTGGGGGCACCCTGGACCAAATGGTTGTTATACCTTGGCTCCTCGAAGGTTGAGTTGGTATCCCAATCTGGGTAATAACTTTGATGTGTGGAGATTTTCCAACTGTCATTTGGTGCAGTGATGGTTTAGTTAGACATATGGGGTATGTGGGTGTGGGTTCTGCTACAACCATTAATAACTGGACATTATCATTATTACGCTATTTGGGTTAGATAGGTGTAATTCAAATTAAATCATGTTCCCTGTCAAAACTGTTACCACAATTAATAAGAAGTCAAAAATATGTTCACAGAAATGTGATGGTTAAACTCTGAATTCTTGTCATAACACTTAAGTTACACGCATCCAATGTTTGAGTACCTGAAGGGTTTCAATTGTAGCTGCAAGCAACTCAAGTAGGCACTCTGTTTAACTTTAGTCTGCCACAATTGTTGACTTATACTTCGTTTTTTATTGTTGTTATGTTAGTTGAATCGCCCACCAATAATCTTTCAGTTATCCAGATCCCATGTTTACTTTACACACTTTAAGTACTGTCATCACTGTCATAGCATGCAGCGAACCCTTGACATGATACTACCTCCAGTCTGATGATTGTAAAATAAGCAAGAGACCTATACCACTACTATATGATATATATCATGACTGGTAGGCATTGCTAGACAACACCATGTATGGACAACTAGACTAGTACTAGAGAATTGGTATTCAATTGTACTGATCTGGATCGGACAGTTCTCAAAAGCAGCTGACTGATTGTGGACTACTTTATTTTGTTACATTTAATAAAATCATTCATAGCCAGCTTACAGTTAAGAAGTTAATAAGAGCCAATTGAACAACGTTCAAGAGCTATTGTACTAAATACTTCATATCAAGAGACTTTTGCAAGAACAAAGGGCAAAAGGCTACAGATTCTTGTTGTAGGGCAGTCATAGCTAGTACGATATTAACTACTTTTATTTAACCTGATTATACTCTATCTAGATTAAACTATTTGGCACCATATGACATATCAAATGTTGCTTTGCAGTTAAATACAAATTGCTTAACATCTTTTAACTTAATTTAATACTTCCACAAAATATTAAACAATTTCTGTTTGTACACTAAAGGGAACTCAAGATCCTTACCAATAAGGCACAAATTGATAAGACAAAGTGTTTATATCCACATCAGCTCACTACCACTTGATCCTGTCTGATCACCATTTGCTGTTGAGACCCTAGCAATATATCTTGCTATGTTTGATTGATTGAGTACAGTGTTTTGTATAAGCCTGTGACATACTCAAGGCTAACTCTGTAAAACTTTCCTAATAAAGAATCACTTCTTCTTTCCTTCTTTCCTTCTATTACAGCCTATCTAATTAAATGTATTTTCTTATTTCTCATATTTCAGGGTTTTCTTTGAAATGAAATTTGAGTTGGATCCGAAAGCTGCCAACAGTGTTAATAGGTAGTTTTTATAGTTACTACGTAAAAAAATATATTTTATGATAAATTTCCTTCATAGAATAAATGATAATATAGAATTCCACAAAACGTGCTTAGTCTGCGCAATAAAACCATGAGCATCAAGTTCAGAAATATAATTTTAGGGATACTATTGGAACCTTAGATATTGGATGACTTTATAAAAAATAATCACAGCTATTTTCCAAATGTAGTTCATTATCACTCTTAAATTGCTCCTGAGATTAAAGATCTAAAGGGAATTTTTCTAAGAATGTGATACATAATAAAATTAAAACACCACTTTTAAAAGGGAAAAGCATTAAGAGCACAGATTATTATTTATTTTTTTAAACACACGTTTAACTTACTTACTTTTATGTTGGGTCTTAAAGTGAAAATTGGTAGTAGGCTTTCTGTATGTACCGGTAATGATAAAATATATTTTATCTTTTTTTTCAGCCTTGTCTACATTATTTCTGCTGTCGCATCCCCATTGTTTGGTTTCCTGATTGACAGATCAGGGAAGAATGTATTCTGGGTAATCCTGGGTACCACAGTTACCATAGGATGTCATGCCCTTCTAGCCTTCACCTTCATTACTCCATATGTAGCCATGGTAACTAGATACAGTCTTTTTTTTTTTAAAAATTGAAATCATTTTGTGTGTCAATTGTTAACATGGCCATGTTTTCAGAATACAACTAAAGCTGATAAGTTAGAACTGCCTACTTATAGCATCCTTGTCCCTCACTGCATGAACTTGGGCTCTTTTCAGATCTCATACTGCTAACCTACTTGTGTTTCTTTCCAGACAGGGATATAGCAAGAAGTTAGCTTGAGGACAATGATTCTATTGGTCTAATGTATAAATGGAAACATTTTGTGTTTTCCAGAGCATTATGGGTCTTGCCTACTCTATCCTTGCCAGCGCCCTGTGGCCTATGGCGTCTATGGTGGTGGAGAACCATCAGCTGGGAACTGCCTATGGAATGTAAGTATATTTAATGACTTGTATTTCTGCCAAAATTAACATCTACTTATTTTGCTTTTTAACTTTCACCTTTAACAAATTTGTTTATTTTTTCACCTCTCTTTAAGACAACATGAGAAGTTTTTGACAGACTTAAGTGCATTACTGTGATGCCATGCTGTGAACACCTGAAATAGTTCCACACTTAGTCCCATTATCCCCACACCACCACAAGTCTTGTCCCATTACTTTACACCATAAGTCATGAAACTTTTCCTCTTGCTTGAGCATAAGCAGGACCTATTCAAGACTTGGCCTGGGATATCAAACCTTCCAGTAATTAAGATTCATCATGGGGATCTAAAACTAACTATCTAAAACTTAAGACTTTGGTACCAGTATAGCCTTAATACAGCTATATTGATTGGATAATGTCTTGACTGAGAGAGTTTTACAATGAATCATTGTATGGATACAACACAAGTGGCAAACCAAACATCCCATCTGACCCTCTCTCTGTGGGATGAAGGCCAGTCAGAACATAATGCTGGCTACAGCTGCCATAAATGTTTGAGACTTATAGCAAAACCAACAAAACTGATCGCTCTGTTACCAGGCCATAGATCACCTGATCCGTCTGGGATCATAAAAATAAAAAACATGCAAAATGCAACTATCTAAAGAAAGAAGTGCATATAGCAATATGAACAAGACAGACACTGTTTGATTTTGTTGCTTAGGCAGAGATGTACATAGAGCATTTATTCTTGGTGCCCAGACCACGACAGGACCTCTGTGTCAAAAAGAGCAAAGCAAACAGTTAAGACTAGGCTTGGGCATAAAGTGTAGATCCAGAACAACCAGATCCCAGCTGGGAGCTGTCTGATGTCTTGTAACTATTGCTGTAGATATAAACAAAACACTGAAAATAACATAGACGTAAGTGATGTTGACAAATATAGCAGGGTGAAATCTAATTATCGCCTCTCATCCCCTTTCTCTGTTTTTCTAGGATGCAGGCTATCCAGAATCTAGGCTTGGCCACCATCGCCATCGCAGCAGGCAGTATTGTGGACACCAAGGGCTACCTCATCCTGGAAGTTTTCTTCCTGGCCTGGCTCTGTGGTATGTACTGCAATCAAGCCTTACTGTCCACATGTTCTTGTAACAGATATTATCTCCTCTTGCACGACACAACTTAATCAGGACAAGCCAAAACATTTTTAACTTAGATGAAACAGAATAATACCTGGACCCAAAAAAGACTTAAATGTTTATAGTGTATTGACTAATGAGGTTAGTGCAGCTTTCAATGGCTTCGGATCTTCCCAACATGAAGACATCAAAATATGTTCATATATAAACAAGTAAGCAGCAGGGATATTAAAATCATATATTTATGGCATTTTACTTTGCTTTTAAGTTTATGTTACACAATGCTTACATTACATAACATTACACTGACAAAATGGTTGTCAAACAATTGCTACTTTCCATAAATGCAATTAAGCTTAATTCGAGTAGATACACTATGTAACAGTTCTTTTTCCTTTTTCAGTTGCCTTGATAGCTGGAGTACTGCTGTACATCACTGATGCTGCCACAGGAGGTAAACTGAACCGGTCTGCCAAGGGACGCCGAAAGGACCGGGAGTTAGCAGAGGAGGCCAGCAAAGAGTGAGTAATCCTAACTCTTAAAGTGGATACAATTTAAAGCAAGAATGTTTCAATTGAAGATACAAGCACGAAATTCATAATCCATACATGTGACCTTCAGCAAAAAAGTGCGATCAACTGGAAATCCAATCTAGCATGCATTTCTTTTCTAAATGACCTCCAATCCATAGAAAATAGCCTTATTTATAATGTTAACAGAATTGAACCAGTGTTGAAAGGTAGTGGATGGACTGACTCTAGTTGAAGCAAATGTGGCATCTTGACACACTGCAGATTCATTTCTGTCCATCGCTAATGTTACAAAGACACTGTCGCCAAGGTTTTAATGACTCATCTAGCACATCCAGCTACAACATGTTTGGTTTAACTATTCAGAAATCATAGGCTACAATTAATTTTTTTCTGATATCTTAGACAATGATTTAGAAATCATTTCTTTTGAAAAAATTTAAGATGCCCACAAGGAAGAAAGTCCACTGTTTCACTTCCGGTACTTAATTTTGGACGTGGAAGTGACAATCTTCACAATGCTACATTCATTTAAAGAACACTCTTTTGCATCACATCAATGTTCTGTATTCAACACAAGCTTGACCTTGATTCTGTCATCTGTCATTAATGAAACTAAAATGAATAAAATCCATTCAGATTTACTCCCTTCCTTCCTGACTGGGACAAAAATTCACACAGGAAGCAAAATGATTTGTTAAGATGTAATTAAACATTCATCAGCATTAGTAATTGTTCTTGTTCTCTGAACTTCATTTGTCTAAAGCTACATTTAAGTTTGATTACACCATATTATGCTTCGGAAAAGCACAATTATCCTATGGGACTAAGTAGCACAAGTACAGGAAGAGTTATTGTTCTTGCATTGGCTGCATGTTGGACATTTCTAAAGTAAGTTGCAAAGAAAAGTTTTAACAAATGCTTTAAATCTTAAAGCATGTCATTTGTTCTTTGGTGGCTATATTTGACAATTTGCTGCCTTGTTGGGTGTCTGAGTTCCCATTGTATTTTTATCTTTATATTTAGTATAACACAAAAAATTTAATATCATCTGATTCTATAAATATGAGATTGAAAACTTAAAAATCTTTACCAGCAAAGGTGTTAATTTTAGTGGCCATATTGGATATAATGGATATTGACTAAATATTGAGTAGCAACTTATAATTGAGTGGGCGCCTGTGGTCGAGCTGTTAAGAGTTTCTGGCATAAATTGTTTCATACAAAGGTTTATACAATTATTCATGACACAATCATGTTAGTATGATTTTAAAAGCCCTGTATGACATATGGTCTGTTATATCTTAGCATGGTTTTAAAGGCCCTGTATGACATTTGGTCAGTTATATGTTAGTATGGTTTTAAAGGCCCTGTACGACATTTGGTCTGTTAAATATTTTTAAAATTACCCGGTGACTTCTACAGGGGTAGTGATACAGCAGTTGTTTTGGGGAATAAATGATACAGAAGTGCAGGTGTATTTATGCCATTTATAATTATAATTGAATTTAATTTCTTTAAAATCGATTGTAATAATCAGCATTACAAGTGCATAGGGATTGCTTGTAATGTTACTTGCCAATGGTTGAACATTTAAGATAGAACTATGAAGATGCATAGAATGTATTTAGTTGGGTTGAAAATGGAAAAAGTGCATAGATGGCCCTGCTTAGTCAGGAAATCTGTAATCAGGATAGTGAAGGTGTTAAATCCACAGATTTGCTCTTTGAAAAGATGTTCCAGAAAAAAATCTCGTTATTTGATTGGCGAATGTCGGCCGTGGATGTCAAAACATTTTCTTTTCACCGTACAGTCCTCCTTCAATTCTTGATAAACTTTGACTTAACTTTGACGTGACTGGTGATCCAGTGCCAACTGTCTTAATTGTTAAACAGTTCAGATTACTATAAGAAAAAATTGTTGTTTTTTTGTTTCTATTAAAAAAATTTCTCTTGGATTGAGATATAAAGATCGGATTAGTAGGTCAAATCTTTGTGGATAGGAAAAAAAGAATAAGGCTTGTGTGTGGGGTGGGGCGTGGGGTTAAAAGGGTCAAGGTCAGTGTCACAGACAGTGAAAACATATGATTTTGTGTCATTCAGACATGTTCTTGGTGGTTTTTAATGTTATCTTACTCATTTGGCTGCAAAGATTTTTAAGCTGACCAGGAATTCATGCATTGCATTAAAACAAAATGAATGGTATGAAAACAAAATAAATAACAATTAAATCTTAGGTTGTGAATGAAAGTCATTCCTTATACATCATTCTTGGAGAATATGTTTGATATAAATGATTTTTTTTAAAGGTTAATGTGTTTCTTCTTCTGTTTTTCAGACAAGCAGCAATCAACTAGAGGCATGTGCAGTAACACCATTGTTGTAATAAAAGAAAATTGTGCCAAACCTAAAGTGATCACCTACAATGTTGTCTGTTAGATAGGTTGTTCCTTGTAAAGGTATTGAACTAAAAGTCCAGTGCTGTTCATCCATTTTCTAGAAGGCAACATTCCAAGTACTTAATTATTATTAATTCATTTCAGAAAAAAAAATCTTACAAATTAAATATTTGACATTCCATGACATTTATTTAAAGTATTTTTTTTTGCAGACTATTAAAAATAACAAAAATCTTGGGCAGCAAATGCTTGAAAATATTTTGTGTCTAATGAATGCATGCATGACTCCAGCAAAGTTGTGCACTTATTAATTGACCCAAGTTTTATTATACTTGATCTCTGTGATGTTTCAAACTGTGTAAGCTGCTAGATATAATTCGCTCACACTTAGGCAAATAGTGTAGATCTAGATCTTCCTGCTGGAAACTATCAGAGCAGGATCTGTACTATTTGCTGTTTTGGGTCTCTCAATGTGTCTTGTAATTTATGCATGTAGATGTAAATATTGAACCCATATTATTTATCAAGTAGTAATTAGAACCACAAACTTGTCTTGACTGCTCAGCCCAACAGCATGCTTTAATCAAGCTCTTCCTTCCCATTGTCAACATTAATAGTAAAACTACTTTGAACAGGGAAGGTAGTAAAATACTTTGCATATTGTCTGTGTATAAACTTAAAAGTTAAAGGTTGGACACACATAGATTGTGTTATTGTAGATAGGTTAATAATGTTATATGTACTTATGTATAAATCCAATTATGAGTGTGTGTGCATGCATGTATGTCCCTTTCATTTTATTAATATTTCACTCAGGAACACTATGATATGATATTGATAAATCAGTACAATAAGCAGCAGGTGTGTGTACATGCGTGTGTGCTTGCCTGTACATGCATGTGTGCTTGCCTGTACATGCATGTGTGCTTGCCTGAACATGTGTGTGTGCTTGCCTGTACATGCGTGTGTGCATGCGTGTGTGCATGCGTGTGTGCGTGCCTGTGCATGCGTCTGTGCATGGGTGTGTGTGTGCGTGCCTGTGCATGCGTGTGTGCTTGCCTGTGCATGCGTGTGTGCTTGCCTGTACATGCGTGTGTGCTTGCCTGTGCATGCATGTGTGCGTGCCTGTGCATGGGTGTGTGCATACGTGTGTGCGTGCCTGTGCATGCGTCTGTGCATGCGTGTGTGCATGTGTGTGTGCATGCCAGCATGTGTGACTTCTTATACATTTAGGGACCTATAGTCAAGTACATGCTGTAATGCAGTCTGTAATCTAGTCTTGCTTTGTTAAATTACCTTTAATACTCAATAATGAACAAATGTTGTTGTGCTACAACACTATCAGTGAAGTGTTATTGTTGAGGCTCAGTCAGTGTTGTAAGTGCTCCATATGTAAAACTTGTTAGCCTTTCTACATATATAACATGTGCTACTAGAGTTATTGTTTTATAATGTATTGATCTAAATTACATACATACCATTCATTTTGAAATGCTTTTATTTCTCTGTAAATTTATTATGTTTCTGTGTTGTGTACATGTTTTGTCTTTGCATTAAGATAAATTTTATGTTTAACTCAGCCATACTGCTTGTTTCATGTAGGTTTTATACAATTGATATAAGTTATATAACACAGACAGACTGGGTTACCCTGTGTCTTCAAGATAGGCTGTTAGACCAAAATTGTCTGGAGTTAAAACCATGTGTACTGTTAATTTTTAAATGTTCATGACAACTCATGTTTTGTTGTTTTCTTTTAGCAGATATTTATATCCGCCGAGTTTGGCGTGTATTAACTAAATCAAAATACCACACCAAGAAATGGATCAAAAACCTAAGGCTAAAGTCAACTTTGTAGGGTGCGAGTAGTAGGAAAGTATCTATAAGAATGTGTATTTGAGGATAATATATTACATATATATGCTTTTATATTCCTGTTATTTTCGTTTTTGTATGTACAATTACATATTCAAAGAATGAATATTGACTTGAATTATTTCCTTATTGTTCATCAATAATATATTATTTTTTCGTAATTTCATGTCTAGATTTATGTTCCAAATTGTTAATAAAGGTAATATTTATAACATGGTGTTGATTTTTAGAGTTGTATGTTAAAACAGCTTTGCAATTTCTCTCAGAGATGTAATAAAAATCATGACGAAGTTATTACGGAACAGGTTGCACAGTGAGACGAGAATTGCAACAAACCCAGAATTGTTTTAAACTTTTTGCGTAATTGTTTATTTTTAGTTATAATTTTGTTCGAGTTAAATCACGAAATCTCTAAGTAAAACGGGCGCCCATGGGTAGTGGTTAGAGACACTGAATGTAACTGCTCAGCCACTCACATGTAACTCCCTAGCCACTCACATGTTACTCTTCAGCCACTCACATGTAACTCCCCAGCCACTCACATGTAACTCCCTAGCCACTCACATGTTACTCTTCAGCCACTCACATGTAACTCCTCAGCCACTCACATGTAACTCCCCAGCCACTCACATGTAACTCCTCAGCCACTCACATGTAACTTCTCAGCCACTCACATGTAACTCCTCAGCCACTCACATGTAACTCCTCAGCCACTCACATATGTAACTCCTCAGCCACTCACATATGTAACTCCTCAGCCACTCACATGTAACTCCTCAGCCACTCACATGTAACTCCTCAGTCACTAACATGTAACTCTTCAGCCACTCACATGTAACTCCTCAGCCACTCACATGTAACTCCCCAGCCACTCACATGTAACTCCTCAGTCACTCACATGTAACTCCCCAGCTACTCACATGTAACTCCTCAGCCACTCACAGGTAACTCTTCAGTCTCTCACATGTAACTCCCCAGCCACTCACATGTAACTTCTCAGCCACTCATTGGTGGGATCAAGTCCCGGTCGTGGCAAGAATTTTCAAAGGATCGATTTAACAGTAAAATCACACAAAAGTACACAGCGGAACTGAACTCACGACCTTGCTATTGTACACCGTTGCACTTAGACCATATGTCAATGTATTGTTAGTAATTTTTCTGATACACCTTCATCCGTCGTGTTTCGTGAACAATTTGTGAACACACTAGAGGCTACAGTTATTTCACCAAACTTGGTCAAAGTGCCATAAATCTTGGATGAGAACGTAACTGGGTCACTAGGTTAACAAAAAAAACAACAACACAACCTTGTAAACGCATTTGAGGCCACATTTATGACACAATATTCACAAACTTAGTTTGCCTGCATGAAATTTTGGATGACTTCATAACAGGGGCAGAAAGTAGGTCAACAGACCAAATGTTAGTGGAAAAAATGTCAACAATGCTATGGCCCAATCTTCACCAAACCTGACCAGATATTTTGCCTGGACGAAATCTTTGATGAGTTTGGAACCATATCGCGTGTGGCCTGAAAGTAGGTTACTAAGTCAAATCTTAGAAAATGTTGTGATCTTATTACTCGACGCCTGATATAAGCCTACTAAAAGCCCCATGTACTCATGTGAGCGATTACGGGCCAGTTAAAAAAAATGAAAGCGCTGTTTGGACGGTGTGTGACCCTGTAAACGATTAAAGGTATACAAATAATGTTCACTTAAATTATTTCGTGGTTAATCGACAGCGAATTTGAAAGCAGACAGTCTTCAGCTGCAAAACAACTCATTTGGAAAAGAGTCAATATTCTGAGTTTACTGAATTCAATATAGATTATTAGTTGGGTTCCAAGAGACACATAGGTTCACTTCTGCTCATCTGCTATAGATGTTGGATGCAAGAGCTTGCCTTATGTTTTTTTACGAAGTTTCTCCGAGATTTCATTAAAGAATACATAAAATAACGCTCCTGCTTACGCCTACGACTGGTCCGCCCAGATGTTCATGGCATGCTTTATACAGTGTAGGCAGCACTGCATTTGTTTGAAGTGGACACCGTCTCCAGATAACTGAAGCATCATTGATGATATGAAAACCAAACAGATCAACACTTACAGCTTTCAGGACGACATATATTATAACGTTGACAGGTTTTAAACTTATAACTTTGTTTGGATTAAAGTGGTCGGAACGAAATGGGTCGATCGCTACCGTTAGAGCCAATCGTCGGGGGCATTAACTTCTTGTTTTTAATTGTTTTGTATTGATTAAAGTGGTTCATTTAAAGAGTATACAATTATTCATGACACAACTGAGAAAGTATGGTTTTCAAGGCCTTGCACTACATATTTACAGTCTCCGACCGGTAACTCCTTACCCCTCACCGTGTGGATTCCAGTCCCGGTCTGGGCGAGAATTTTCAAGACTTCTAGCTGAGCTGTGGAGAGCCGATGGTTCTACCCGGGCACTTGTCTGGGATCTTCCTCCACCAATAATTAACTGGACATCGCTAATTACCCACAATTGTGTCGGTGGTAAGTAACAAAAGGAAAGCCTCTGACAACACAAGTATATCATTTGGGATTAGTGAATCTTAGTAAATTTTTACCTAAGGTCTTTTTTTTAACTTACACAACATCCGTTATCTGTCATTTTGCATATTCCTTTTCCGATTAAGACGCATACGCTGTAACTGAGTTGCGTGTGAATGTAATGTGTATATTTATGTACTGTCTAAAAGAATGGCTATGGCATGTCGACTATCCAGATTTAGAAAATACAAACGGCAAACATTTTGCATCTACTCTTTTAACCGAATGTTAGAATGCTGGATTCTTAAGCCCAGCGTTGCTCGTTAGAAGTCCCTCTGTTGGATAATTTAAATTTTTATTTTGATTAAATGTTGTTGTTTTTTTCCAGTTGATAAACGCGAAGAACAAAAAAAGATACTTATGGATAGGGCCTTTATCATCTCAATACGTTCTCCGGGTCATGGTATTTACCTGCCTGTTATTCAAGTTAGACGGCGAGAAAATGATACAGACAATGCAATGGCAATGTAAATAATCCTGTGCAGATTGCCACGAAAAATTGTTTTCGGTCTTTTCTGTTTTGAAAAATGAAAAACATGCATTTTAAACCAATCGTGACCAATTGACCAATAAAAACACACACACACACACACACACACAAAGAACATAACATTTATTCAAGCATTGTACTAACAATGACTTTAATATTGCACAAAATGTCTGTACATAATTTGTTGCAATACATGTTAATTATTATTGACCCCCCACCCCCTTAACTATGAAATATTAATAAATGTATATGTCGGTATTTAAACATATTCTCGCCACCCGCTTACGCCGAGTTATAAACCGACAATGTAATAGGGTGTATTTTGACAAGGCAGTGTTTCTTGTAATCAGTCTTTATTTATTATCTAGCATGTGTGGTCTGGTTTCAAACCACCTTACGTATCACTAGCCCTTCCAGTGTTTTAAAATATTTGTGTGATAGCGAAGGTCAAGCGTTTGGCATGGTTCTCGTCATGTTGTTCACGTCAGATAATGGCAGTTTTCTAGGATCAATCTATGTCCAGGTAAAGTTAAATTTTATGTTAAAACTTTTAATTAAAGGGCCTGTTCATCACTTTGTCGTCCTAAACATGTTGCCGAATTATTACTTGAAAGTATATTTAACCAAAGTACCAACAATGTTTTGTCCTAGCATGAAGTGAAAACTGTTGCATGAGACTTTACCTTTCTATAATTAACCATTCTTTTACATTCGTAGACAATCTTTGTGTATTTTGACAAAAACCCCGAAACTGTTGAACATTTTCTTTCATATGCCAACCCTACATATTACAAAGAATTGAACTTTTTTACGCTGCTATCAAATACGACCCCTTAAAACGGAAGCCTTCTTCTAACCGGCAGTCCAGATATATGATAAGAAAACAATTTAACAATATTTAATGCTGTTCCTACATACACTAACAGCACAAAGCATTTTTTTATCCTAAACATAACCACAATATAAGATCAGGAATCGAATCTAGACACACACTCTCTCTCTCCTCTCTCTCTCTCTCTCTCTCTCCTCTCCTCTCCTCTCTCTCTCTCTCTCTCTCTCTCTATCTCTCTCTCTGTGTCTGCCTGTTCGTCTGTCTGTCTCTGTTTGTCTGTTTTGAAGGAGTATGCTGTTTGCCACTACATGTATGATAATTGGAGAAGGTTTATGGTTAGAGGTATTGTGATAAATGATATGATAACGCAATTGTGTCTGGTCGGAAATGGCCCGACCACCAGGCATGGATCCAAGGTCGGGCCATGGGGCCCTCTGTGTTTGTGTGTGTGTGTGTGTGTGTGTGTGTGTGTGTGTGTGTGTGTGTGTGTATCTATGTGTGTGTATATATATATATATATATATATATATATATATATATATATATATATATATATATATATATAGTATTTACTAAAAAAATCTGAATCTGCCCTTGCCGACCACCCCTTAACTATTGCCCTTATCAAAACATACCGTATATATATATATATATATATATATATATATATATATATATATATATATATATATATATATATATATATATAATCGTATAATGTAATATATTCCGTTATTACACAGGGTATAAATGCTGTACTCCTTGCTCATTAAAGAAGTACATGGGTTAATATAATAATAATACAAATCTTGTTGTTGCTTTTTGTATTTTTGTATTGTTCTTCTCACGGCCTTTAATTTACACTTAATCCCATAATTTGTAGAAGATAAGTTGGGTAGGTTTAGGTTTAGATTATAGAATAATAAAGGCCGGCAGACGAAAATTGTGCTGCTGTTTCTGGTGTCCTTAAGGAATTCCCTTCTATCAGTAACGCCCTTACAAAAGCTAACTTAATAAGTAAAGGGAAATGGTGAACAGTGAGTGCTGCTGTCTTTGACAAAGGGCTCCCAATTCCCACCACTCCAATTGATCAGTGGGCCATCCAGACAGGTGCAGTTAAACTACCGTTCATCATAACTGTTTGTTTAACTTTAACTCATTCGGAATCTCTCGAACATTCGATCGCCCGTCCAAAAAAAACAACAACAAAGACACCTTTACCAGCAAATACTTTTGGCATTAATGACTGCTATTTCTCAACACAGCACTTGCGGCTTCGTGAAATATGAGAGACGAACCAGAGGTAGGTGAGATGATGACAGTGTTGACCAACGACGTTACGAGCCTTCATGCGGCTAGTAACATACCTGATGTTCAGATGGAAAATTACGACTTTGAAGAGAGTGATGGGAAGAAAGAAGAAGAAAAGAATATGATTGTAGAAACAAAATGCCAAACAGAAGAACAAGACTTAATGCCTGTACGGATTTTATGTTGCAATCCGACAAAGGGAATTTGTCTATATTTTGTGCAGTTCCTTGTGTGTATGTTAAGTTTCGGTAAGTGGTAACGTTTTTTGTGTTCGTGGAAATATCATTTAAATGAAAACATACATCAACAACAAAAACAAAACAACAACAACAACACCAACGCAACAACAAACAAACAAAAACACAATGCTTTTAAAAGGAAGCTTCGATTCCTGTTGACTTTTCCTGGCTTATCTTATTTTTCGTTCGAGTACTGATTCTCATTTATTATTTTATTATGTAAATTGTATCTTAATGTCACGAGCCATGAAAAGTAAACATGATGATTAACGCGTTATCGGTCAATCGTTCTGTCGGTAGACCATTACCTTGAATATAGGTCAGTTGTAGATGAATCCACTTATTTTAAAGGTCAGCGAGTCAAAGATCAAGATCACGGCGACATTTAAAGTGTTTTTTTTATTTTTATTTCAGGGCGACATTACATAAACGCAGTTGTTCAAACATAAACTTAAGACATTGATTACGGCAATGCTATATCTATGGCTCCCATTTTTTTAGGATAAGCACTACAACGGTAAAGGTGACAGCGACTGTTTGAACACACATACTTAGAATTGACAACGATGGCGATAATGATAATAATAATGCCAGTATTTTAATAATATCAGGCTACTATTTCTGCTACGAGAATCCTGCGGCGCTACAAGACACTATGTTACGTGACCTTGAACTGACCTACAGCCAGTTTATGGAGTTCTACAGTTGGTATGCCTGGCCCAACGTTGCCTTGGCTTTTATGGGCGGCTTTCTGGTGGACCGAGTGCTGGGGATTCGAGAAGGCACAGTTCTGTTCTCACTGAGCGTCACAATCGGACAGGTAGGCCCAACGACTCTCACTAATAGATGAATATCTCGTGCGTACCGATTATCTTTAATACCAATACGGAATTCTTAGTTATCAATAACAAGATGTACAGATAAACGCTAAGAAACAAAAAGTGTATATCATTTTCAGACAGCTACCAGCACAGAGTTGGCTGATTATGACCTACGAGAAGTCGGATTTATTCTTCCTGAGAAGACTAAGAGCAAACACGATCCTGTCATGGTTTTTAACACAAAGAACAATTAACACAGTACAAATACGTCATATTTATTTTTATTGCAACACTGTCAAACCAATCCTTGTGATGTTAATGAATGACATGTTGTACAATGTTACAGTTAATGCCGCAAGAGTTGAAAGCAAGTTTTACAACAAAATAGATTTGATACAATTTATGAGTTAAATGTTACAACAATGTGAAGACGTTACACTCAGAACAACATCTTTCTAAACAACTTAGTAAGGGTTATACTCATGAAGGTGTACTGACTTTATTAAATCACACAAAGTCTTTTTAAAATCGATTAGGATAGACAGGCCAAACATGTTAATAGTATTCAGTCCAAAATCTATTTAACGACGGAATAATAAATGAAATAATTCCTTACTTTTGTTTTTAAAAATCACTGGTCAATGTGTTATTGACGAAGACATTTCTAATGGTGTATACCGTTTAATAAATGTACTTGAAATGACATGGCCTTTCCCTCTTATAGGGTTTAAATTTGTCTCCAATTATTGAAACAGCAATCTCTTTTTTTCAACTTGTGAAGAAGCTTAGATGGTTGTGATCTCTGAAATGAACAATATATTTTGGCAAAGAAGTCAGACAAATGTCAGAATGCTGAAAAACAAATACAAGAGCAAACACACTTTGAATTACATTTAATTTCTAGGAATATTTCAATGCCGGATTATCAACTCAACTGTTATAGTCTTGGGAACAGTTTCTTCACCCACATAGCTACCAAATCTTCTGCTTAATAGAAACTGGATAAAGTTTCGGTGCTGATTAATTAGATGTACTTCTTAACGTGACAATTAACGGGTTACATTACAAACGAACGGGTTTCCCTTCTTGAGTAAAGACGTCCAAGGAACAGCAATTGCTTATGGTTCCTACAACATCCAGCCATACCAATTAGTACACACTCAAAATATCAGCTGTCTTTTACACGAGGGTATGTGAAAATCAGACGTATCCTCTTTTTGCAGGTTTAACCTGAATGTTCAACGGTGTGTCTTAATAATGTCAATGTTGTATGACAAAACTCACTTTCAGCTAGAATGATGATCAGAAAGGCATATTTGAATTTGTAGAAAAGTCTGTATGTTGTAACAAAAACGGGCATCTCCCCCAACAAGTGTAAGTGGATTGTGCCAGAACCATTGCAACATATCTACAAATATGTCTGAATTTTACAGCTTTGTCAATGCAGTAATCAATTCTTGTAATAGATTCAGAATTTATCTTAGTTATGGCGCTGTTTCTACTCTCGTCAATGCACATTCCTCTAGTACCATCTAGTTTTTGGTACAAGAATACAAGACGAACTGCACTAAATTGACATTAGATAAAGCCATTCTTAGGCGAGTATTATGCATTATCTCTTTAAAATACTTTGACATATTTTATAAATCACTGTAGGAATACATGTATAAGGAAACAAATATACAAATTCTAGATACTTCATTTTGTTGGGAGGCATCTACGTCTTACTTCTGATCGATGTTCCTCAGAATGTCGGATACAGTTTTAACGGTGATCGATTAACACGAGACACGGTTTAATAATTCTAGCAATGTACTATTTTAACATATTTACATGACACATTAGTGTTTGTTTTCGCGTTAATGCAGGAAAGTTCTTTGAGGTCAAGGATATAGGGGCCAACGTGAATTACCTGCAATGGTTTTCCACGAACAGACAATCCCTGAACCTTATCACGTGGTATGACCTGGTATGAAACTCATACATTGGGTTTCTATTCTTATCTCTTTTCTTTCTTGCTAAGTTAACAGGGTTTGACGGTCACGAATATCAAAGTGTTGTACGGATGTACATTCAAAAGTTGTTTAATCAGACAAGATTTTCTCTTAAAAACAATGTTAAAATTGTTAATAATTTTAATCATTTTAATAAATATTAATAAAATTATATAATATGTGGCAGTCCCATAATTCTTGATGCTATTTTTGTTTTGATGCTCGTTTTCACACATGTTTATAAATTCCTTAATGTGCGTAATGATGGGATTGTTAACATAAAAATGGAAATCACTGAGAATATTTTAAAGCCGTCCTTGTCCATGAATGAAATAATCAACTGTTATGAGCTATTGTTAACATTATCTTATTATATTATAGATATTATTCGCCACCGGTGCGTTTCTGAAGAACATTTGGGTGATGTGCTTTGGTCGGTTAATATTCGGGTAATAGATTCTTGTTTCTACGTATGTTAAGAAGTTTCATTCATTTACCATCTTTAAATGATTAGTATGCTAATCATGTTGATATATATAGGCATTATCTGATAAGAAGTCATAGTATAATGTTTCAGATATGCATGTAATGCCATTTTCCGGTTTAATCCCTTTAATTTGACTACCCACTTCCTGGTAGAACTGTACTCAGAAGGTGATTTCTTAGATCAGTGTCAAGGAAATAGTCTTTCTCAAGTACTTTAAATTTTGTGGTTAGCCTTGACTTTGATCCCAAGACCTTGCATTCCGGAATACAGCACCTTATTTACACGACAAGACAATTAACACTTAACCTGATATTGGTGCCATCATTTTTTTGTTTTACTTCGCACGTGGAAACTTGGCAATACGTGTAAATAAATGTAATGACACAAGTTGTATTCTGTTCTGATTCAGGATAGGCTGTGAGCTGCTGTCTATTACACAGTCGGCCTACTCTGTCAAGTGGTTCCACGAGAGTCAGCTGAACCTTGCATTCGGTCTGCAGATCAGTCTGTCCCACGTGGTAAGAGTGTCGCCATATTGCTCGATCAGTTGGTGACTTTCTTTTCATTGTTTTGTTTTGAAATAAGGCCCAGAGACAAAATGATGATCGGATCCATTATAATAATTAGACCAGATTAGATGATGGAAGGCCTCAGCCATTTGTCCCAACTAGAACAGCTGACGCATCCAATTATAGTTGCAAGACATCTCAACATTGCCCCTGTAAAGTGCTGAGGAGTTAGGGGAGTATACATCGTCGAATCTTTGGTTACCCACTCGGCCACGAGCTCCCTTGGTCAAACGGATGTGCGTTTATCTTTTATACTGGAAAGATATACGGACAAAAGAAATCTTTATCACATGGCCATGCGGGCAAGATGTCTTTAGTTTCGATGATATAAGTATCACGTTCAATACAATAACTATAGGAAAACTGTATATTGAAACACCGGTTAATTTGACAAGTTTATTATCATTGTAAAACATCGACAAGACATAATAAATTTCTTCTTGACTTAATAGATTCTGCTTGAATTGAACAATGGAATGTATTTTTTATACATCGGCTGCCATCGAACTGGTAATTCTTACATTTTTGTTTAGTTTAAACCTATTTATTTATTGTCGATTGGGAAACAAGTTCTTTTAACTTATATTAATCCCTCTCGACTGTCCACTTCCTGGGTAGAACCGGTACTCAGGTACTGAATACCTCGAGCAATGTGCAGTAAAAAGTCTTGCTCAAGGACTAACATCACGTGGTCAGTTTCGGGGTTCGAACCCGAGACCCTCTGATCCGGAGTCTAACGTCTTAACCACTAGACCACGAACGCTAACATTTTTGTTTATAGTGAGCCTCTGAGCCTGTGCTCGCTGCGGTACAAATGTGTTCTAATGAAAATATAAATGTTTGTATGGTTGATAAGAGCAAGTTTTTCATTTGTTTCGACAGGGCAGTACAACCAACATGAACGTGATGAAACCAATCTACGATCTTGTAGACTCACGCATCCACGGACATACGTGCCTCGGCATAACGCTTTTTATAGGTACGCGAGGCAACCTGGGTTTGAACAAAGTTTGCTTTTAAGTAAAGCAAATAATTTATATTTCGATCTTGACAGATTACGTCCAAGTCGCTCTTGGTGGCCGCATAGTCCATAAGCGTATCGGTACTATGTTGATGGCGCTGACTCCTTCTTAGTGAAAGTACATAGAGTTTATCTAGGTCACCAAAGAAAACGTTTGATCCGACTACTGTTTACTGTTGGGAAACAATTCATACCATGAGCAGGCACCCATCTTTCAAAAAAGCCTCCCAGGTTGTACGAAGATGACCAAAATATGATAAGCGTTGTTCATTTGACATAAATGTAAGTTAAAAAAACACATTACAAGGAAATGTTGACTAATATTACTAATACGTTTGTTTTGTTTGTGTCAGCGGGCGTCACTTGTGTGGTCTGTCTGATAATGGCCGTCTTCCTTGGTTATACTGACAGACAGGTGGACGACATTCAGGCGCGGTCTACCCAGGCTAAAGGTAAGCGGCCGTGGGAGGGTCCGTGAGAGGGTGACGTACTGACAGACAGGTGGACGACATTCAGGCGCGATCTACCCAGGCTAAAGGTAAGCGGCCGTGGGAGGGTAAGTGAGAGGGTGACGTACTGACAGACAGGTGGACGACATTCAGGCGCGGTCTGTCCAGGCTAAAGGTAAGCGGCCGTGGGAGGGTCAGTGAGAGGGTGACGTACTGACAGACAGATAGACGACATTCAGGCGCGATCTACTCAAGCTAAAGGTAAGCGGCCGTGGGAGGGTCCGTGAGAGGGTGACGTACTGACAGACAGGTGGACGACATTCAGGCGCGATCTACCCAGGCTAAAGGTAAGCGGCCGTGGGAGGGTCCGTGAGAGGGTAACGTACTGACAGACAGGTGGACGACATTCAGGCGCGATCTACCCAGGCTAAAGGTAAGCGGCCGTGGGAGGGTCCGTGAGAGGGTGACGTACTGACAGACAGGTGGACGAGATTTAGGCGCGATCTACCTAGGCTAAAGGTATGCGGCCTTGGGAGGGTCCGTGAGAGGGTGACGTACTGACAGACATGTGGACGAGATTCAGGCGCGATCTACCCCGGCTAAAGGTAAGCGGCCATGGGAGGGTCCGTGTGAGGGTGACGGATTCTTTTTGAGGAGGTCGTCTCTCAATCTCAAACACTTCAGCACAACCGGGGAATTTTTCAGCGATGTAAGCGTCACAACTTCGTGTGTGTGTGTGTGTGTGTGTGTTCCAAAAATACGATGTTATTGTTTACATTCGCTTGTTAAATGGTATCTCCTTGCGTAAAAAGTACAGAAGACAATTCTATTGATAATTCTAATTAAAACAAATAGTTAAGAGTTATTTTAGATCAAAACAATATATTTTTGAATAAAATACTTGGTGCACATTAGACACGAGCCTTCAAAGTTCTTTTATCTCTTTTACCTCAAGAATCTTGGCATTCATAGTCCTGAGCCTGTTTTTGTGAGAGTAACAAACGACATCTGGTAAGATGCAGCCTCGGGAATGTTACAGTTTAACAATCGGACAGTTTTACGGAAAGAGTCTGAAAGTACCGATATGATCAGAATGTAGTTCACACTGTAAAATACCTTTACCTATCTTAAGGCCTTAATTGAATACTTAATCTGTTATGAGTTAACTTTGCTTAATCGAATTAAACTAACTAAATCTTCTAAACACGAGGTATTCGAGAAGTCATTAAATAGGGACGATGGGTTCAGGACGGACTATTTTATTTCAAACAACTCTCTCGTTTTGGAGCTTTTAGGTGGCTGAGTACATATTGAAGACATTTGATAGTTCATTATTAAACGAGTTATCTTCTTTGTAAATAATATACTTTTATCAGAGTTACCTCCCGATGCAGGTACTTGCTGATTGTTGTTTCACTTTGATGTGATATTTTTTTTACCGTTAGGAAGTGCGAGGTTGGAGCGCACCACAAACTATGTTTAAGCACTTCTTGAGGTTTGTTTTGCCGACTGCCCGTTTCAAGGCGGTAACTGTTGGTCTTTCTTTTTTGTGTAATGTCTCGTCTCTTTGTTGTTGTGCTTGTGTGGTTACTTTTGCAAATGCTCTTAAAATATGTCTTTGTCTAAAGGTAGATCAGGTTTAAACCCCCAAACACAGAGGACAACAAAACAGTCTGCACTAATAAAACATTTTGTAAGCAAAGAAAAGATACATTTCCAGTTATGTAGGCTGCGCTTCATGTTTATTTTGTAGATAAAACGATCAGATTTAGTGACGTTCGGCATTTTCCGGTGGAGTTTTGGTTGCTCAACGTCATCTGCGTTATGTATTACATCGCCGTCCTGCCATTTATTGGGCTTGGTTTGTACGTCTACGGTATATCTCACACTACAATTGTCAACATTCTTACTGCAATACAGTCTACACTTGTCTACGGTATATCTGACACTAGAATTGTCAACAATCTTACTGCAATACAGTCTACACTTGTCTACGGTATATCTGACACTAGAATTGTCAACAATCTTACTGCAATACAGTTTACACTTGTCTACGGTATATCTGACACTAGAATTGTCAACATTCTTACTGTAATATAGTCTAGACTTGTCTATGGTATATCTCACACTACAATTGTCAACATTCTTACTGCAATACAGTCTACACTTGTCTACGGTATATCTGACACTAGAATTGTCAACAATCTTACTGCAATACAGTCTACACTTGTCTACGGTATATCTGACACTAGAATTGTCAACATTCTTACTGTAATATAGTCTAGACTTGTCTATGGTATATCTCACACTACAATTGTCAAACATTCTTACTGCAATATAGTCTACACTTGTCTACAGTATATCTGACACTAGAATTGTCAACAATCTTACTGCAATACAGTCTACACTTGTCTACGGTATATCTCACACTAGAATTGTCAACAATCTCACTGCAATATAGTCTAGACTTGTCTACGGTATATCTCACACTACAATTGTCAAACATTCTTACTGCAATATAGTCTACATTTGTCTACGGTATATCTCACACTGCAATTGTCAAACATTCTTACTGCAATATAGTCTAGACTTGTCTACGGTATATCTCACACTACAATTGTCAAACATTCTTACTGCAATATAGTCTACACTTGTCTACGGTATATCTGACACTAGAATTGTCAACAATCTCACTGCAATATAGTCTACACTTGTCTACGGTATATCTGACACTAGAATTGTCAACAATCTCACTGCAATATAGTCTAGACTTGTCTACGGTATATCTCACACTACAATTGTCAAACATTCTTACTGCAATATAGTCTACACTTGTCTACAGTATATCTGACACTAGAATTGTCAACAATCTTACTGCAATACAGTCTACACTTGTCTACGGTATATCTGACACTAGAATTGTCAACAATCTCACTGCAATATAGTCTACACTTGTCTACGGTATATCTGACACTAGAATTGTCAACAATCTCACTGCAATATAGTCTACACTTGTCTACGGTATATCTGACACTACAATTGTCAACAGTCTTACTGCAATACAGTCTACACTTGTCTACAGTATATCTGACACTAGAATTGTCAACAATCTTACTGCAATATAGTCTAGACTTGTCTACGGTATATCTCACACTAGAATTGTCAACATTCTTACTGCAATACAGTCTACACTTGTCTACGGTATATCTGACACTAGAATTGTCAACAATCTCACTGCAATATAGTCTACACTTGTCTACGGTATATCTGACACTAGAATTGTCAACAATCTCACTGCAATATAGTCTACACTTGTCTACGGTATATCTGACACTACAATTGTCAACAATCTTACTGCAATACAGTCTACACTTGTCTACAGTATATCTGACACTAGAATTGTCAACAATCTTACTGCAATACAGTCTACACTTGTCTACGGTATATCTGACACTAGAATTGTCAACAATCTTACTGCAATACAGTCTACACTTGTCTACGGTATATCTGACACTACAATTGTCAACAATCTTACTGCAATACAGTCTACACTTGTCTATGGTATATCTGACACTAGAATTGTCAACAATCTTACTGCAATACAGTCTACACTTGTCTACGGTATATCTCACACTAGAATTGTCAACAATCTTACTGCAATACAGTCTACACTTGTCTACGGTATATCTGACACTAGAATTGTCAACAATCTTACTGCAATACAGTCTACAATTGTCTATGGTATATCTCACACTAGAATTGTCAACAATCTTACTGCAATACAGTCTACACTTGTCTACGGTATATCTGACACTACAATTGTCAACAATCTTACTGCAATACAGTCTACACTTGTCTACGGTATATCTGACACTACAATTGTCAACAATCTTACTGCAATACAGTCTACACTTGTCTACGGTATATCTGACACTACAATTGTCAACAATCTTACTGCAATACAGTCTACACTTGTCTACGGTATATCTGACACTAGAATTGTCAACAATCTTACTGCAATACAGTCTACACTTGTCTACAGTATATCTGACACTAGAATTGTCAACAATCTTACTGCAATACAGTCTACACTTGCCTACAGTATATCTGACACTAGAATTGTCAACAATCTTACTGCAATACAGTCTACACTTGTCTACAGTATATCTGACACTAGAATTGTCAACAATCTTACTGCAATATAGTCTAGACTTGTCTACGGTATATCTCACACTAGAATTGTCAACAATCTTACTGCAATACAGTCTACACTTGTCTACGTATATCTCACACTAGAATTGTCAACAATCTTACTGCAATATAGTCTAGACTTGTCTACGGTATATCTCACACTAGAATTGTCAACAATCTTACTGCAATACAGTCTACACTTGTCTACGTATATCTCACACTAGAATTGTCAACAATCTTACTGCAATATAGTCTAGACTTGTCTACGGTATATCTCACACTAGAATTGTCAAACATTCTTACTGCAATATATAGGGTAGACTTGTCTACGGTATATCTGACACTAGAATTGTCAACAATCTTACTGCAATATAGTCTAGACTTGTCTAAGGTATATCTCACACTACAATTTCAACAATCTTACTGCAATATAGTCTAGACTTGTCTACGGTATATCTCACACTACAATTTCAACAATCATACTGCAATATAGTCTAGACTTGTGTACGGTATGTCTCACACTACAATTGTCAGCATTCTTACTGTAATACAGTCTAGACTTATCTACTGCATATCTCACACCAAAAAAGGTAACAATCTTACCAAACTGGTTCTTTTCACTGCAATATAAATAAACTTGCCATGTCTACAATAATTTTCACTCTACAAATGTCAACAACCTCAATGATCGAGTTCACTGCATAATGGCTCCATTTCGACATTCATGAATACATGTAATCTGGCAGACATATGAAATACTCCCCCGTTTCCTACGTGTGGTATTTAGTACTATTTACTGTCCTAATCTGACGGGTGTCAGAACCAGCACCGTGAGAGACTGGGGACTGTCAAATCAGGTGAATTGTATTTCTTTGCTAATGCTGATGTAGCTTAGTAAACAGGCGTCCTCGTTGGCATATAGTGTTAATTATTGACTTATTTTACATCATCTTGTCTCACTTCAGGGTATTCTTCCAAATGAAGTTTGGTCTTGATTCTGTGTCAGCAGGACGCGTTAATAGGTAAGAAAACATTAACAGTCTCCAACAAAGTTTCGGCAGCCTAACTACAGACAATACCTTTAAAAGTAGCTCATGTTATTTAACAACACGAAATTTGATGTTTCCTATTATAATTCTAACATTTATTTAAATGAGAACAAAGACTGTACTAAGATACACACAGTGCACGAGTACCATTGTTGTAGTAATTAACAGGAAAATATTACAAGGTCTTGAACATTTAAACATGTTTTAAAGTTTATAACACTGAGATGAGAGACCACACAAGTATAGAAAATCAAGCAGTTACTGATTTGGAAAGGTTAGTCCGCTACAAGATCAACTTGTGTGCTTAATTCGGATTAGTGAGCTCAGCCCTTGCATTTTCTTATGTTTATTTTCAAAAACCCACCTTGTAAATAATGAACTATAAACAATATTTCAAAGGATAAAATATAATTATATTCTGATAAAATGTATTATTCGCGACACAGAATACAAATATGGCGAGATTAGCTTCCAAAGCAGTTCAGATAACTATAAGAATTTATGACTCAATTTTGTTACAGATTATTTTAGATGATCTAAGGATTGTGGTTCGGTTTGGTTGTACCTGTTATTAAACCATTATTCTTTGATTAGCTTTTAGCAAACTTAATGAAAGGTTAATTTGAACCAGTGTGTTATAGTTTCATTTACTAGCGATGATAGCCATAATAAATGATGTGTTTGTCATGTCCAATATTCCAGCCTAGTCTATATGGTGTGCATAATAGCCTCTCCAGTGGGCGGGGCCCTCGTAGACAAAACAGGAAGGAAGATATCCTGGCTGATCTTCGGAATCATAGCAACCATAGTCTGCCACGGCCTTTTAGCTTTCACCTTTCTTACGCCTTACGTTGCCATGGTAATTGGTCTTTTTAACTTATAATGTTAATGATGATGATAAGATTAATATGACAATTATGCTGATGGTGATGATGATGATGATGTTGATAATGATGATGATGATGATAATGATGAATGAAGTGATGATGATGATGACAACGACGAAGACGAAGATGAATAATAATGAAACAATGATGGCACTGATGATGACACTGATGATGATGATGATGATAATGATGTTGATGACAACGAATATGATAATGATGCTGCTGCTGCTGCTGATGATGATGATGTAATGATGACGATGACGACGACGATGATGCTGAATAATGAAATAATGATGATGATGATGATGAATGAAATAATGATGACACTGATGATGATGATAATTACCATCCATTGTTTCCTCCCTACAGAGTATACTGGGCGTGGCCTATTCTATCCTGGTTAGTTCACTATGGTGTATGCCTGCAGTTGTTATCAAGGAACATCAGCTGAGCACCGCCTACGGCATGTGAGGGCTTATTTCTTATGTGATTTCAGCGTGTAATTCAGCATTTGAGGTCTTATTTCTTGTGTCATGTCAGCGTATAATTCAGCATTTGAGGTCTTATTTCTTGTGTCATGTCAGCGTATAATTCAGCATTTGAGGTCTTATTTCTTGTGTCATGTCAGCGTGTAATTCAGCATTTGAGGTCTTATTTCTTGTGTCATGTCAGCGTATAATTCAGCATTTGAGGTCTTATTTCTTGTGTCATGTCAGCGTGTAATTCAGCATTTGAGGTCTTATTTCTTGTGTCATGTCAGCGTATAATTCAGCATTTGAGGTCTTATTTCTTGTGTCATGTCAGCGTATAATTCAGCATTTGAGGTCTTATTTCTTGTGTCATGTCAGCGTATAATTAGCATGTGATGTCTCATTTCTTTTGTGATTGCCGAGTATAATTCGGCATGTGATGTCTCATTTCTTTAATGATTGCCGAGTATAATCGGCATGTGATGTCTCATTTCTTTTGACATTGCCGAGTATAATTCGGCATGTGATGTCTCATTTCTTTTGTGATTGCCGTGTATAATTCGGCATGTGATGTCTTATTTCTTTTGCGATTTAAGCGCATAATTCGTCATGTGATGTCTTATTTCTTATATATTTCCTGAAAGAATTACACCTGGCTGGTCTTTGTACTCATCACTACAAAATATAAGAAACTTCCATAGCTATCAAGATCCATTCAACTTTGTGGCAGTAAATACTAGATATAGTTAGTAACTTCGACCTAAGCAGTCAACAGATAAAATTTACTTTAAAACTTAGTTTTTTTAAGCTTACATGTATGTGTTTTCGCAATTAACTTTTACCTGGTTGGTGGTGTGGGGATGCATCCCCCATCCCCCATCCCCTCCCTGGATCCGCCCCTGATGAATGGTTCCGATCAATCATTTAGATAGAATTTAAGTGACATGGTCAGGCTAGTAAGTATATGGTGTACATCTGTGTCTAGAAAAGTCAGATACTAGTATATAACTATATATGTTGCATATATGTCTAGGATGACTAGGTAGATTTTACTCTCCGCTACTTAGTGTATATACACGAAAGAAAAACACGAACATTGTTCGGAAGCAGCGAGAAAATTCATTCCCATGAATGGAATTCTGAAAATGGACCAGGTCCGTCTTCTCCGGATTGATGCTAGCATTCAGGTCGGAGACAACCGACCAATAGTGTTCCAATCGTCAGTATACTGGATAAAAATGAGCCCATGCAATGCAAAGAAAGCCGCATTGCCATAAGTATGGTAAAAGAGGGCGACGTGGTAGAGCCAAAAGACAGAACCTCCAATGCAGAACTATTGGTGGCTGGTGGTGTTTAGAGGATGGGTCATCCGAAACGCTGAAGATCCGACATCAGTTGACATCCCAATGTTCTGATACAAAAATGACAGTTTCCATCTTCCACTAAATCGGTTTAAAGTTTAACTTTTTTTATTGGGTTGCTTCCATTATCGTCTTCCGTTGAAAAGTGGCTGTATAAACCAGAAGAATAAAGGAGACACGGTCTACCGCTGCCTCCTGTTGTGAAGAGATTGGCATATCAACTGAGAACGCCATGTGGACGTCTCTCCTCGGTCTTAGAACTTCATAATCTAGCCGTCTATGCAGGACCTGCGCTGCAAACATGTTTACATTAGTACGATGTCGGAACATTTTACAAGTGGTTTAAGCAGCCCATCAAGTCCTTAGGCTGATTGCTGACAGGTGGTTCCAACGCGGTAACTGCTGTATTTTCTCGTGCTATGTAAGGTCTCGTCTGACTGGTTGTGTCATGTTTACATTAAATTAGCATTTTTAAACCTTTATCCAGTGCTAGTTCAAACTCAAAAAGATCTTTTGATAGGGCCTTGTCACATTTGTCTAAATGAGAAAAAGAACAGTATGTTAAATGAGGTACCTTCTCCGACGGTAAGGTCGATTGAAGTTGTAACTATAACGATGGATAAAACTACATAGAAAGCCTTGCATACTGATCTTGATGACATTGGCCTATGGACGTTGGTTGTCCACCAGAAGGAAAGCAAATCAGTACATGTGTAGGAGGGAAGCAGTTAAGTTTTAGAACGTGTGGACTGTAAAAGGCCCGGTCAAATCAGCCATAATTTCCCCTACTGCCCAACCGCCTGGCGCCGCAGAGATGCATCCTAGAGAGTGAGACGAGGTTTAAGCAATATTCGCATTACTTGTAAAACACAGACAAGCTGTAAACAGGCAGATTAAATTTTTTGAATTCAAGTTCTGGGGTTCTCACCCGGTGGAAGAAGAAAGAGATCTCTGAGTTAAGCTCTTTTTTTCCTCCAAAGATGTAATGTCTCTTGAATCAAGAACAGGCAGTGTTTCTGCATCTTTTGTTTCCTATGGCACTAATATTAGAAAAAATGTACATACTTATTCAAAAGAACAAAATCAACAATAAAAAACATACAAACAAAAGACAACAACACTGAGACGAAACATAATATAAATGGGGGGAAATTGCTTTAATCTGTTAATCGAGTTCCAACCTGCCAGGGTGTCTTGCTCGGAGACGAACAAGGCAAATATCCCATCACAAAGTGAGATAAGTTACAGTAAGGAGTTTCACCGTTGTCTTGTGGTCAGAGTGGACACCAGCCATTCTTGCACCACTACGCGGTGGTTGGAAGCAGATTCCCGATCGGGACAATTATGTTGAATAATCTAGTCTAGTTATTTTCAGTGACCGGTAGACGGACAAACCTTAGGGTTACTGCCAGTAAATGCATCCACCCACCCCATTAACGATGGGGCGTGTATGTAAATCGGTGACAAAATAAGTTGCTGAAGACACGCAACAAAAAAGGACTACTAAGTTAATACATGTACTAACCAAATGCACATTTCAAAGCAGCATAAGCATGTTTTGTATTTTTTAGTTTGCTATTGACAAATATAGCAATCTGTTCAACTTTTCGTCTGTAGAATGCAGTCGACACAGTGTCTGGGGCTGGGGGCTGCGGCGCTAGGTGCCGGCTACATTGTGGACAATGTTGGGTACCTCATACTGGAGATCTACTTCCTCTTCTGGCTCATGGGTAATATATTATTACATTTCTGCCACCGTCGACACATTCAGGCGTTTAGGAGCTGGGGCCGCGGCGACCCAAAATGTTTTGGCAGACGACAAAAAAGTCTGATCCTTAACTGGCATCAATTTACAGTTTTGACTGACCAGTAGCCACCCGAATTTTATAATCGGCGCGCCACACAGGGACTAGTATTGGACAAACCTCATTTTTTATAGGATGGTTTGAACTTATTTTGAAAAAAAATATAACCAATATCACTTTTTGTACTGCTTAAATAAACCAAGTTATAATAAGCACGGACTGCTCAGAGATACAAACAACAGCGCTTATAACTTCGGGTAAGTTCCGGTGAAGAGTTGTTATGCTAGCTGAATAAAGTGACAAGTCGTTGGTACGTATAGAGTGTAACTTACTCTATTGCCAATGTCAAAATATTCGTTATGAACTCAAAATTCAAATAAATCAGTCAGTACCTTATATTTAAACATGTTCAGAATAATGATCTATTTTACTAGATGTTAAAGGTTATATGAAAAGACTATGCATATTAAATTTGGTAGTAAATGTTGTGTTTTAATCGAATTGGCTTATTGCCGAACTTCTAAACATCAACATAAATGTATGACCTTGACCTTTGAGCTAGCAATGTGCTTCTTGTACGACACACCGTCCTTATAAGCCATACATTTGAACTAAGTGTTTTTAAACTCCCGTATCACTGAGGGAATGGCGGCCCATGAACCCTTCTGGGCGGTTTGACAAAGTGATCCTGCGGCAACTCTCAACTAATTTTCTAGCTTAAGTTCCCTGTATCATAAAACTTATGTTTGTCAGTGTAAAGTAGGCCAACCGTTTACTATGCTTCACCCTTTCAGTATTAGCGTGTATAAACAGGTTTGATTTCATTCTATACATAGACGGTGAAGTCGCTACATTTGAGTCGCCTCTATACTTTGATGCATGACAACATGTCAATTTACGGAACTTGTGCTTCCATATTGTAAACAAGTTCCGTGTATTAATAAAAATATATCATTATATTTTATTCTCACAAATTAACGTTGATACATGGCATGCAAATTACTCTTGTGTACACAGAGCATGGCCGTCTTTGTGTAGAACTTCTGTGTGTAAGCAATTTTTGAAACTACTCTGTGCCCATAACCCTTTGAGTATTTTATCTCAGAGTTATCATTCAGTCTGGTGTTGACACATTGACTTTTTATTGTATTATAGATTGAGATCTGTCCTTTTAATTCTCCATTTCAGTGGAAATGCTGATAATTTGACTCCGTGAAGTAGAGCCAGATCATGCTAATGACCGCAATGATTGTGACTCAGTTGCACTCAGGTTTGGGCCTGTTTTGCGTCATGACCGTAATTGATAGTTTGTGACAACTGGCACTGAGGTTAACAGACATGTATTTATACACATGATGTCCTTTCAGTTGCACTGGCGGCTGCGGGAATTTTGTACCTCATAGATGGTACCAAGGGTGGAAAACTGAACAAACGCTCAGGAGGCAAGGAACGAGAAGATAACAGTGAACAAACAAATATAGAGCTGGCCACTAAACAACAGATAACAAAGCCAAGTAGTTCACAGTGAACAAACAAATCAACAGATAACAGAACCTTGTGTTGTTACAGATAAAAAATCGAGATGATAATTTGAATTCAATAAATAATGATGGTGCAATTTTCTTACACAGAAGTGTTCATATTATCTTGTATCCTAAGAATCCTTTACTAAAGCTTAAATGGCACCAATAGTGTGTTTGCCAAAACAAAAACAAAAATTCAATAAGTTCGGTCTTAAGTAATTCTAATAGAAATTTTATTCTATGTTTAAGGTTATCCTACTGAATAAATAATCCATTTAAAGGTTTTTTGCTGACTGAGTTATTTGCGGAAAATCAACTATGAGAAGTTATTAAAATAATGTAGTTAGAGATAACATTCTTTTGCAGTGCACTTATACAACCTTGCAAGGAAACTTTATTCCACTTTTGAAAATAATCCATTTAATAGTACTTATTTATGTGTGAAGGAATCGTTTTATAATTATTAATATTATGTATTTTTGAATAAATATTATGTGGTAAAGGGAGGTAATTTAATCTACTTGTTTGTTCATAATATAACACACATAGATATAGCTTGTGCGACATATCTACTGGGCTTTTAACTGGAGTTATACCTTGTTTATCTGAACTGCAATGCACTAGCCACTTCCTACTAACTTTACTGTAGGCCATTAACTGTCTAACTTCTCTCTCTAAAAACACCACTGTCAAGTTCAGTAACTAACATTAATTACAATGTTACATTAATTACAATGTTACAAGAGATAGAGTAATGGTTCTAATCTTTTCAGTGTACTCCTAGAGAAGGTACCTATATTCTAATAAGAAAGTTTATTTAGCAGATATGTTTATTCTCTAGACATCTTAGACAGAGAGATTGACAAAGGACAGTCCTTCAGAGAGTATAAAAATCCTAGAGACATTAAGGTGGTAATATATAGTTTGGGAATAGCAAACACAGTATATTGTTTGGGAATAGCAAACACAGTGGTACAGTTTGTCCTAGAAGCCATACACATGGATAGTTTAACTTTTTCCTCCTTAAATTGTAAGAAATTTTCTTATATATACAATTCAATTAATGAAACATTTGTATTCTATGAGTGATAGATAATGAAAAGTAACAGTCTGGGATGAAATAAACAGGGAGCAACTGAAAAAATTTCCATCTTTATTTGTGTCTTCAAAATTATCAAATTATATATTGCCAAAGGCTCGCTTACTATCCTCTCTCTCTCTCGTTCTCTCTCTCTCTCTCCCTGTCTGTCTATTTATACACACACACAGGGCAAGTTAAATACTGCCATTGTGAAATAAGTTATCAAATATTGTCAAAAGATTATGTAGTAATTTAATACATAGATATTCACAATTTGAATTTAAGAGGACATAATTTTCATGTTTTCTTGTTTCAGTTTTATGCAATTTCCTGATTCATGTTTATGAAATATGTATCAATAAACCTCTATAAGAGGAGTCCTTATAAAAAACAGATTAAAAAAGTAGTATTGCATACATTTATGTATTATACTAATAATAAACAATGCACCCTACTTACACTCTATTTGATATTTTTTAAAAGCACATTTTAATAAATATATATAAAACATAAGTCAAGGTGCTAACTTAACAACCCTTTTCTAAAAAATGTGAATTCAAACATAATGGAGGATATGCTGCTCATCTTAAAAAACGTTATCATTTCATATGTGAAGTCATAATATTTCAGTAACAATAAATAAAACGGTTCCTATGTTTGTTTACAGTATCCAAGGTAACACACACTAATTTTGCCAGTTTGCATAAAGTGATTGTTTTGAGCCAAAAAATTGCCCATTCTGTGCCCTTTTTCATTATTCAAGCAGCTGTTTATTAAAATGTGGTATCTAACAATAAGTTTATATATCAAATTCATGAACCAATTGCATACAATTGCATGTGGGCGTTAGGAAATGGTACCAAACAACTGGTTGGGTCTGGCTTCAAGTTGTTTTTGTCACTACTTTAATGAAACTCCTGTTCAGATTTTTCATCATTTCCTATTCTAGTTTTAAATGCAAAAGTGATTCACTTAATATAGACTGCAAATCTGATAAAAATCTTTGCAGAATATTGCAGCTGATTTTTTTACAGCACTGTTGACTTATCAGATTATCAGGTTAATATGGCTACTTAATCCCTGCAGTTGTGAATAAGTGAAGTCAAACACCCAGTGGCTTGTTCTAAAAGTAGATTTGACTTTGGTTAAAGATATAATTCATCTCACTGAAATCATGTTTGTGGTTTTATGTGATCACTCCCACACAAATGTAGAACATTAATGGGCAGCTTTTTAGCTAGATCTTTCAAGTTAAATGATATAATGATTGGACTTTCATCATCTTAGTAAAAAAGGACATTTCAATTAATATGTATGATATATATTGTTGCTCGTCACATTGAATAACGGTTAATTAGGTACACATCACAACAAAGTTGTCCAATAGAAAAAAATAAATCAGTTATATACATCGGTATCTATATTTTCTTATTTTATTTTTCACTAACAGCGAAAGGTATAATATTTTGGTACTTTAACAGTAGCTCATGGATAAATTGTTGAATATGACTGACCATGGTGGCTTAATCAAAATGGTCATACTGCTTTCTTCTTATTGTGGTTAACGGAAGTTATATGCCTCCCATAAAGCCTTTTAAAACATGACCACCAATAATTACATTTATGCATGTAAATGCACAATTTTACACCTTGGGAGTGATTCCAAAGACCATACACATGCATGACTTTATTGATATTGTGTTTACATGTTATATGATTGTATTTCTAGCTCAAAGTGTCAGATACCACCTTAAGTCTTAACAGTTCAAAGAATACAGTAATAAAAAGTAAACAATGTTCAGACAGATAACAAATATTTGAATTGATGATTGTGTTTATCTACATTTGTTTGTATAACTTCGAAAAATAAATACAATCTATTTAGGCATTAAATTTTGTCAATTAATTACTGATTTTCTTAGTAAAATAGAAGAAGGATTCATATTAAAATTATAGCTTGCAGACTAACAGCAAAATAAATTGTAGCAAACTTAAGCATAAAGGTCATCAAAAGCCAAATTAACTTTTGTGGTTCAAATCCAATGAAAACATTATTAATGTATTTCGTATGCTGCTCAGTTCCTTATTTGATGCCATTTCTTCACTAGAGACAATCTCCATTTATCCCAGATTATCTGCTGTCCAAACATGACATACAACAAACCAAATGCCATTCCACCCAGATGTGCTCCATGATCTAAAATACTGCGTCTAAAGAACAACAGTCCACACAGATCAAAGGCAATGAGCCCCACGAGGGCTGATTGAGCAGTGAACGAGTGAGGTATAATCTGATCTATCAGAACGATACTCAAGCGTCCGTCGGGATGTTTGTAACACACCATGCCAATAAGCGCCATAATGGCTCCTGATGCTCCTTGGGAAGGGTTCAGCCGTCCAGTCATTTGTTTGATGACGCAGCTTGTCCATGCAGAGAAGGTGGCGCCCCCAAGGTACACAGCGAGAAATTGTTCCTTGCCGAGCATGTTGATTATAGGGCCTGAGAAGGACCAGAGGACGTACATATTCACCAGGAGATGAAAGGGTGCTAGATGACTGAAGCCAGACAAGGTCTGTGACAGGGTCCGAGTGGGCTGAAATATACAAGTTTTATTTTATATGTTGTATAGCGCACTAAGACAATGTGGATAACTAAAGCAATATTATGGTGTCCATTCGTGAGTACATGTATATTAGAAAAACAATGAAAATGTTTCTGTTTATTGTGTTCTTAAAAATTCAACAAATTTTTTGACAAAAAACATACAAATGTCTAGGTAAAACCACTGACACATCACTGATCAGCTGGAAAGGCATCTGATAAGGAATTTTACTTGCCCTTGGATTCAAACCCCTGCCACTCAGCTATACAGGATCATATGTCTATCTGACTAATTGGGTACAAGAAATGTATTTTTTCAATAACAGTTTTTTTATTTAGAGTATATAAATGACATGATTTGTTATTTAAACTTACTTTAAATGCTGGGGAACTACCTACTTTACTCTCTTAATCATTTAGTAAATTACATGCTATACTTGTTATGAAACACTGCGATATGAAAGTATAATAGCTTAGTTAGTTAATAGTTAGGACCTGGCAGGCCTGATCAATTAAGTCTTGGTGGGCAGTAGTAATGTTAGAAGTACCTGCTGTAGGAGTGTTGATAAAGAATCTGTACATGGTAGGCAGGCAGGCTGGTATTCTCCACAACACAAACACAACAACATTAGCCGCTATCACTCCAGCTACCACCTTCTTCCCTGGATGTAGATTGCTCCATATATGATTAAGCTGAAAAGAAATTAAATAAATACATATTTTCAGTAGCGAAACGAGTTGGCTTGAATTTGGGTTGTACCTACCAAAAATGTTCTCTACACATGGCGACAAACAACTATGACTGGTAAAGAAATACCACAGGCGAGGGTATGATAAGTGGAAGAAGACCACAGACAAGTGTAGGAATGGTGGAGGAAGACCATGGACAAGAATTAGTGGAGGAAGACCGCAGACAAGTGTAAAATTGGTGGAGAAAGACCACAGACAAGTGTAAAATAAGTGGAGGAAGACCATAGACAAGTGTAAGATTGGTGGGGGAAGACTACAGACAAGTGTAAGATTGGTGGAGGAAGACCATGGACAAGTGTAAGATTGGTGGAGGAAGACCATAGACAAGTGTAAAACTAGTGGAGGAAGACCATAGACAAGTGTAAAACTAGTGGAGGAAGACCATAGACAAGTGTAAAACTAGTGGAGGAAGACCATGGACAAGTGTAAAACTAGTGGAGGAAGACCATAGACAAGTGTAAAACTAGTGGAGGAAGACCATAGACAAGTGTAAAACTAGTGGAGGAAGACCATAGACAAGTGTAAAACTAGTGGAGGAAGACCATAGACAAGTGTAAAACTAGTGGAGGAAGACCATAGACAAGTGTAAAACTAGTGGAGGAAGACCATAGACAAGTGTAAGATTGGAGGAGGAAGACCATAGACAAGTGTAAGATTGGTAGAGGAAGACCATGGACAAGTGTAAGATTGGTGGAGGAAGACCATAGACAAGTGTAAGATTGGTGGAGGAAGACCATGGACAAGTGTAGCATTGGTGGAGGAAGACCATAGACAAGTGTAAGAATAGTGGAGGAAGACCATAGACAAGTGTAAGATTAATGGAGGAAGACCACAGACAAGTGTAAGATTAATGGAGGAAGACTAAAAAGTATAAGATTGGTGGAGGAAGACCATAGTCAAGTGTATGATTGGTAGAGGAAGACCACAGACAAGTATAAGATTGGTGGAGGAAGACCAAGCAAGTGTATGATTGTTGGAGGAAGACCATCGACAAGTGTAAGATTAGTGGAGGAAGACCACATACAAGTGTAAGATTGGTGGAGGAAGACCACGGACAAGTTTAGGATTTAGAATTAGAATTTAATTTAGTTTAGAATTTTCATTAAACATTTTCACCGGACATTATGTCTGACGATAACAGACGTTTTCGTCGGTCATAGTAGAAATCTATCGGACATGTCCGGCTGACCGATGGACATTCGCATTGACTGCCACAGACAAGTTTAGTTGGTGGAGGAAGACTAAAAAGTGTAAGATTGGTGGAGGAAGACCATAGACAGGTGTAGGATTGGTGGAGGTAGACCACCAACAAGTGTAAGATTAGTGAAGGAAGACCATAGACAAGTGTAGGATTGGTGATGAAGACTACAGACAAGTGTTAGATTGATGGAAGAAGACCATGGACAAGTGTAAGATTGGTGGAGGAAGACCATGGACAGGTGTAGGACTGGTGGAGGAAGACCATGGACAAGTGTATGATTGGTGGAGGAAGACCATGAACAGGTGTAGGACTGGTGGAGGAAGACCATGGACAAGTGTATGATTGGTGGAGGAAGACCACAGACAAGTATAAGATTGGTGGAGGAAGACCATGGACAAGTGTAGGACTGGTGGAGGAAGACCACACACAACTGTAGGATTGGTTGAAGAAGACCGCATACAAGTGTCTGGTAAACCTCTTTGTTCTTATGGTTATAAGCTAAATCCTACAATGAAATTGTATTCATAAACCTTTAAAATATGTAAGATTTCAATAAAAAAAAATCTTAGTTGAAAAACATGCATAACTCGGACAAAATTAGTTTTAGGGTTACCTCAACATACCTGCTCATTTAATACAGGTTCCTCTTTTGATAGTAAAGAAGTATTTTAACTTTGAAGTGAAATGCTTAAAAGTTTTCAAGAAACAGACCTTAATAGAAAGGTTGAGCTGAACAGAAAATGCTAAGCTGAAAAAGGCTATAAACTTTGCCAAAAATAATTTTGGTTACTCTTCAGATTGTGAACAAATAAACAGTAAGTTTGAAGAAAATGTCTCTTCCAAGAAAGTTTCAAAAGATCTGAGGCATGTCTTTGCTTTTGGAAACCAACTTAAGCTTAACATTGTGAAGAAAAAAAAGTTGAACAGTTTTGTGAATTTATTTTACCCCAAAACCATTCACAGACATTCAGTTCAAAATTGAACTACTTGTTCTCCATCAAACATCAAACCCACTTTGCCTCTTTTGTCAATTATAATATTCAAATATTTAAAATGCCATACAGAACAAAGATATGTGACCATAGTAATTCATTGTCAATAAAAAAAGCAAAATCCATAAAACAACATCTAACTAATAGCATACTAACTGTTTCTCTGAATCCTAATTCCTTCTCTGTGCGGAGAGTTACTGTTATTTTCTTTAGAGCTTTTGTTCGTATATTTTCGTACTGCCATATCATACAGCCGGTGAAAGCCACTGGGATAAACTGAAAAATAAAATCACAATTCTTGCAAAAAATATGAATTGACAGGCATTACTGACAGATGTTAGTCCTCGAGGAAGACTATTTTCTATGCAGACCACAGTAAAAATAGGAGCTTAAATTTATCTTATCACTGAAAATAAAATGTCCATGAAAATAAATCTACCCCTGGTAAATCTAGTCTTTAACATACCAGTCCTGTGTAGATTGTGAATCGTGTCAGAACACCTGATGAGGTGACTGTCTCTCCATCTGCAAACTGTTTGAGCTTCGGATCTTTTTTCCTCCCAGCTTTGAAGTTCCGCACCAGCTCTGTCCTTATCTGATGTGGAAGGCACAGTGAAAACCTGGGATGGAGGTAAAAAGAAGCATTAACACTTTCAATTATATAGACACCTTCTAAGGGCTTAGGAACAGAACAGATGTTGGTCAATCAATAACTAATTAATGCACCTAACCATATATATATGTGTAAATGTTATTTGTTTAAAACAGTATTTAAATTGATTTAACATGAAGTCTTTAGAAAACATGCTAATATCATATTTTATCTACTATACCAGTTCAAAAAATAACTAAATAAATGCACTGAATGGCTGTCATTCACAATAATTATTGTAATATTGTAAAAACCGATATCAATGTAGCTGGCCTGCATCTACATCTAAGCATATTCAGCTGACTTTCCAGTTTCACCAAGTCATTGGGTGTATTTGTCAATCTGGTACTAGGAGCCATCACAGAAGCTACATTCCAGGCTCACAGCAGGTACCCATTTATTTTATAACTTCATTTTTACTGTGTGACAAGAACAACAGCGCCACCATGACCGCGATTCAAACCACTGGACTATCCCATTATCATAGATATGTCAACCCTTCTCTTGCTGGAAACACCATTCATTCCATTTAAATAAAACAACCTCATCATGTTTCCAGCAAGAAAAGGGCTTTGGTATAAAACAGCAAATCCTAATTGTTGTGTTTTCAGTTTCTGCAATAACTTGTTCTATAGCTTTACATTGTATAATTTCTGCATCAAAGTAAGAGGAGTGTATTCATCTTCTAGTAGACTGTACCAAAAGACCTATAAAGGCAGTGAAAGGCAACTGTTTTGGATATAACTAAGGCACCAGCAGACAACTGTAAATAATGTTATATAACAGTGGTGTACTGAAAATCCTTGGTTGTCTGTTTCCAGTAGGTTGAGGAGAGTAGTATTCATAAATTTAAGAGAGGTTTCTGTTCAAAGAAGCTCTCAGTGAGTAACACCCATGCCACACTACATCTTTGTCTACCTGGCATCCATCTGGCAAATAGTGTTGATCTAGATTATGAAATGACCAATCTAATCAGGAACTGCAAATTTGCCTCGAGCCTTTAGCTATTTATCATGCGGACTTGCATGTAGTTTTTAGAATATAAACTTAAGACGGTTTATTGCTTAAAAAATAAATGTATCCTGATAGCAGTTAAAGTAAGTTGCCTCTGTATCCAAGTTATGTAACAGTGACTGTCACTTGCAAGCCAACAAATTTAATTGAAAATGGATGTATTAAATTCAGACCATGTCTACTATAACAGTATTTTATTTTAGATAATATGATCAAACGTATCTGTCCATTTCATATCTACACGGATGACATTTTAAAAAAACCCCAAACCGGTTCATTAATAGGGTGATTATGCGAGTCCGGAAAAAACATACCATCCGAAAGACTGTACACTTTGATGATAACCTCTGACTAAATAAAACGTGTAATTATGTTAAGATACGTTTTAATCAATAAGTAATCTATTGTACTGAAAAATAATTAGTTATGTTTATGAACTAATAAATGAAGCAAATTCAGCAATAATTTCAAACCTTGAGGAATATCTACAAAACCGGCTGATGACAGACATCACGTTTGCTTGAGTTACCGTTCTTGGTCTGACCTAGCAATTTACACGAGGTAAAAGTCACCTCGACACTGAAGTATTTGTTTACATTGACACCGATCACGACAATTACAAAATTGTTCTATTTTGAGATTTAATTCGTCATATCTGTTATTATAAGGCATTAGTTAGACTCTCTGGTTAATTTTGTGTTAGAATACATTGTCATTTATACGATAACCGATATGACAATCGGCTGGGTGACTTTAGATGTCGGAGAGCAGGTAAGTAACGTAGAATTTTTATTTTGACAGATTTAGATTTGTTAGGCTAACTTCCTGTCAAAAAATCAAATGACTCTTGAAGCCATAAAGCTCACTTTCCCCGCTTTTCATTTTCTGTGGTTTACGTGTGATTTATTGTTAGTTAACATACTATCTACTTCTTGGAGTCGTATTGTAAGGCATGAACATTGTAGCTCTGATGTTTAAAATTAGATAAAATGGCTTGGTGCGCGACTATTCGATCGGTAGGTACTAAAGAACATCCGGTATATGGAGGTGGGCAGTACCTTATGAATATTTATTTCTTAAAATATCGTTGCCTCGTCAAAAATGCTCATTGGCTAAGTACCACTAATAAAATAAAGAGGTCTGTTTTTAACAGTTCCCTCCCTTTGTCAGCGTTTTTTTTCCTTCTTTAGCCGAGTCCGGTAAACGGACCCGTTCCCAATCGGTACCGGTCTTTCCCAATTTCGCGACCGGACCCTTCCCAATTCCGGGAACGGACCCTTTCCAATGATGCCGAAGAAACATTTTTCCCAATTTCATCAAAAACAACCCACAAAAAAGTCGAAAAATATCAAAAACAAACAAAATTCCGTTCAATTCTTACTCATTTTCACTTACGCCGCTAGGATCGAAAAGTTATAGGTACGAACAAAATGTTAGAGACTTGTTTGCAATATCTAATGGCAAACCACGAGGTATGAAAATAGAAACATAAACCAGTCGATTCACAGACTATGTGACGCGCTGTGGCAAAATCAATGACGCGATGGTATTTCCCCAGTTTGGGATACGCTGATTGGCTAACAGCGAGAAATTCCTTTACCGTAAATCGCATTTTCTGTTGACGTAAAAAAAGGCATGGCTGCTACGAAATTTTAAAATGACAATCGTCCAAATTATTCAGAATTTATGCAGATAATGCTTCACTAAAAGCGTATTATGAAATAGCAATGGATTTTTAGGTTGCCGTTTTGGTCCCGATTGAGAATTGTTTTTCTAAGTGAGTAATCAATATTTTTAATGTTATAAACAGAAAGACTTCAGTTTAGATGGTTATATTAATAACAACACTGGTCACAACAGTCTGAAACAAAACTGAAAATTGTCATTTACTGTATTTTTAAGTGGGTGGGGAATGATGATGTATACTATTCATTAGTGCATAACATTTCATAATTATAAATTAAGTTGCTTGTTTAGACAAGTTTATCTAGACAGTTTTATAACAGTGGTTAACATTAAATATCTTTTATGTGTACACATTCTTTCATCAGTAAATTATTATACAGTAAATTATTATACTTTTTTTTATATCTACAGATTAAATAAAAGGCAGCCTCAGGGTGAGCCACAACAGTAAATACTACCGCAAACGACTAAAAACCAATCATTTTTTTTTAACTTTTTCTACATCAAAGTGATATATTTTATTGCACCATCACTTTGCTGAAACATTATCATGTTTCAAATAAACATGCTGATAAAAATATTTTAAGATTTTTTTTTCACTTTATTCCTCTCAAGTCAATAAACTTACATAAAAAGAATGCTAACCATTCATTCACATTTATGCAAATATTGCAATATATTCACCTTGTACATTAAATTCCCAATTAGCCTAATTTTACGACCCGAAAATTCCCAATTTGGCACTTTTCACGATTCGAAAAATTCCCAATTTGATGGTACCGGACCCATTCCCAATGAGGCAAAAAAAAACGCTGTTTGTGTAAAAGAAATAAAGACCTAGCAAAGTTCATGTATTATAACATTAAGTTTTAAAATATGTACGATAGGAATTGGCTCTGTCCGTCGTTGTAGCTTTTCGTTATAATTTGATGAAAATCATGAAAGTGGGATTCAACATTATTTTGTTTTTTTTACATTTAAGACAACCGAGTTACGTCCCGGTAATCCTTACCAGGTGTCTCCATATGTTTTGTTTTCACCTTTGTAAACCTGGAGAGTGTTTCGTTTTCGTGCCTTTTAATGTTCGCTTCAAACTTTTCAACCGCATTTGTGCCGGAGAAAAATTGTGCCGCCATTTTGATTTTGAAATAGTGTACGACTCAAATTCTTCTACGTCATGGATATTAACATAACACGTGATCTGGAAACTCCGCCCCCTCCAGATACTGGATGTTCTTTAGAAATTACGTATTCGATCCCACAACTATGCAGCCCCTACCTGTTCCAGGCGACAATTCAACCCCTCGACTATTCGACCTCAGCTGAAAAAAATAAGGTGACTTTTCTACCCCAATATAGTTATATGGCTGTATGTTGTTTAATGTTTTTTTCTGTTTTATATGATACGTTATTTGACTATGTTATGATAATAATAAATATATTTGTCAGGATTGAATGTTTCTTTTGCTTTCTTCCATCTTTATTTATAATATAATACACAATACCCTAATTACTTGAAAAACAACGACTTTGGTAGAAATATCAAATTTAATCTGTGAGACAGAATGATCTTTGTATAAAATTGTATTTTGAGAATTTTTAAAATTTTATGTTATATTTATTTAGAGACAGAATGATCTTTGTATGAGATCATATTCATTGATTGGTTTTCTCACTAGTTGCATGATTAAATAATGATTGGTTAAGTTCTTTTCATGTAGACGGTTTAATTTAATCATAAGCCACCAGTTACTATTGTATCATAAATACACTCATTAATGATACTTATATCATGACACAGTATTTATCATACTTTACAAACTATAAAATGCAAGGATAAAATACAGTCACGCTTACATTTTACTAGGGGTCGAATAGTCGTGTGGTTGAATTGTCGCCAGGAGTTGAATCGTCGCACCTTTTTTACAGTAAGGGGTCAAGTAGTCAAGATGTCGAATAGTCGCTGAGCCAAATGGCTTTCCGCATTGATGTTCAGGATTTAAAAGTGAAGGATACACTTTGGTTCATTTCTTTTTTCTTACAAACTACTGTTACCTGAAAAGATCCAACAAAATGCTGTTAGCACAGTTAACTATTATTATACTAAGAAAACCATGTGACCATTTACTTTTGTGATAACATAACGTGATTATCCAGGTAATCAGCTCTGATGTCGACATCTATTTTTAGCAGAAATTCCCATAGGGCTTATTGATAGATTTGTGAATTATTTCACAATTTGTACTGTCTAACAACAGTGGTAGTTTTAAAAACCATCTTCTGAGGGTTTTTTGCAAAAATTATGTCCCAACAAACAGGAGAATTCAATTCATTTCAATATTTTTATTTTCTCCAGTACTAGATATTATTTTTTATATAGTATTATTTTTTATATGAACAAATATACATTTAATAGCAATATGAAAAAGAAGAAATCAAGAGAAACAAGAACAACGATGCATAGAACAACATGTAATGGCTTACAATGTTACAAATACATGTATATAATAAAATACCATAAACTCTACTAAGTGTATTGTATATTTGGCAATACATAATTGGAGGGATAAATGTCAGTTTCTTAGTGATGTTCTGTATATTTAGAGATGTCTCTTTATTTTCATAGTTGTTGATTGTTAAATGCAATCAGTTCAATACTTCTATTTCCTCCTTACATGGAGAAACTAAAACAGCAAGGTAGGAGCATGGGAACACAAACAATACATTTATCCTACACAGTTAGGATCAGTCGCCTGACTAAAGATGACAATTATATAATTGAAGGGTAGTGTTAGATGACATGTGTGCTTGTCAGTTTAAAGCATTCAAGTATGTTGTGGTAACTATGTCTGAGAAATGTTGTATTCTTGATATCTGAGAGCAGTGGTTCTATCAGCTCACCCAGTAGCTTCAGGGCCCGGGATATTGGGTCTAGGAGTAGAAGTTCATTGACAAAGCTCTGGTCTGATGAGTAACATAGTGTTGACTTTCATTAAGCAACCGAGACCCATTTGAAATTAATGTTGCTGTGGACTTCTGGGTGATTGTATGAACACTCTCCCTTTCCCTTATGCTTTGTAACAAACAATACAGGCATAAGAAATAAAACAGGTGCTTTGAAGTCTGATATGACAACATACATGTACAATAATGAGAATAAACATTTATTTATGCATTTCTTATCTCTTGATCAGGAAGAAACATTTGAGAGTCTGATATTTTTTATTTTGCAACCATAAAAAATACTATTTAGGACAATTATATAAAAAATTAAGCTTACTGAAGTGGCAAACTAAAAAGTATGATTATTTTATTTAGCACTTAACAGTAAAATGCATACAATAAACAACAATTTAGTAATCTTCGAAAAATTAAATTCTTAGAACAATACATCAATTAACTTTCCAATACACTTTGAATGATATCCATCTGAACTAGGAGTTATGTGTCATAAATTAAACTCAGTCGCATTTCAGTAAACCAAAATTTTGATTTGTTTTCAGCAACCAGTTGAATTTCCAGAGAAGAAATGGGTTTTCCCAAGAACTCATTGTTTTATTTAATTTCTACATGCACATTTACAATAACTCTGTATCTAAATGTATACTGTTTCAGTCACTCAGCCCTGTGCTTTGAAAAAAGATATTGTGAAATGTGTAGAATAGTGCACAGCGAAGCAGTAAATGTTTTATATTATCAGTTATGTAACATTTCTTAGATAACGGTATTCCTAACTGGTATAATTTTATGTTAAATTGCTTATTTCTTTTCTTTTGGTTGCCCAGATTTAATATTTTTTTTCGTACATGTGACAAGCCCTTATTCTGCAATATAAATCAGATGACAAAGAACTTGAATAGATAAAGTTCAGGGACACAGAAGTAGTTTGCTGGGAGTCCCTCCTAGCCAGATTTCCCATGAGGGGAGTCCAAGACTGGCACAGAGTAGGTTCCATTATAATTGTTCATATGAACTTAGGCTTCATCATTATCTGTAATGCCACAATGGATACAGATGGAGTTGGGTTAAAACCCAGGCTGCAGCATGCCAAGTATATGCCAAACTTACAAAAATTGTAAGGAGCCAAGTGTAACCCTTTCCTGCATGTATACACCATTTTACTCTTTTACAAACCATTCACATTTATTAGCAGAATCTGCATGACTAAGGGTTTATGTGTAAACTGGTACAGCCCTAAATCTGTTATTACATGTTGAACATACATTTATAAAAAAACCTTTTATTTCTTTTGAAGAAAAATAACAAATTCAAGTGAATTTTCAGAATTATAGATGAACTATAAATGAAAAGGTTAAATGAGACTCAGCTAGTACCACTGACTCACGACAAGTAAAGCAGATATATAATTAGATAGTAAGTCACATATAGATGTAAACTGACCAGAATTGAAATTATTCATTAACCAGGACTGGGGTTTACCCCATAACTCGAGACAGAAGGTGAGATCATGATCATAAACCATAACATTGTGTATGTCTTTGTGTCTTTATGCTCGAGTGAAGATAATACATTCTTAGCATGTGTACTGATTAGAACTATGTGAAAAAGACAAAATCCTGTATTTTACTTGTATTTTGTATCACTCAAATATATTTCAGGCCCTGGTATATGACCACCATGGATCTGCAAGAATTGAAGATGGGCCAAAAAGGGTATGTGAACCATGATACAAGATCCAAGATCACAATTTTATGTTGAGTTGTGGCATGTATAATAATAAGCCATTAGCTATGTGTTGCTATTTACTTGACATAAAATACACAAGTGACACACTGAACATAGTTTAATGACACATTTGTGAAGCATCAAAACACAAAGAGCAAACACATACCGGTACCAATGACTATTCTTACATAAACAGTTTGCAAACATTATTCTATTTACAAAATGCATTAAAATATTTCTTTTTGAATAAATATTTGATAACTCTATATAATAAATGCTTAAAGAAAGCATTTTTTTTATGATACAAGGTAAAAAAAAAGAATTTTTAAGTATCCTACTGAAACAGTCTCTGTTTTATTGTGTATTTCTAAAATTGAGATGGAGGACACTACATTTTGTTGTCCTTTTTTACAAATCACCGAGAAATATTACTTGTAACAATAACTAAGATTTTTGCCTTTCTCTTGTAAAATTGGGGAAAATCTAGTTATAAATACCTTTCGCTGACTCACTGAACTACACAATCTACAATATAAGTGATATGTGAACATCATAGATAACAGACAAGTTATACAATAGGTTTAACAAAATGAATATTTAATATGAAACTCCAGGAAACAGATATAAAATGAAGACACATAAAGTCCTAAATGGCATAGGCATACATATAACTATGTACAGATTGCAATGAATAATAAGTGACTGTCACAATTATGCTATTTTTGGAAGCTAATTTTAGGACATTTACAACAATAAAGGTAGATAAATGCATGGTTTAAGAATTATGTACAGAGCCCTGTGTTAACAGTATGCAGTATAATTACAATAATAAGACATCTATATGTAGTTTTATCAAACACCACCACACCAAGCTGTACAAGAGATACAGTACAAGCATGTCTTCAAAAGGACATGAATAAAATACACTCCTAGTTCCAACATTTAAAGTCATGCTTATACATTTGCAAATACTAGCAAAATATATATTCATACATGAAACTAGTGTACATCATTAAGATAACTGGCAAAACTTTTCATCTTTATTTATTTATCTTTTTTTAATTGCCACACTCCATGTTAGTAGTTTGTATATTAATACCATGTCTCCTATACATGTATGTTTCTTTGTGTAGTGTTCTTTTCAGACTTTCCTTTGCACACAATCAGTATATGTTTGATATAATGTTACATAGGCAGGGGCGTGCCTGGGCGACTTTTGAGTATACACACTATTCCTAGGGAGTCGGGGGGCGTGCCCCCCCCCCCCCCCCATCCGGATTTTTCCATAGAATGCCATAGATGCATTCGGGGGAGGGGGAGTGGCGGATACTCTCACTGTCTAGAACAAAGAATTGTCTTAAAAGCAGGAAGAGACAGAAATACGTCAAGTTGGATTGTTGAAGATTGTGTAGAATTAGAAAAAAAATGTTTAAATTACATGGGTTTAAATAATAAAGACAATTAACTGGTAGTGCCTAACCCGGTTAAGGTGATGATTTAAATTTGCTTTTAGGCGTTTTTATTTTTTCAATTTTTGGAAGCAACTGTACGCACGTGCGTAAGTGCGTAAGCCCAGGCACGCCCCTGGTAGGGAGCACTATTATAGTTTGACATCCACTATTAACTGAAATGTGTACTTAAATTTTTTATAGTGCTGGTAGTCATAAATTCCAAATAGAATATATTTTGGCATGAACAACCTTCATTGTAGGATATTTGCTTCCTGCTTTGCATGTTCAAGTACTTACTTTGACAACATTCTTTTTCTAGCTGTTCCTGTTTCGGGAAAGGTTGAATATGCTCAGCAGATATTCTGCCAACCAGAGCGAGTATCTTATTGTCAAACATAGCAATGGCCGCATTGAGCACTGTCCAGGGTAAGTCTGTAATACAATATACAGAACAACTGGTGCTAATAACATTCTTGTCCTATTTAGAGCCAGTTGTACAGGTACTGGGTGGAAATGCTTCCAATGGTTGCTCTTCATAGTTGTCTTTGCATGTAGTGAATCAGATCTAGATCCTGTATCATAGAATAATGCCATGACCATCCACATAGCTTGCAACAAAGAATGGTCTTCACATGGCTGAATCATTACTATTTCCTCCACATTATTCAGCAGCCATTAATGGTAGTTTAAAATTCAATACATAAATGTTGAGCCAACTCAGCCCCTTACTGTGTGTGTTTGTGTTAGATTTTGTGAAACTTTCAAGCTTTGCTGTAACAATTATACAGGCCAGTTAAGTGATGTGGACACAGTTGCACTGGTTTGCTTTTTTCTTTCAAATTTATGCTCACAAATATAGAAATGATTAATCACAAAGAAATTGAATTACAATATCACCTCTGGTCCTTTGTTTTCATATGGATATGATGTTCTTTAAAATATGATCTTTATAGTTTAGGAGATTCAAATATAGCTAATTGAGTCATTATAAACACCATACACTTCATTTTCATCATATTTAAACTGTGTCCATGCAGATATTGGTAAGTCATAAACAAGACAATGGTTAGCATGATAGTATTGCTATATTTGAATGAATATGCACTGTTTCTCTATGTCAATTTCATGAGCTGTATGTGTGAGCACTTAAAACTGATACTGGCTTCTTACAGTGCTTGATGACATCAATCAAGTTTTTTTTTTATATTAACAGCCCTTGTGTGATGTTTCTCAACACCATAGCATACCAATCAATTAAGAAGAAAGAGATGATTTCACTGGATGCCAATGAAGCATTAGTTGTTTACCAACAAGATACAAAGACCAATGAGGTGAAGCGTTACATCAAGTATGGTCCCACTTTCTTCATGCCACAGGCCAATGAATGGTAAGGAGCAAGGAATGCAATGTTTTTGTTGTTTTTAATGCCAAGAACAGGGAGATATGGTAGTGGCATTTCTTGTCTGTCAGTCTTTTAGTTCATCTTCTGTTTATCTGTTAGGAACTATGTTTCAAAAAGTAAAAAATGTATCTTCGTTAGACCTCACACACAGATCTTCATTAGACCTCACACATGGATCTTCATTAGACCTCACACATGTACCTTCATTAGACCTCACACATGTACCTTCGTTAGACCTCACGCATGGATAGATCACCATTGCCAGACATTGCACATGCACTGACCATGACCAAGTGAGAAGGGCACACACTGAAGTCATTTAGCAGGGGATTTTCAATCCATCATTTTTTTCCAAGTGCCTCCCAGTGTTATGGCTATGACAAGATGAAGTATGCATTCAGAGATTTTTTACTTATATGCATATGAAGAACTGTTTCTTTTATGTTTCTCCATATTCTAAGCTGTGAATGTTTGGTATGCTGAAGGTTGCATTCAGAATCCCTTCATTGCTTGTGGGCAAGTTTAAGAATTGTCACTTGTAGAATGTAAAGGATGTAAAAAACTTTGTTTTTCAATGGGTAATATAAGTCTTGAAACAATGCATTAATAATATTGTAATCTTATAGCAGGATTTACCAATGTCAACTCTTATCATTGCAGGCTTCACTCCTTCTCATGGCATGGTACAGATCCCAACAACAAAACACGTCTCATACCCAACACCAAACACTTTGAGAGACTGCAAATCATTCCTGATCAGTTCTACTACAATGTAAGTCTACTTAATGTTGTATCATGGTATCTGGTGTTATAACAACAGTAAATTCCCACTATTAAGATCACTTTCCATTCTGACACAAAGCGGTCTTAACAGTGAGTTGGTCTTAATAGTGAGTTGGTCTTAATAGAGAGTTTGTATAGTAAGTTGGTCTTAATAGTGAGTCATTGAAGAAGCTGTCAATTGTTGTATGTTTGGATATTTCACAGTCATTTTGTTGCTGACAATATCATTTTTTTTCACACATTCTTTGATTGATCCAAATCATAAAGTGCTTCATTATACTGGTCATTAAGCGCCTACCTGACTAAGATCATGAGCTAGCATGACCCGGTGTCCTTGTTTGTAAATTGACAACACGCTGGGCATTATTATGCCGATTAGCGAGTGCAAATTACACCATGGGTGACTTGTTCTTCCGGTCAAGGTGGTGGCAGTTGTGGTCACTGCTTACATAAGAAATATACTGTAAGTTCTAGAGCAACTTCTCGTTATGCCGTATTAGCGGCATGCTCGTAATAGTGGTCAGATTTTTTTAATGTAGAAGCCAAATAGTTTGTACTTATGAAAAGTGGTCTTAATAGCGGTATGATCGCATTTATGGCAGTGGTAGTTAGGTGGCATTTTACTGTATTTACCTTGGTATTGTTTCAGCAAAAGTCCTGGGACCTCTTTATGGTCATAAGATCACTAAACTATCTTAAGTGCATTCGATAAAAATTCTAGGACTGGAGTCAGCCTTAAAACCATATAGATGATTAGGAGATGTATTTACCTGTCCGAGGAGTGGTGGTAAATTTAGGGTCCTAAGACTTTTGATATATGGCCTCTCTCTCTATACATAAACTGTTTAGGTCTAGGACAGTAAGTGCAGATGTAGATCATCTATTCTTGCTAAGACATCAGATTCAGATCTGTACTATTTGAGTTTACAAATACTATAACAACAGTTCTTTTGTAATTAGTAACTGATGCTGGTACAGTGAAATCAGTCTCAGCGGATTAACAATTAAATGGGGAGGTGATCTGGTAATATGCCTGACTCCAATTTATGGGGTCATTGGTTTGTTTCCCGGTCTGGCAGCAACTACCTTCCTTAAGCTAGAAACTGACATTGATATTGGTGCCTGTAATGGGTATTTTGAGCATAAATTACTTCCTGACAAACTATGTCACAGCAGCTTGCATACAGGAAAGACAAACACACCCATAAGGTAAAACCATAAGGTAAAAGTGATATTGACCGATATATGAGCACTTGCCTAAAAGTGCAGACTATAACTGGTCTCTTTATTTTGGGTGTCATTGATACTTGTATATCAAGGCAAAATATTCGAAATGTGTTGTTTATCATGTAAATGAATTATGTTCTAAAATAAAAGAACATTTACTGCTCTTTAAAATGCATCTGCCTATTGTCTTCTGTGATATGTTTATGATTGACAAAAGAAAGCACTAGGACTACATTGTAAAGTTTATTTCTGTATTCAGGTTGATGAGGTCAGGACAGCCGATGATGCCTTGATCCGAGTGAAGCTGATGATCTTCTATGAGCTGAAGGACATTGAGGTTATGGTAGGTGTTTGAGGAAATATCTTTAATTGGGATTACCATTCAAAGTTACAGATACAAGCAGTATTTGACATATTACATAATGTTACATAATTAATAACAGAGATATGAATATACTGTGCATGCATTACTGTATCTTAACCCTCTAAGGCTTAACTGGCTGAAAGTAGATATCCCTCTAGTGTGAAGGATATACATGTACATGTAGAAATGGAAAATCATTCTTTAATCTGTTACTTCTCATTCCTGTGTACTAGGGTATGGTATGGGCCAACAATGGGCAGTATTACAGTAATAACAACCCTTAAAATGTGTTAGATTTTAAAATAACTTATAACTTGTAGCTGCTATTCTTGTCTCTTACAGCTCGATTCAACTAAAGATCCCATTGCTGACTTTATCAAGTAAGTTGTACCAAGTTTGTTACTAGCAGTTTTAACATGTTTCATATTAGCAGATATGTTAAATTCTCTTATTTGTAGTTGAGGAATAGATTATAAGACTTGTTTACAGAGCCTATAATTATCATACAACCAATCAAGATTTTTTTAAATTCTAAAAGATGTGGCCATGTTAAGTGGTCACCATGTTCTCAATTTATATGTTAGTTCAAATTTGTACTCTAAGCTAGGATTAAGTAGATAAAGGTTGCTTTTGAATCTACACCTACATGCAGCATGAACATAATATATACCTTTATTTTCCTCCATCCATGACATTGCTTATGTAGAACCAGTACTCATAAATTGTAATTGTATTAAAATTAATATGTACATTAAAACCTCCCCAAAAGGCATCTCTGAGCAGCAACAGCCTCTGGAGAGCAACATTTTTATTGCCCCCATTAGTTTTGAGAGCTTTTTAACCGTCTTGATAACACCACCTCTGAATAAAGGTAAATGGCCGCTGTAAAAACCTCTTCTAGGCTCGAATGTTGCTGTGGAGAGGTTTTATTATTGATCTTAAGGAATGTAAAATTCTATTTATAACTTTATGAAGTCTGCAAATTTTATTTATGACTTTATAAAGTCTTTGAGATCACAATGAATCTTAATCAAAATGTTATTTTGAAGACCTTTACCTTTTTACTGTATTTATATATAAATATGTATAAGCTGTGTATATGTTTGTTTTGCAGTTGTGTCTGTGCTGATACGATAGCCTTTGCAGCCAAACACAGGTAAGTAATGTTGTAGTGAATATATAGATGATTATCATCCACCTCCTCTTGTAATAATAGCATGTTTATTTTGATCTCACATATCTAATCTTCATTAGACCTCTCACAGTGTATATGTACAGTTCTGCTACAAAAACATATTTATTTATAGCAGTAATATACCCCTCTCCAGCTGTGTTGAGAAACAGGTAGAATCACTGGCTTCAGGTATGAAATATTTTGGGTTCAAACACATGCTGTGAAATAAACTAGAGTTTTAAAACATGATCATTGATATAGCTGCCATTGCTTTACTGTAGTACTGACAAGGGTTGTTCCGTGACTGGTCGGCCCCTAGTCAGGGAAATGTGACTGGATGGGTTATCACATAACATGTTCTTGGCATGTTGTCACAGTGGTGACAATATCATATCTGCATCTAGTGATTTGGGAAACATTGTTGTTAAGACATCCAGCAAGCAAACCAAATAAATTTGAAAAACAGGTTAAACAATAATTCATTAGACATGGGTTATAAATTTTACTGACCATCAGATGAAGCTTTCTTTCCTTCTGTGTCTACAGTTAGTAAGAACTGAGAAAAGCTGACTCTTACTGGCTTTCAGTCAGTCAGATGTCTTATAATCTCTGCCCCTGCTACAAAATTAACAGACTATGATTTGTTGTGTCTTTCAGTTGATTAGAAGGTTGTGATTTTATTTTTACAGTTATATAGAGTTTATTGAGAACTCTGCGGCCTTGAATGACCTCCAGTCATTTCCACAGCTAACAGAGCGGGCCAAGGCCGTGGGGTACAACATCTCCAAGGTCGTGTTCCGGGGGTACTATGCTCATGAGAAGCTGCAGAAGTTACATGATAATGCCATAGAGCTGAGGACTAAACTCAAGATTACAGTAAGCCTAAGGCAATCATTACAGATAGAGAAGTCCTTGAACTGTTTCACTGTATTATTAGCAAAATTTGATCTTATTAATTAAGCAATTTTACCTAAAATGAGGTGTGTCTGCAATTACACACACTTGTGTTAATCAAATCAATATTCATTGGCAAAATTTACAGAAATTAGGTTTCTGGGAACTTTTAGGACACATCTGTAGATAAAATAATGGCAAATCATAGTTTTCAATCATCAAAGCAGAATATTCATTCTGCAGAGTCTGCCTGATGTTGTACCCATAGCTGTGTGGTTAGTTGTCTTGGTGACCTTTACTGTATCAGTTTAAATCTTAGTTTCATGTGAGAGGGCAAGTCATGCTGACTTGTGGTCCTGCTGTGGATTATTTTATACTGCATTTATGTGTAATTTTATCTTTAAAGTCTCTTTACGAAGTTTTGCCCTATTTTGGCATTAATTTCTTATGTAAACAACAATGTTACATTTATGATGTCAGAAAAGAAATCTTTTGAAATAAGCTTAATTTGTTGTTTTGAGGCAGTGTACTAAAATTTTTATTTGGCCCTGTCTTTCTGTTAATAATTCTTACTCGCCATATTAATCTTCCACCTTAATAATAATTAACTTCAGGCTTTAACTGCAAATTGTTTTGTAGAAAACAGTTTTCTGTCTTGTTGTAGTACGAGTCAGAGGAGCAAGAGCAGAGAATGACTGATTTAAAGCTGGCCAATGAAAAGGAGCGGATAGACCAAGGTATGTTGAATGTTCTGTAAAACTGAAGTCTTGATTTCTGTAGATTTTTAAATATTTTCCTGTTACACATCCTGGGTGACAAATGTTTTAAGGTACCTATTGTACCAGGGACAGTAGTTTAAATGAAACAAATGTCAAACTTTGTCTTCAGACATACATTACCACATTATCATGCACCATGCACAATGTCTTATATCTTACGTTGACTATGTTGACGATGTTGGCTTTGTCTATATTCCTGTATTTATTTTACTGCAGAAAAAATGTATGTGAAAAATATTTTAGACATTTTTAAGTTGTTATTTCTCCATTTTTTTCCTTATGGAATAAAATTCTCACCTTTTGTTCTGCAATAGTAAAGTATAATGTATTTTATGTTTATTTATTGTTCTACTGAAGAAATAGTGCACAAGTGTTACTTGGTTTGTTACTTGTTCTATGATTTGAACTCATAAATCAAAGAGTGGATGTGGTTGGTGGTGACTAGGGGCATCTCTAATACTCATTATATAGTCTATGAAATTATTTTGTCAAAATGTAAAGGTTGTGCTTTCACAAACGAACAAATTAACCTTTACTTAATAGAAACACCATTCTCCTCATTAACATAAAGCATACACCACCCTAGATGGTGTATCCAACAGGTAAAGGCTTAAAAGCTTTACCTGGAGTTTTCTGTCCTAACTACATTGAACTTCATCACTGACTGCTTTCTCTTTTCTTGTTTTGGCCACTTTTTGACAGGAAATATTAACATAACATCACAAATAAACCAGTAAACTGTTGTTTTTTTTGCTGGGCTTCACATCCGACCAACTAATATTTTATTTTACAGAGCAGAGAATAGAGATTGAAGAGCTGACACACAGGCAAGCAATGGAGCTATCCACAGTGGAACATGATCTCTCCATGAAACTTAAGGCTGCAGAGGAGGCACGGAAAAACATGGAGAGTGAAAAAATGGCCACTCTTGAGGTAAGGTTAAAAATAACTGTAAAATGGCTGGCCTGAATGTAAGCTTCTAGCTCTAAAAGCTATTGATCTGTTGATTTAGTACATTGAGTGTACCTTATTTTTAAGAACAAAGATTATTACCACATAAAAGCACACACACACTAAAAATCAGCTGGAACACAAAAACTAATGCTTGAGTGATCATTTTTCATACATGTCATGATATAAAAAAACTCTTATTATGTACATTTTTGCTTCAATTTTTTGTGTTTTACATTTCCTTTTTAAGCCTTAATGTTTCACATCTCTCTTTTATATCTTTTTGTTTCTCATTTTTTTCCCTACAAACATTTGGTTATCACATTTACTCTCTTATCACTCTAGTTTTGAGTTGTTAAATATGCCATCATTGTCTGCAGAAGACCATGAACATTTTGTCAGTATGTTGATACAAATCATTAATTAAATTATAACTAGTTTCCTTTGCACCTTTATACTATCATAAAAACAGTATATTCCTCTCTATGTCTACTGTTGAGCCTTTATTTAGATATGTTGAGGCTCATGAAAGTTTTTTATCACTGCCTGCATGGAGACTTGTACCTGTGACCATGTGTAACATTGTAAGTTATTGACTATAGGCTACAAAAAGCAAAGGATCAGCAGACGTTGACGTATTTCAAGAATCTGCATGGTCTCGATGTGGACCTGAACCAGTATATCCAGGCGCAGACCCAGCGACCAGAGAAAATAACACGCATCTTGGCTGGCAAGGGGGCAGCAAACCTTCATCTTCATCACTCATAGACCTGCAGGCTGGATTATGGGCAGAAGAACCAAAATCAGAATATGGGAACATGATTCAAATACACATACACAGAAAATATTCTGACCATTACTGTTCATCATTAACTTTTAAAAACCTTTTTTTCAGTTATACTAGCTAGTATGGTTCAGCTTACCTTAATCAAAATAAACGTCTCAATAAAAGTTTGTCAATAAAAGCATATCTTTAGTTAGCATAATGGGTGCAGAATTCAATTAAAAAAAAGGATAAACATCTAATGTGTGTGTATATTTTACAAATAAAATTTTAATAGTATATACTTTAAGTTCTTTGTTGCTATATGCAAAAAAAAAATTGGACTTGTTAAACAATGAACCGAAAACATTGTTGATTATGAAGATTGCATTGATTCTGAAGTACTTGTATTTTTATTGTTGTTATTGTAGTTAAGTTATTTGTGGCCATATGCTATTATGTAGAGGCTATTCTTTACCATACAATATTTTCCTAAATAGGTTTTGCTAAAATTCTTCTAAAAACAGGAGTAATTTTATATTTTTGTGTTTTTAATAATATTGATTTCTTGGAGAATGTACTTCAAACCTATATATGTCATTTTTCTTTCAATATAGTAATAGTTAGTAAAACCCCTTGAGCATTCACTTGATAAAGATAACAGGGTATTAGCTTTTATTGTAGAAATGTTGATGTAAACATGAAAAATACTGGTACTGAAAAAACAAAAAATTATGAAGTAAACAAGACAGTAGCGATTGATTTATATCCTGACCAGTAAAGCTTTATATCTGACTGAGTAAAGTTAAAGTAACTGTTCTGCAGTACTTTGCAAAAAGTTAGTATGTTTTTATAATTTATCTGTGTACTTTCACATGGATAAAAATTTAAGGTAAACTATTACAAGACAAAAGTGTGTTCATCTTTAACACAAAAATTAAGAACATCGGGTTGTACATCAGTGAACTTAGTTAAAAATCTCCAAACATCTTGCCCCTTGTCCTGTTTTATTTGACAATAAATTCTCATTTATTTGCTAACAGATTACCAGCAATGGTAACCTAGTATATTTTTGTTCTAACTAATCAGTTAATATTGTCACCCTATTCAGACAGCTCCCAGGCAGGTTTGATTTATTTGTGTTTAGCAGACAAACAGGTAAGACCAGTGTCTTCTGCCACACACCTGTCCAGTTTCATGATTTCAGACCCCCCAAATTAATGTTCCTGCTTATATCATTATCTAGGAGTTCTCCTGAGAATATAAAAAAGCAAACAATTTATGTATAAACATGCTTGTTTATTGTAAAGTTTACCTTCTACAGATTTTGTCTACAGGTGTGCATGTAGATTGAAAGCATTTTTTGTTTGACCATATATTTTTTTCTTAAAATAAAAATTACTTGTTTATTACTTCATTTATTTGTAACAAAGTATGCTTGTGTTTTTTGTGATTATGTAACATTAAGGCATCAGGTGGATTCAATATGGTATATGGTCACCCTGTCCATCCAACCTAATCTTATGCTCCAACTCAAATAGCAATGCTGCTGGGAAAGAACATACAGCTTGAAAGTATATTAGCAATGATTTCACATAATCTCATATTTATTTACTGAAATAATATTTCTATAAGCTTGAATTTGTTTAATATGCAAGAAATTCTTCCTTTATTACACAAACAATGCACATCTTTTGCATGTTTTGAGGTTACATTGCTGAACAATATTAAAACAAAACCTAATAGAATTGTATCTCATTATCAATATTCAATCATTCACATAGTTATCTATTTAAACTTTATATATTTAATACATTATTTGTACTAATTATTATTAACCTCAATTTATTATTAACCTCAATATTGTTATACATTTTTGTATTTTAAAAAAAATGGCACCAAAAAAAAACAACCCCAGTATACTGGCTTTACATATTTTGTTATTGATTACATGTCTTATTAATTATTGAACTTCCACATTTTGTATACTTTAGCTTGTTGTTTCTCTAGTATTGAAGATGTACAATGAAGAATCTGCTATGTTCTCTGATTGTTTGATAAAATTTATCACATATTTAAATTTTAACCTAATTATACTTTACTTCTGTTACTTATGTTAAACCTTTCCATATTCAGCGCCACATGACCTTTCAAGTGTCGGTGTGCCATAAAACCCCAAACACACTTTAGCTTCCAGGCAGTTAAACAAATGAATGTGCAATAATTGAAAATTTATAAGCATTTTCACAAGCACCATTTGCCGAGGACCAAACATTTAGTTGTAATACCAGAAGAAACCTCTTTCATAGTTTTCTGCTTTCAGTTTTCTGAAAGAATGTGGTTACAAAGTTCTACTTCATGTATTGTCAATGTTTTTGTAGATCCCAATCAACTCACTTAGCAGGAACAGAAGTTTTGAGTGTAATTAAATAACATTCCCTTCTTATTTTCTATTGACAAGCAAACATTTAATACTTGTACTCTATAACCCATCTGTGACCTTTTATGATCTTTTTACCTGCAAGTATGATGCTGTGCTAAAAACACTGTTTATATAAACATTTTCCCATTATTTTTTGAAAACACATAAAGATGCCATTATTACCTGTATTTACTGGTTCAAAAGATAGCAGATATCTTCTTTTTCCTGTCTATGTCAATCAAGTAACTTTTATTAATTTGACACCAAAATATAATATGTTGTAGATATTTAATAAACACTCATTCCATAATCTTCTCTCCAGGCTACTGATATATTTTGTGAAAATTGAATATTTTAACTTATTTGTGGAGTCTGAAAATACTCCGAAAACTGAACCATTTTTATCTTGTTCGGTGTTTGATTTTATGGTTGTTATCGATTTTTAAATGTGCAATAATTTATCAATTGAATGTTGTGGAAATTGATTAGTCAAATTGTTAGTACGATCTTGCTTCTTATTTACATGTAGTCTGTTCGCATTGTAGCTTTTTATCTATAAATATCTATAAATTTATCTCCGTTATAAAGTGTTTTTGTGTGTTTAAATTCCGAAATTGTTTGAAAAGGGACCCCATCGTATAAAAAACAGCAACAACCTTTGAAAAAAAGTTAATATTTACTTCTTTTGTATTGTACTGACAATATTGGTGTCATATTGGATTTTAAATATGTCAAGAAAAATTACTTGAAATGGATTAGAATAGGTCTTAAGTCAGCTAAAACTGGTAGTCAAACATTAGCCACCTGTCCTCAATTTGTTTGGCTCCAGATAAGCCAACTGTCAGGTAATGATTTGCATCTTTTTGCTAGTTTTATTTCCATATTTAGCATAGCAACACGTTTCAGTTCATTTCCATTTCTAGCCAATCGAGGCTCTGTAAACTAGAACAGCTCACAACTTGACATGTGGGGATATATGTTGTGGATAGCTCACTAGTTAACAATAACACTGATTGATTTGTTAGGGACACAATCATTTAAATAAATTACAAATGATTTGTGTGGATTTATGGATCATGTACATTTGCTCAACTGTGACCAAGTTACTTTAATGTTTTAATTGTGACATTAATCAGTATTCCAGGAGACATTTACAATTGTTAACTCTTTTTCCAAACAATCGGCAAAGAATAATAAATAATAAAACAAATAAATGTAACAATAAAACAATTTATTTGACAGTATGGGAATGTCAACAGGCCAAAATCACAAACCATGTTCACACAAACTGAACGTTCCTCACAACTACATGTACACTGTATAAGCAATTGTTAACAATAATCACATTAAACTGCTTTATGGACTAATGGTGACATTATGTGGCACATGGATTTAAATGTTAAATAAAACACAAAACATACAAGTTTACATATTACAAGTTTATAAATACTAGCTTGTACTCCTGATTTCAAAAGTTGTAATAAACACAAAATGTTTTCACCGAAACATTTCTGATTACACAAGTTAATAAAATGTACAAATAAACAGCATGTACAAATAAACAGCAAGAGTATCAATACACTGAAGGATTAAAAACACAAAAATATTGTTGAAATAACCTTGTTATAACAATTAAAAGAAGTAGATTTCTTTTTAAAAATCTGATAAAAAATAAACATTATAATGAAGAAATGAAGTTTTCATTTTTACAAAATTATGCCAATATAAAAATTCAAGTTTATTTCAAAATTGAGTGAAAATAAACATAAATTAGAAGAACTAGATTATTTAAATAAAATAATCTCAACCTAAAGGTAAGACCTTATTTCCCTCATACAGCTGTGTCCTTTTTTCTGATGGCCGATGCTTGCAAGATGTTGGGAGACTTGACGACTCGTCCAATGCCTAATGAACATGTCCGAGATGTAATGAGTAGATCTATCTGAAAAAATGAGCAAATAAATCAAATTAGAAAAGTGGTTTACAATATTATCTGTTACATTAAAGAGTCTACATAAGTAATGCTAAATAGTAAAGTTTATTTCAAAGTTGAAAGCACATTTCCATAAAGTTAGAGCTGTAAAATGACATGCTCCCTTCACAAAAAGATATGTATCATCAATTTTTGTCAAGATTTGATATTTTACAATGCAATACATTTGGGAAATGGGATACACAAGATTGACTATACCACAATAACAACAGTATTTTTTAAATATTTTATAAATAGTAGAAATAGAAAAAAAAAAAAAATTGAAATAATATATAGTAATTTTTATGACTAGACAATAACACTGAATTTTGACATGAATAGTATCAAAAGCACAAATTGGTTTAACTGAATTTGGTCGGAATTGTACGATGCGTTGCATCATAGCCATGTATCGAGGTTTTAGGTGCATTGCAATGAATCGCTTCAGCTCATCTAGAAATATAAAACTTGTATATAATAACTGCGCTTAACCTATAACAGATTCTTTTTTAAGATGCTGTCTTCACTGGGATAGCATGTTAGGAACACATCACCACACTGTCACAAGCTGTAAGCAAGTGTTCAGTCCCGCTACCTTCATACTGCAGCCTTATCTGTTTGCTTGGTTAAACTTACCAGCAACAGTTATCTGCAGTGTGTTCACTTGAAGCAGCTTTAAATAGCATGTCAGGAACATATGGCAATCATGAATGTCACACCCTGTCTTATTTTTATCTAGACACTTGGTCAACCAGTTGTTTAATTACTTGTAGTGTTATTCAACAAGTCATGGAACTACCCTTACAACTGATTTTAAGCAATGAATTAAGGGGCCTCGACATTTATCATCTTCTCATACTGTCAGTTCTAACTCACATGCCATCCTGTATAAGACCCATGTATACACCTTTGCAGGTGTATTGTTTAAAGATAAAACATGTATATTGCTATTTACAAGGACTACAAGACCTTTATGAACTGCCAAACATGAAGACATCAACATTGTGACAGAAATTATGCTTTCCTTCACAGAGTAGTGATAAATTTTTAATCCAATATTAATGTGGCACAATTTTTGGCTATGTCTGGACACTGCAAAGCAACTGAGAAAAAATGCCAACACTAAATTTTCATCCCAAACAGGAGAACATGCATAGTGAGGTCCTTGAGAATTTGATGTTTGCCGTTGATGTTGATTTGCTGTTCTAAATTCAAAAATTATATCACCTTAATATTTAAATGGCTATCACACTAAATTCCAACTTGTTAAGTTATCTGGTTTTTCAGGGAAATTGCATCCATTGTAGCATCACAATACCAACTGTTATCTCGTACTGACAGATCGAAGCACCAAATTGTCCCTACCAGGCAATCTTAGGGTAATTCATGCATTGAACTGCCTTGTAGACAAATTTATATTAATATAATTATGTGCAGATGGTGGATAGACATGGCTTTTTCAGCCTGTCTCATAAATTTATTTTAATTTGAACCTAAATGCCTTTTACCTATAAAAATAAATAACCAAGAAAAAATGAAATCGAAACTTCAACTTCAACTTCAACTTTGTACTGCCAAAAGTCAATACTGACTACATAAGGCAGGCGCAAGTCCTGAACATTGACAATTTAAGACTAATAATTTAAAAAAAATCAATTAAAAAGCATAAAACTTATTTAGGCCATTTGCAAATGCAGGTACAGTTGGGGCATCCTTAATCTCAGTCGGTAGTCCGTTCCAAAGTCGTATAGCCCGCGGAAAGAATGAGTTCATGTGGTGTTTTGTTTTTGAGTGGGGAATAAGGAATTTGTTGTTTCGTGTAGTTGTGAGATAACAGTGATCGACATTGACCTGTTTGTTATGTATTTTGTGTAGCATTTTGAGACTGTCTTGAGTTCTGCGTTGCTCGAGAGTAGACCACTTTAAATCTCTGAGCATGTTAGTGACACTGCTTGTGTAGTGGTAGTCATTTTGAACATACCTTGCGGCTGACCTTTGAACCATTTCTATTCTGTGTGTGAGGTGTTTCTGCCATGGGTGCCATATAGTTGAACAATATTCGACCTGGGGGCGTACATATGTTCTGTATGCAGCCTCTTTTAGTTGTTTGTTCTGTGTTTTGACATTTCATCTGATGAATCTCAGACTGTTTTTGGCCTTGTTTGTGATGGTGTTTATGTGAGATGACCAATCGAGGTTACTACTGATAGTGACCCCGAGATATTTTGCATGTTCTGTTGTTCTGAGGGTGGTGTCATGAAGTGTGTATGGGAAGATAACCGGTTTCTTTTTCCTGTGTATTCTGAGAACTTCGCACTTGTCAGGGTTAAATTCCATTGACCATTCTTTTTCCCAAAGTTCTAGGTTGTGTAAGTCTTCCTGAAGACTTTGTGCAGATGCGTGTGATTTTATTGTGAGATAAACTATTGTGTCGTCTGCAAACAGACGCACACGACTCCTGACACTTCCTGGTAGGTCGTTAATGTAGGCTAAAAATAGGCTCGGGCCCACGACCGAGTCGGGCCCACGACCGAGCCCTGTGGGATACCAGAATGTACAGGGAGTCTGTGAGAGACCTTGTTTTCGACTAAGACCTGTTGTGACCTGTTATGTAGGAAGTCTTTAATCCATGTGGTGATGTATGGGTTTACCCCCATGTGTTTCAGTTTGTGAACGAGTTTGTGGTGATCAACTTTATCGAACGCTTTACTGAAGTCCATGACAATGACATCAGTTTGCTGACCTTGATCTAAACTGTCTGCTATTTCCTGTGTGAAGCCAATGAGTTGAGTCTCACAGCTGTGTTTTGACCTGAATCCGTGTTGCTGAGGGCAAAGTATGTTGTGAGTGTCAAAGTAATCCATCATGTTTGACACAATGATGTGTTCCATTAGTTTTGATGCTATGCATGTGAGTGATATTGGTCTGTAGTTACTTGGTTTTGACTTTGACCCTTTTTTGAATGCTGGTGTGATTATGGCATGTTTCCAGTCCTTAGGAACAATACCGGTGTCCAGTGACCTCTGAAATATGATTGTAAGAATCGGTGCTATCTCTTTGTGTAATTCTTTAAGCAGCCGAGGTGAGATCTCATCCGGACCTTGGGCTTTATTGGGGTTGAGTCCTGTCAATAGTTTATCAACTCCTTGAACTGTGATGGTGATTTGTGGCATGGGTGGATGATCTAGTTTAGACATTGAACTTTTTGCTATTTGTTTGAGGCTGAGTGGCGAAGGCTTTGAAAAGACTGATTCAAATTGCTTGTTGAGTATGTTGGCCTTCAACACTGGATCTGAGTGAGTTTGACCTTCCGAGTTTAGTGGTGCAATTCCTATGTTTTCTGTCTTTTTGTGTTTTACAAAGTTGTAAAACTTTTTCTTGTGACCAGGACCTTGTGTGTCAGAAAAGATAATTGATTCTAGGTATGACCAGTATGCATTTCTAATCTGTTTTTGTATAGTTGACTTGAGATGTTTGAACTTTTCAATGTAGTAACTTTTGTGTGAGCATGACCTTTTCAGTTTTGTGTAGAGTTTGTCTCTTTTTCTTATGAGTTTGACTATTTCGTGTGTGACCAATGGTAGATCAGCTCTACTTTTGATTTGTCTTGTTGGTATGTGTAGGGTGGATAACCGGTTGACTTCAGCTTTAAACATGTCCCAGAGGTGGTTTGGGTCGTTGTGTTTGTGTGTCGTGAATGTGTTAGTGAAGATGGCCAAGTCTTTCTTAAAGTCAGACCAGTTAGCCTTCTTGTATGATTTGACCTGTCTCGGGTTTTGCTTGATGCGACCTCGTTTGACCTTGATTTCGTGAAATACTATATCGTGATCTGATGTGCCTAATCCTGGTAACGTTTTGGTTTCATGAACTTGACTTGGTATGTTGGTGAGAAATAAATCAAGTATGTTGTTGTTTCGGGTGGGGATTTTGACCATTTGTTCGAGATTGTGATTTATCATGTTTTCAGTGAAAGTGTCATACAGTTCTTTGAATCTGCATGTGTCTGATGGTGACTCATTTGACCAGTTCATGTCTGGGAGATTAAAATCTCCAAGGATCCATATGTGACTGTTTTGTGGAATTTTCTCTACTGATGACCATAATTCTTTAATGTGACTGTTCGTCGTGTTCATGTGGTTTGTAGAATGAGGAGACATAAATGTCTTTTATGCCTGTGATTGAAATTTTTGACCATATTATGTTGCAGTCAGTCTTAAGTTCTGGTTGTTCATCACTTAAGAACTTGTTTGTTACCGCAAGGAGGACACCTCCGCCCTTGCCTGATGTTCTGTCGTCTCTGTATATTTGGTAACCAAGGTGACATGGGAATATTTCCGCTGTGTGAATATCAGGTTTTAACCATGTTTCTGTGAGGCATATGATATCAGGTTGAACTTGATCTATAATTTGGTGGAGTTCAGGAATCTTATTATTGACAGAACGACAGTTAATATTAAGGATTGTTAGTCTTTCTTCTGGGTTCAATTTAGTAGGTTTAGTCCTTTTAGCTTTATTTATTTTAGGAGTAGAGCTTCGCTTTTGGTTGAACATGATTCCTATCATTCCTCACTGGACTGCTTTGAGGATTAAAGTATTCAGGGGCTGTTTCTAAAGGAGTGAAGAAAGATTTAGAGCCTAATGTGTCCAGTGATTCTGCTAACGATGAAGAGTGGTTATGACTTCCACAACTAATACAAAACCAAGAGAAACTAGAATTTGACAGGAAGTCATAGGTTGTGTCCCCTAGTTCTTGGCAATCACAGTGATACCAAGTACTGCATGCGTCACACAAGATGCCCTTATCATTCCAAGTAACCTCCTTATGACAAGTTCCAATTTAGTAATTCGTTTTACTTTTGATTGGTGAAAACTACTTTCCGTGAATTTATGTATGAATGTAACCGGTGAAAAAATAGACTCTTACCCAGTCGTATACTGTAACGCAAGTTGAAGATGCATCACAGCGCCATTCCAGATAACATTATAGTCGATACATGGTTTGAAATTTAACAGGAATTATTGTTTATTTCGTAAACAAAAGTATTTTTGCTACAACTGTGACTGCATTATAACTGACAGAGTTATGAAGATAAAAACGGTACGTGCAGTACCGCCTTTTATACTGACCGGCGAAATAGTGATGAAAAATGTCGCCAGTAGTAAATGCTACGCGATCTAGAATCTACCAACTTATGCAGATGAATGACCATAATACCATCCAGCACAGCAGCTGTGGAGAGAGGGTTTAGCACCATGATCCTACTATGCACTTCTTTGGGAAGCTCCCTTGGCCAGGAAAAACCATCATTTTATGAGAATCTGTATTGAAGGCGTTGCAAAGCTTTCTAACAAACTCTGGAAAAGCAGATTAAGCTTTAATGCAGAAAAATAAATGTTGAAATTTCCCAATTTGGGCTGGGGCCTTTTTTCAAAATAAAACTGAAAAGGCCCTGATAGACCAAGACTATATCAAAAATATTCATACACCGATATAACCTTTAAATGGCATTATTTTTCCATCATTAACAGATGAACAATCACAAGTCTTTTATCTGCCAAATCTAAATGATCATATAGAAAAGTTGTTGATAATTTAGTATCTGTTTTTGAAATACACAGCAAACAATTATCCAACTACCCTACAAACTTTGTGATGTGTCAAGTTTAGTAATTATTTAAGCAATGTCCAGCTTTTTTAGTTAAAAAATGGCGACACACACTCAGAAAATGTCAATGTAAGCAATAAATATTATTTAAAAAGATGAAAAATGCTTCAAGATTGCCGAACTGTTAAAAAATGCAGGTCTATCAAATACTAATAATAAACAGTATATACTATAAGTCTTACACAGCCTACCCCTGCACTACTGAGCAAGTCATTAACTAAACTCCAATCTTACCCTATCCTATATATTGACAATTGCAAGGCTTCCCTGCGGAAACATTGGTGGCCCTTAAAAGGGCCGTTGGGGTGTCAGATAAAACTGAGCAAAAGGTGGAAGCACCTTAGAACTCTTGGCTCTGTGAAGACTTTCCGCCAGACTTGGCCTGTCCGGTCTTCTTGGGCAGCAGAACGGCCTGGATGTTGGGCAGAACACCACCCTGGGCGATGGTCACGCCGGAGAGGAGTTTGTTCAATTCTTCATCGTTGCGGATGGCCAGCTGAAGATGTCTGGGAATGATTCGTGTCTTCTTGTTGTCGCGGGCAGCATTTCCGGCCAGCTCAAGAACTTCGGCGGCGAGATATTCAAGAACAGCTGCTAGGTAAACAGGTGCTCCAGCGCCCACACGCTCCGCGTAGTTACCCTTTCGGAGAAGACGGTGGATTCTTCCAACTGGGAACTGAAGACCAGCCCTCGATGAGCGACTCTTCGCCTTAGACTTAGCTTTTCCTCCTTTTCCTCGGCCAGACATGGTTTGAGATCAGTAAGCTCAGCGTGCAGTAGTGGTAATGTGCTACGGCGGGTTTTCCCGACTTTTATACCCACCAGGCGGATTGAATTCTCAACCAATCAGAAGCTAGTCCGCCAAAACAAAACAGCCAATCGAAATGTTTCACGCTCTGTGACTTTGCAAATCTCGTGTAGAGATCTACTTCCGTTCGCGAAATCCCGCGAGATTCAATATGGACGACTACGTCCACATTATTTTGTAGACTTATTAAGGAATATCGGACATAGTAAAAATGGAGATTGATGACACATACTTGCACCTGCTGATCAACGCAGGAATGTCACTTGTTGGTTTTATAGTATGTCTAAGCATAATTCCTAAGTTCAGAGATATGTTCATTCGTGCAAATCTATTCGGAATCGACATGAGTAAACGCGAAAAGAAGAAAGTGTAAGACACGTTAATTGTTTATTATTTAATTCCAACATCTTGTGTTTATAACTTTGGACAATAACCACAAGGCTATTAGTACTCACAATCCAATTTATTCAATATCCAGCATAACGTACACAATTGAAACCGTGTATTTCATCATCAGATGTTTCTCTTTTCGAATGACGCAACAAAGGACAGTCCTAATAAACCTTGCTTATAAAGCATTTTCTTTTTTACTTCCTTAAGTTAGACATATGCAATTGCCAGAAAATTGGAATGAAAATAATGCCATTATACAGCTGTAATCACTAAATAGCTTGAAACACAGATAAATAAACCAAACCAATACCATTTTTTTATGCAAACAACTGATGCATGTCTGTAGCTGATGCCCGTCTGTTTGAGCTATATTTGAATTACCAGTTTCTTTGTTTTAATCCAAATGTATTTGACCCCTATATCTTGCATGAATCGGAGATTAGTGCAAAAACAAATGATTCAGGAAGATTTTTGATGGGTTAACAACCTTCACTGTGACAAGGTTTTTTGTATGCCAATTTTAGAATGTATTCTCTTTTAAATTAAATTATTTCCTCTCCTTGAATTAAGAAGTGTGAAGAAGGTTTACAAGACATCATCTTTTGACTTATAGTCTTGAATCATGCCAAATTTGTAGCTTGTCTTTGAACCCACTCACTACTTCAATGTCCATTTTTTAAAGTAGGTCCAGAACAACATTTCCATATTCTACATTTGTATAAAGGTTTTGTCAATGTTTCTGAATAAAGATACATTTGATTCCAGTTAATTAAAAAAAGTTATACACATATTCCATTTTATTGAATAAAATACATTTAAACATCATTTTTTCTTAGCCTTTATTAAAAAATGATGGCTAAATTTATATATGTGAACCTTTTCTGAGGCCACAGGCACACTTTCTATCACATCTGCCCAGCAAATTTCACAGGTTTTCGTAAATGATAATAAGTCAATTTTGTGGCAACTGAAAACAAAATGCACTCATTGAAATAGTACTTCTATATTGTGTTTTTGGGGGGTTTAATGCTTATTCCGGTTATTTGCATACTATTGTCTAGGAAGTTGTATGCTAATAAGTGGAATCAACTATATGTTCAAATGTAGACAGGTTCTGTTTACCAATCCTGTTATTCTATTTCCTTTATTGACACAGTCCTTTACTAGTTGATACAATGTGTGAACCTCAAGTCAATCTCATTATAATTCAAAGGTCTTTTTCAGTTATTTTAGGCAATATCTTGGTATTATGCCAAGTTTCTGAGAAAAAGTACATTTTTTATGTAAAGGAGTGTGACATTTTTATTTGTAAAATTTCAGAGCTATGTTTTAAGTTATTAATACAATGTGTCTGTGCTTTATCTTCATTCATGGCTAAACAACTTTGTGTTTGCAAATAGACTAGAATTGTTGTATTTCATACTGGTTCTGCTGTGTCATAAATATACAATATCCGAGTGGCCGTTGTTGACTATAACTGTATAAGAGCAGTTTTTTCATTGACAGGAATGTTCGAAATTAAAAATGCAGACTTTTTGAAGTTGAGTAAAGTGCTGTCTTCCCTTTACTATGTTCACTGATTTAAAGTTGTATAGATAGTTTCCATGTGATGTCATAGGCACTAATAAGACAATTTAAGGCAGCCATCTTTGAAGGCAGAAGCTAGTGCAGGCTGAAATCTGGAAATATGTGCTGTATTTTTATTGTTTTTACTTTTCTGTCTTTTTTACTGAATTTTATATTAAATTTAACAGCTTTTAATAAAAAGCCTTTTATGAAGTATTTTAAATATACAAATATTTTGATAGTTTAAAAGGTAAAAAAATATAACCAAAAAAGATACACTGTTCAATTGTTTAAGGATGAGCCAATAATTTTATTTATTTCTCTGTATTAGTTCTTTGTGCATTTATCAATTTTAAAAATATTGCATTCTAAAAACATGAATTTCAATAGCTTTTCAATGGTGTAAAGTTTTTATTTTTGGACCAGAAATAAAGAAAATTAAATTAACGCTTCTATAAAATTATTCTAATAATCCCTTGAAGTTGCCAACAAAGATGGTCACCAAGAAAAGGTATCTTCACTTATGTGGAAAATATCTGTAGGGTACTAATGAGACTTTTAACATAACACAATGTTCTTACAAATTTTATGTAAATCTTAACTTATTTATTCGATAGGGATACTGTGTAGTAACTTATTATGGAATATCATGTCCACCATGTGAACAACTTATTTAGCAATATATTTTTTATTCGCAGTCCAGAGTCTGCAGGAGTTATTTGTGGAGCAGTGTTTCTAGTCATCATGTTCCTCTTCATTCCTGTGCCATTTTATAAACATCTAGCAGATCCCAACAATTCAAAATTTCCACACCATGAGGTGAGCACATTGTTATTTTTGTTCATATTCCCAAACATATGTTTGCATGTAAATTTAAATAATACATGTTTATATAATACAGCAGTTCTAACTAATTAAGAGCATTTTAAGTTTAATTTTTGCTATATGCTTTGTTTATAAAACACTAAACACTATTCAAAAAGTATTTGGATGCATTTTTCTGATGTATTTGCTGCCAAAAACTTGATTTGCAAAGACTAGTAGAAGTTGATGCAAAACACAATAAACTGTCCTGTACAGCCAGGACTGCTATAATTAGTGTGTTGTGTTCCTGTGTACAGCCCTGAGGGGATTATTGGTTACACACAGTACACAGATACCACTAAGTACACAGGAAGCTAGGGATTAAGGTGGTGATAAGATTTGGAGCAGACAGAAGACAAACACATGCTATCATAATTTGTTAAAAACTTTAAGCATGATATTCAAGTAATTTATTGTGTAATGCACCACTTTCACTTAAGTTGAGGAAATTTTGAATTTCCAAAGATAAGTAGTCTTACATAATTGAACCCATCATGTTTATTTAGATGTATTATATAATGAAAAAATAAACAAAAATAAAACAATGTATCAGATAAAGAAAATATGGTTTTGTATATGTGGTGCACTGTATAAATTTTCCTTAAAAGGTATCTGATGGCTTGCAAAAAAAACCTCATTTTCTGCCAAAATGAGCACTGTGTCAGTTGTTCAGGGTATTTTTTTTATAAGATTAACCTAAAATAAAACTTAACAATGTTCTACTAATGCCATTACCTTGAGCTTTTGCCTTTAGACTTAGGATTATAATTAACCATTCAACAATAGAAAATACAGTTGTTTTATAACAATTTGACATACACTTTCTTATCAATTATTTAAAAAAAGTACTTCTGAAAAGCATTTCTGTTCCATTTTTCTTAAGATTCATGTTTTTCTTATAATATACTATACATAGGATTCTGTCAAAGATTTAAGGCTGATATTCAGAAACTTATATGACAGAAAAAAACCCAGACCCGTGACTCTGAATACAGGAAATGAAGTGAATGATACAAATTAAAATTGTGATGTTTTATTATCCTAATCTGTTTTCAGTATATTGAATACATCGCAGCCCTGCTGTCCATCTGCTGTATGATATTCCTTGGATTTGCTGATGATGTGCTGAACCTGAAATGGCGTCACAAACTCTGGCTTCCCACCATGGCCTCTCTACCCCTCTTGATGGTTTACTTCGTCAACTTCAACTCAACAACGATTATCATACCAAAACCTTTGCGGATCTTGATTGGATATGATTTAAATCTAGGTATTGATAGTATTTTTGTAGTAAGAGTTGTGATTAAATAAAAATGGCAACATTTGGCTGTGATATAACAGAAGACATATTTTGATTGAAACAATGATGCACCGAAGGCCATCTGAACAACTCTAAACCTAAAAGCTTAAGTCACATCTGTGACTTAAACAATGGACCTGAAGTTTGAACTGCACAGCACTGGCCCTTGATTAACTCTCACTAATTATCATGCTGCATTTTGTTATAACCCCGTTCAAAATTTGTAGCTTTTTGCTTAAATATTTATTATAAACATAAATAACATGTAACAGTTAATAAGAGTAGTAACAAGTGTAGATCTTGATCAGATACCTTCTTCCCAACAGGGAGTGGCCTACCTGGGTATACAGTGTTTGCCTTAGTCTTAAAATTTTGTGTAAAATATGTGATTAGTAAAATGGAGCTAAACCTGCTTCCGGCTGGGGTTTATGCAGGACTCAGAAAAGCAGATGTAAAAACACAACTTGAACATTTAGTGTTGCATCTAACTCAGACAGCTTTGTTTTGTCAAAAGCACTGGTAGATGTGGCTTAAAAACACCGTAGGGTGGGTAGTTACTCTAACTAGGTTCATTCCATGTTTTAAATCAAACAAATGGTATATCACTATGTGTTGCTTGTCAAATTATTTGCCTAAAATGAAACATTAGGGATAACATGGCCACGTAAAAACTTTTACTTTGTTTGAAGCTATGAAGAGAGTGTAGATTGTGGTATGATGTGCGCTGCTGTGATAATTGTTTTAGGCTTTACCCATTTTTTCTACTTTCAATATGGCAGCATATTTCATGTGGAATTTGGCATATTGTCCCTTCTACAATTGTTTGACGCAGATTGTTCCCTACTGGATTTATATGAAATCCTTATCTGGATTGCTCGGCATGAGTAGTAAAAAAATTATGTTCGTTTTGTGAGATGCAATGGTGGCAATGTAGCCGCTACATTTTCCTCCCACATAAAAATAACTGAAACACTCAATCGCTTACACCTGACAATTAATATAACAGTGGAGTCACTTCTTTGTAACTCCTCAATCATCACCATGTGAATTCAAGTTCTGATCAGAGAGTGAAAAATATCTTATTGGTAGGTCTTCGAGCTGACCTGCTTTACTCCAGTGGTTCTACATAAGAACTTCTGAGATTCTGAAACATAAGTCTGGTTTTCCCCCGTCTTTAACAAGCGACACATCGCCAATAAGTCTGTTGGTGGATTTAACAAAAAAAACAAAGACATTTTTATAATGTTAAAATATTGATTACTGTTTGTATCCAGAAAATATGTGGTATGGTTTGGAATTATGTTATATTTTAAATTGACATATCTGGAACTCTGGGTATATGTTTTCTGTGTACCTCTACATTACAGGGGTCCTGTACTACGTCTACATGGGCATGCTGGCTGTGTTTTGCACCAATGCTATCAACATTTTGTCTGGAATCAATGGCTTAGAGTCTGGCCAGAGTCTGGTCATTGCTGTGTCCGTCCTTATCTTCAATTTCATTGAAATCACAGGTAAGTGATCTGATTTGTATCATTTGTACATTTATTTATGAGCAATACAGAATAATTAGTTGCTAACAACTAAATGCAAAGGTAATAAGACCCAGGGTCTTAGCAGCAATGAGTATAGATCCTGATTAGATAGCTCCTAACAGGTCTCTCTGATCTCGTTCACACTATTTGCCTAAGTCTGATCAGGTGTTGCTTTGCAGGCTACTCTCTACTGGTACATGATAATATCTCATTGCTATCTTTTGTGCATTTGTTGCTTGACCGGAGCTGGTAGCGCAATCGGTATAGCATCGGCTCTAGGTACTGGGTGTGGTATCAGGTTCGAGGTGTTTACGGCATGGTATACACAGTGAAGGCAGCACTATATCTACGTCAAAATAACACCGTCTCCAGATAACTAAAATACTGTTGGTGGGATAATAAACCCAATGAACAAATAATGACTGCTACTTAAAAGACCTAATTATTAATCTGGTAAAGTTAATTTTTTATATTTAATGCAAAAGAACAATAGTAACTTAAATGTGTCTTTTTCCTTATCCCATGCAACACAAAGTCATTCCTTGTTAATGTTATTAAAATATTTAACATAAAAAAATGAGATACGTATGGAAAATAGTCAAGTTTTTGTTTGTTGAGACATTAAAGAGTTAAAGTTACTGTATTTGTAACATCTAAGAAATTAAAAACGATAGTCTTTAACCAACACATCAACTGCCAGGCTCATAAAGATATTAACAGATGGGAAAACAATGTTTAAAAAAGACGACCTATTTAAAGAAACATGAAGGCCTGATTGATTTAAATTGAATAAACTTGTTTTTCCACATCATAACTGTAGAGGAACCTTTATAAGCAGACAAGTTTTTTTTAAGTGAAGCAAGAGGCCTGTACTTACAGAGAAAGGATACATTAATTAGCTGATGAAGAAATTGAGCGGAAGAGACCTGCCGAGAGCACCTATGGACAGCTTCTGAGATCAGTCCAGCTATCAGAACACCTTGCACATACCCAAACATTCACCCCAGCCCCTTTAAGCATTACCAGCAGTAGATGCAGGTTTGGACACATGTTACCTATTGCATCACATGTTTAATCTAGCAGCATGGTGCACTGTTTTATTGTGTTTTGTTAAAATTGTTTTAAACAGAGTTGCAAATCTTTGTGTATATAGGATCCTGATCATACATACATACTCATTGTTTTCATTCTCAGACTTCTTTGTTTTAATCATAATTGTATTGTTGCAATAAACAAACCGTTTTCTGTTGTATTGAACATTTCATGGAAAATTGTTTACACTGTGTGGTTTTCATTTAAAGGATGTCAACAGCATGTTGGCCTCATAGGTAAGGAAGCACAACTCTTGAAACCCTTCTTTTAGACTCCTCCACAGTTATCTTCCCTACTCACAATCTGCTTGGTAAAGGCTATATAAATACTTACACAATGACAATATATCTGTGCCTGTTGCTGTGTAATCTCCATCAGCCAAGGCGGGAGAGCAGTCTTGGATTTATATTCTGTAACTATAAAATGTGTATATGTAAATTCTGATAGCTTTCCAGCCTTCATTTACATGTAACATAACCAAATGTTTCTGAGCTTCAGGTCTTTAACCTCGAGTTGTAGCTATCTGGTAAACCTCGAGTTGTAGCTATCTGGTAAACCTTGAGTTGTAGCTATCTGGTAAACCTCGAGTTGTAGCTATCTGGTAAACCCCCGAGTTGTAGCTATCTGGTAAAATGCTTTCATTATTGAGCAGCTTTGAGCTAGTGGATAATCACCTACTAATTGTTACACATGTTATTCACAGACTGTGGAATCGAAAAGCCCAGTTTCTGAGACAAGTGTTGGCTTTTAAGTAATAGCTTTGTAGTTATTTCCACATTTTAATAATTTTTTAGAAGAATTTTGTCTCACATGCACTTGAACAAAACTGATGATGCAGATAATCATTGTTCAACTTCTGTTGTAATTTCTTAGTTATGTTGATAAGGTGTTCATGTTTTTATTACTTCCAATCATTGTTTGCATTTATGGAATTTTATTAAAGAATACTTTGAGATGTTTTATAAAAGACTCAATTTTAATCATGACATTGTCTACCACAGATTGAGAGTAGCACATATAATTGTGAGGAGTTAGTCTCCATGTTATTCTAGCAGCCAGAGTGCATTAAACATTTTCCTCCCTCTGTTTGTTTGAGTTTTATTTATTTGTTTTCTTAGTGATGTAATGAGTACTAAATTCAGAACTCAAGTACTTTGCCAATTTTCCAATCGAATACTTAGTAATTTTTGCAGTCAACTTAACTTTACAGGCCAGGTTCATCTAGTATTATATTACATTTTTTCTTTTTGATAAATATGGCTAACTAAGTACCTTGTTTTGAGTAAATGTATTTCATTTATGTTATAACACGTGGCAACTTTAAGTCTGGGACTGGACCTGGTAGCGCAATCGGTAGAGCGTCAGCTCCAGGTACGGGAGGCCCCGGGTTCGATCCCGGGCCGCGACATACCAAAGTCGTTAAAAATGGTAGTGGTATAGCTCCCTTGCTAACGCTCAAGCAAATATAAGGGTAGTTCCACGACTGGTTGGCCCAGTGTCAGGATACTGTGACTGGGTGTGGTATCATGCCAGGTGTTCACGACATGCTATACACAGTGAAGGCAGCACTATATCTGCTTCAAGTGGACACCGTCTCCAGATAACTGAAATACTGTTGGTGGGACGATAAACCCAATAAACAAACAAACAAACTTTAAAATTCATTGATTCCTTCTCAGAGATCTGCACTTAATTGCAGGAATTGGATGTCTGTAATGTATCCAGTTATGTGTATGCATATATGGGAAGAAGGTAATGTTTAAAAAACAGAACAATCAGGGAAAATAGGCCTAGAAAATCCACTGAACGAGTTAAGGGCAAGGACAGATTAAATAAATATTGTTTAAATCAGGTGTATTGGAAAGATGTAATATTTATCAGCGTTGGATAAAGTAGTCAAATAACATCCGTATTTAATACTTCTTAACGCTAGATCTACTGTATAGTTGTTTTTTATAAAAGTAGATAATGTCTGTATTCTGCAGGTGTGCTGGATTCAGGTTGTCTGTCTGTCTGTCTGTCTTCAGTTATTCAGAGTTGTCGGGATCGCCGATTAACTTCAAACAATACATGTGTTGGAATAATCCAATTTACCTTCACTTACTAAATTTTCTGACTAGCTGTCCGTCATTTTTAATTACTTAATTATTTGCAGCAATGTGCAAGAAGCAATTAATCTACCATAACTCTTTTAACAGTGAAACATTAGAAAAGTTAATTGTTGGAAATGAAATGAATAATAGAATCAGCATCATGTTTTATTTTCTTACTTTTCCAAATAAAAACAAATCAAAATTAATGTATAAGTCATTGTCGAATAGAACATGTTATCATCATAAAAAAAACTGCAACATACATTACTTAATGGTGACAAGCTCATAGTATTAAATCACATAGTCTTTAATTTTAGCTGGTCCTTCTTCAAATTACTCAACTAAGATTTCTCAATTGAGATAGCAGTGATATGGGTCAGCATTTGTCCCTACCCAACCTGACAAAGTGAATACAAGTCAATCTTAAAATGGATTTTCACTCTTTGTAATTGATTATACATATTACCGATTGTCAAACAAATCAACATGTCATATCCAATTAAAAATTTCACCCAACCAATTAACGAAGACAAACATTGATGTTACTGAGGTAACCTATCGTCGCAGTTTGACTGGTGACATTACACAATGGTCAACCAATGACACGATTGGCTTTGGATAAGATTGTAAATGTATCATAAAAACTGTAAGTTGGGGACCAAAATTGACTTCGAATAATGCTGAAACTTTCATTAATACAAACGGATAATCTGAGGTTTTTTACATGAAAAATATTTAAGAGATGTGTGGCAGTGGGGGGCAATATTATGTATTAGCCATCAGTTAACAGCTCAAAATTAATTGATTTTCAAAGAATGACAGTAAGTACAATGTTTTATTCCAATGTGGTACGTATAATTCACCATCAGGGTAGAACGATTACTAAGGAAGTAACTAGGCAGTACTTTTCTTGCCGAAGGACTCACATCTTGTGTCAGGTCTATTATCTTTAACCATGAACTAAACAATGTGTTAAAATGAAAACAAGTTTTGCATCATAGTGCAGACTTTCAATTACATTTAATTACATAGACACATGGACGTAAGCTCTGCTTTGTTTGTTGGATTTTATGACTCAGTTACAGAGATACTGATAAACAGCTTACTGTTCTTATGTATGGGTATTTACACATGTAATCTCTTTAACAGCAAACAACAAAAACAACAAATAATGAATTTTAATAAGATACGTTTCCCAGCTGTCTGTATTCAGAGTCTCTTACATGTTTTCTTATACTTAAAAAGACTCCTTGAACCTGATATACAGTAATATGTTTTGTTATGCTATGTAGAGCAGTGTGTTTGTTGTATTTTGTGATTCCCCTTCATTTGTAGTGTATTGTGTGGTAAGCGTTAACAATTTGCATGTGAAAACACTAGATGCTAAATTATTAGTCCAATCTTCATCAAACTTTGTCAGAATGGTTGACTTCAAGTAATTTTGGATAGGTTTGTAACTGGGTCACATGGGGTCAAAAACAAGATCACTTGGTAAAATTTTAGAAAAAATGTTGTAAATATTCTAGAGGCCGTAGAAATCTTGGATAAGTTCATAACTGTGTCCTGTTGGCTCAAGTAGTAGGTCACTAAGTCACATCTTAGGAAAACCATGTGAACATGCTAGAGGCCACATTTATGGCCAAATCTTCACTAAACTTGATTAGAATGGTTTTCTGCAAGAAACTTTGGATGAGTTCAAGAATTGGTCATGTGCGGTTAAAAAGTAGGTCACTAGGTCAAATCTTAGAAAAACCTTGTGTCCATGCTATGGCCCAATCTTCTCCAAACTTGGCCTAAATGTTTGACTACATGAGCTTACTAAAAGCCTGTGTCTTCAGGTGAGCAGTTAAAGGCCATCATGGCCCTCTTGTTTAATAGCTAGTCATTGTTTAAAAAAATCTAGCCAGAACTCTATACTTTGTCTGTGTGCAAAGACCCTCACATGTTCCTGAAGTGTTACCTGGTTGTCGTCTATATACTTATCTGTCAAATGAACAACAGAATCTCAAACTACCTAACATTGACCTTGTATAAGAACTTACAACCTTTTTCTGTACAGACATACAGTATCAGTGTGCTTGGACGACGCTTGTGATTCCTCTATTTATGGTACACATATATGATATAAGCATACTATACCAAGCTTTTATTATTACCGGTACTAATTTAAAAAATTAAAAAAATGAATGGGTGTTAAACATCATTTACAGTTAGCAGGTACTGAGACTTAACAATTCAGTATACATTCTTTGATTCTAATAACATCTAATTCAGTCTGATATTTTTTTCCGTGAGTAACGAAAAAAAAATGAAATTTAGTTTAGAGATAAAAGGATTTTTACAGTTTAATGGTTCTTTGAACAAACAAAAAGTAAAGCCAAGCAAATTTTTCATCATGACTCCATATGTTATGTACACATTATTAAGATTGAGATAATTCATTGCATATCTGTTTATGTTTTTATTTTTAAATGCCTGTAGTTCTGTTTCAGTGCTATATATGTGTACCATATAATAAAACTGTTTATTGTGTACATGTGTAAACTAGTCTTGAAACCATCATTAGGACATGTTCTGTATGTGTTGTATTGTATGTCTGCGACTGCTAATCATACACGTACCCTCTGCTGATAGTATATTCACTCATTCCTTGCTTGTAATTGGAAAATTTTATCTGACATTTGATGTAATCACAAAATCTTGATAATTAAAATTACATGTCAACTTAACTGTATCAATTTTATAAGACCTTGTCACTAGTAAAATTGTTAGATGCCTAAAATTTCAGACTTTTCTCTATGAATATCTTAATCAGAAATTGAAATTACAACTGGAATTGAATCTGAAAGCCAGTGTAACTGCTGTAGCCATTTGTTTAGTCATGTCAGGTTTATCCCCAGATAACAATATAACAATTTGAGAATCAGTCCATGACACTAGGCACACCAAAACCTCTTGCACACTGAGGTCTTCCTCCTTACTTGAGGTTCATCTGTTTTACCATACTATCCCAATTTCTTTTTAAGGTCCATCTCCCCAAAATGTTTTGCTGTAAGCTAACATCAATACCAATCTAATTATTTGTTGGAGCTGATCAAAATGTGTATAGTAAATGGCTCCACAGTCAGTATCTCCTCCCAGATAGATATGTTAAGAGTTTCTATTCTATGCGTGGGTCAGGTGCCCACAAGCAGTGTCAGAGTTTCTATTCTATGCGTGGGTCAGGTGCCCACAAGCAGCATCACAAACAATTAGCACATGATCATCTGGTCAAACAAGGTCAACCATTCACTGTGTACTTTGCATTCATTGTCTTGTTTTTGTAAACAGACTTAATTAACTTCAGTAACCTTCTCTTGTATTGGTGCTACTTATACTTCAAAACATATTTAACATTATCTCCTTTGTTGTTACAGGTGACTGCAGAACAGCCCATGTGTTCAGTGTGTATTTCATTCTGCCCTTCACAGCAGTCTGTGCTGCATTAACCTACCATAACTGGTAAGTATACCATGCTGCAGCACAGCTGAAAGAACTTTTCACATGAAAGTGTGGTCGTTTTAACCAGGCTTGGAACCACTTATGGAGTAAGTTAGGGGCTGTTGTGTCAAAGGCGTCACCCAAAACTTAGGTCCAAAATGAAACTCTGGCCTGTGATAAAACAATCATCAAAGAAACCATTGATTAATCCTGCTACATGTATTTATATCTTACTTTTTAATAAAATTTCATCAGTAATAAGGTCTTGTGATTGAGACTTAGAAGCAAAAAGGGAAGAACCTGATCAGGAGTTATACAATTTGCTTTAAGTCTAATCAAGAAGCACATAGAAGGTTAAGATTTAAGATTTGCTATGCTTAACATTGTCACTGTCTTCAATAAGTGAGCACTGATAACATTGTAAATGTATTCCACTGAGAATTGCACTGTTGTTGAAGTTTTTCTTTATCTGTTTTATGCCCAGGTACCCTTCGAGAGTTTTTGTAGGCGACACGTTCTGCTATTTCTCTGGAATGACGTTTGCTGTGGTGGCGATCCTTGGACACTTCAGTAAAACAATGCTGCTGTTTTTTATCCCACAAGTGGCCAACTTTGTCTACAGTATTCCTCAACTGTTTAGGTTCCTACCATGTCCTCGTCATAGACTGCCACAGTAAGTAGGGATTGTATTGTGCCTAAACATTAAACTGATCTCAACATTTATGTAAATGTTATTTCTATATGCTATAAATTATAGATTTATGGCCATTTAGATCCAACTGATTGTCTTCTGACAGAAATCAATTGAGATTTATTAAATCATACTGATTGGTAGTTGCATGTTTGAATGGTGATATATTAGTTAATGGTTATGTTAATTTTGGGACTAACAATTTATTTGTAAATTTGCTTTTAATAATAGGCCTCACAAACACAGAAGAGATTTAGATCAACTTAAGATGACTTGAAATTCAAACTATATTAAAACACAGTGAATGGGTTCAAACAGAACAAAATGTCATGTTGATGTGACCTCTAGACATGTAAACATGCTGTCTTTCAATATGTTGTGTTGTCTTGAGGGTGCTAGAATTAAAAGGGTTGCAATGGTTTTCAAGTGTGTTTAGTTATTTGATGCCAACAAACTAGAAACATTGTCCAGCTGTGCATGCAGGTATGAACATCATTTTGATGTAAATGGTCTGCTGATAAAGTAGATAGATTATTTCCATGTGATGTCATAGACACTGATAAAACGGTTTAAGGCAGCCATCTTGGAAGGCAGATGTTAATGCAGGCCAAAATCTGGAAATATGTGCTGTATTAAACTCACCACTGTGTTTTTATTTTTCAGTCCATTTTACTGAATTTTATATCAAAATAAACAGCTTTTATGAAGTATTTTAAATATCACAACTATATTTTGATAGTTTAAAAGGTAAAAAAATTCAACCAAAAAAGATACACTGTTAATTTTGTTTAAGGATAAGCCAATAATTTTATTTGTTTCTGTGTATTTATTCTTTGTGCATTTATCAATTTTAAAAATATTGTATTCTAAAAATATGAATTTCAAGAGCTTTCCAATGGTGGATAGCTTTTAATTTTTTCAACCACAAAAGAAGAAATTACAAGAAAATAAAATTTACTATTTTATACAATTCATTTGATAATGCCTTGAAGTTACCATCAAAGATGGCTGCCAAGAAAAGGGATCTTTACTGATGTGGGAACTATCTCTAGTGTAGCAATAACTTAAAATACATATAGAGTGAATACATATAGAGTGCAGTTTGAATGATTCTATGTGTTATGTACAGATGCAACCAAACTGCTGTGAATCAAGTGTTTGTGTCGGAGGTCAATTGTAACAATTTGTTCACATTTCCCCAGTGTTATACATGTATCTTATTTTGAAAAATAGAAATAGAAAATGGTCAATTTTTTTTTTTTTTTCTTTTTTTGTAAGAAATCATGTTTAATCCCATTTGTTTTGGTGCAGAACATTACAGGGATGAAATTAATAGTTTATAGGTTCTTTAATAATGTCTAAAAAGCTTAAATGTGTTGTGAAATAGACATTATTAACAGATAATCTTTTGTTCACATTCACAAAACGGAACAAATTTAACAGTTCAATATTTATCAGCTATCTTCATTAAACTGATTAAATGTACTAATGTAGAACCACTGACATACTGAAGGTCAACTGGACAACCTCACGGAACTGTTCGACCAGTGATGCAAATGTTTGGGGCAGTACTATTCCCAGTTATTTAAAGTAAAAAACAAGATGCATGTAAATGTAAGAAAAACATCTTGGTTTTAAAAATTGACACATGATATTTGGTAAACTTAAAAAAATATGTATCTTAAACTTTTAATTCATCTTTTTGCCTTACATTTCAGATATGATCCTAAGACAGATACAATCAGCATGAGCGTGACACAGTTTAAGTATGACAGACTTAACCCGCTGGGGAAGCTGTGTTTGTTTATATTTCGTCTTGTGGGCGTTGTTCACGTCAGAGAAAATGTGGGAGAGGGCCAGGTGTTGACCGAGTGTAACAACCTCACGCTGCTTAACCTCATTCTCAAGGTCTGCGGCCCCATGCATGAACGATCACTCGTCATCATCATGATGGCGTTACAAGTAAGTCTTTATTGATACATGGTTAGGCAGGATGGGGAAGTTTTTAGCCAATAAACCAAGGATTTATGACTGTTGTTGACAAATAGCATTGATGTGGTTTTGGAACATTTTCAGCATTGCTTTACATTGCCAGTAACTCTGATACATCCTCCAGGTTACCTCAGAGACTTGTATTTGAAGGTGGTATTCGACAGTTTGGACCAAAAATATTTTTATTATACATCTTGGTAAACCATTGTTATCTGATCAGATCACGTAAAATGCTGTTTATTGGTGTCCTACACCTGTCGGAAAAGTGAACCATAATGCCACAATCGTCATTACAAACACGTATTTCCTATCTGAGCCACGCTGCACAGTTAGCTATTTTTTAAACCAAGAAAACCATGTGACCACTGATGTTTTAATTTATCCTTATCATCCGCTGTGACGTCAATGCCTATTTTTAGCAGGAATTCCAATCGTTCTTATTTACAGATCTTGTTTTTTATATAAAATGTAGACATACTGTCGGATACCACCTTTAATGCTAAATATCATAATAATATAATTAACAGTTTGACTTTATATTTGTTTATTCCTAAGCTTATTGTTTGTTTGTTTATTGGGTTTATCGTCCCACCAACAGTATTTCAGTTATCTGGAGACGGTGTCCCCTTTAAGCAGATATAGTGCTGCCTTAACTATGTATAGCATGCCATGAACACCTGGCATGATACCACACTCAGTCACATTATCCTGACACCGGGCCAACCAGTCGTGGAACTACCCTTATATTTGCTTGAGCGTTAGCAAGGGAGCTATACCACTACCATTTTGAACAATGTCGAACCCGGGGCCTTCCCTTCCTGGAGCCTAAACTTATTGCTAAGTTTATAGGTATTATTATCTATCTACATATTGATGATAATCATGTTAAGTTTGGCCTTCATATATATTTATAAGCTTATAAGTATTGTCACTTATCAATGATCATATCGTGATATGGATGAAAATCATGTTTTAGTTAGTATGATACGGTCATACAGGTCAAGTTTTTCTCCCAAATTGCACACATTCAATATCAAACAATAACACTTGTCAGACCTTACCCCAAGTTTATTAGTGACGTTCTGTAGAAATGATGTCAATAACATTGAGGGCTCCAGTTGACTAGTTGATATAGAAATGATGTCAGTAACATTGAGGGCTCCAGTTGACTAGTTGATAAGAAATGATGTCAGTAACATTGAGGGCTCCAGTTGACTAGTTGATAGAGTTTCTCACTTGTTTCTTCTTGTGTCTCCTTGGCCATTCACGGCCTCACTGCATGGATGTGATCCTAGGGCAGAATGAACACTTTAATTCGGGATGTTCCTACTGAGCTGCCATGCTCTGGTGTCCCCCTCTATCTGTTATAGCTTGATATCATTAAAATGGCCATCATTGAATAAAAATAAAATTTAAATTATTAACCAATCAGACTTATGGAATAACAATTATAAACAGTGCATTGTTGGAATTTATGTGTGTTAGAAAGTAAGGCAAATGAATTATTTACATATGCATATAATAAACACAGGCAAGCCTTATTCATCTGTCTATTGTCTGTGGTCATACTAAACTCTTAAATTTGTTTCAGATCCTGTGCAGCTGTGTTGCATTTGGTATCCGCTACTGGCTGGCCCGATTGTTTTATGATGTATTACACTGAATCATCGGACAACATACCTAGTCATGTGATATTATTAATAAAAAATAACAGCTAATCATATGAGTGTGTTTATTTATTAGTAACAAAATCATGTTAAGTGAAGTTTTCAACACACTGTTCAATTAAAGTGCATTATAATTTAACTAAGATTGTTGTTGTTTGTATCCAAAGTATTTCATTTCATGATATAAACTGTGAAAGCATATTAAAGGATCAGGTGAAGCTTTTATATTTGTTTTGTTATTAACTGCATTTGGGGAATAAATGGTTTGAATCACTGTTATATTGAATCAATTAAAAATTACTGTGTTCCTTCTATGCATTTACATCTTTACATGTATTGTCTTAAATGCTTAAATTATGACACCATTTCTTGTCTTGAACGCGATCATTCAACAAAAAAATATGCTAATATAAAAATATGCAGAAGTAATTGCTAAGATGTATGAACATTTTATATCTGGAAAAAGCCAATAAGCAGAATCATAAATATGTTAAATAGTTGCTGTCTTAGTGACTCATATATATAGTCATATTTTGTTGATTACCATTTGAATTACCTATCTCTTGCTTTGTAAAAAGTTCCTTCTATATTCTGTATTGGTTTATTTTTTTATTTTTCATTTATCTTCCAATTTGTCTAAATAACTTGGTGAAGTTTAGATGATTTCAGTGTGTAACTTATTTTTACTCTTAATTTGTTTTTTAAGATAAAAGTGAAAGTAAGTAGACACAAATGCTTATAATTTCTCCAATAGAAACAAAAGTTAAGATGGAACTATTGTTTATAGATTGTTATGTAAATAAATACATTGACCACAAAACACAACACAATAGTTCTTCAGTCGTATTTGCTCCTCAGCAAATCATCCATCAGTATTTTAAATATTATTTTTTTCCAACTGCAGGATGAGTAAGACTTCTCTTATGTTTTTTTATGCTTACTTCTAAACATTTTTGATGATATATTTGTCACTGTTCGGTAAATGCCTACAATTGTTTAATGTTGTTGCCTAAATAATAGTGACTTGTTATTTGAAAATATGCACAAGAAGAACCTAGAATTATGATGAAGATGGACTTAGAAGAATATCAGAAAATTACTGTGGTTCTTTTAAAGGATTCTCCTTTTTGATAATAATTCTATTGAATCGAGCAATGTTTTAATTTTAATTGGTTAATCCGACCATAGTTTGTTTATTGGACTTGTATTATCTAAGTGATTCAACAGAGAAAGGTTTTTATATTGGGGTAGCCTCGGACTCCATATAGCCACAACTGCCTGTTGATATCATCTCTAGTTAATCATTTATATGAAACATCCAAAGTTGAAATCCGAGAAGCATTTAATGTGTATAAGCTTTAATGAGTATATTTGTATATTAAGATGTATGATCATCGATTTATGCTAACATGTGGTGCATTTTCATTGTTGATATTTATAAAATGAATGTTCATAATATATTTTTTGCCTCTTTAATCCTTTATTTATTAACAGCTTATAAAATGCCAGGCTACTTGCAAGAACATTTTCCTGTTAAGTTTCAATGCTTATATAATAGATGTATAAATATTACCTTGTTTAGAAAATTATATGCGTATTTGATTTTTTTATTATCAATTTTTTATATGTCCTGGGTCCTATCATGACAGATTGACAGCTGCATCCCCCAAAAAATATTTCCCTGAACCTGCCCCCTCAAAGAGTAAGATTCACTGGCACATGTTTTGTTTGTTGTTTTGTTATATCGCACCAGCACATGTAACAAAAAGCAAACAAAAGAAAACAAAACACTGGCACATCATCTCTTGACAAGAGTAATACGAATAATATGTGTTTTTGATAAATCTTTTCACATAATTAGAAGGTATTTATGCTAAGGGAATTGTGTTTATATCAGTTAAGAAAACTTTTAATGTTTATTAATGTGTATAGATCTTTATATGGTTCTATGGGTCCATATGATGGCTGAAAAGTCAATGAAGGTGAAGAAGCAAACATTTCCAAGATTATTTCAAGGTATCTAAGCATACACAATTTCAACACTCTATTTGTTGACACTTATAGCCTAACAGTGCACTATCCATGATAAAACTGCACATAATCAGTTTTCATGCATTTGATAGATCATTGTTGGAGTTGACCCCTGACCTCTTGGTGCTTAGTTAAACTGGCTCTATCAATCAATCAATCGATGGGACTGTATAAGAGTTGGTCTGTCCATCCACCTGTCCTGGTCCAGACATGTGTTTAATCCCTGCCAGATAGCATCTAGGAGTGTGTTATCACCTTAACTTGTAGTTACAATTTTGACTTAATTCTTTATTATGTAAAATTTGAACCTATTGTTTATATGTAAGCTATATATATACTTTGGGAAGTGTGTTCGTTTTGTAAAGTTCTGGTCACTTATTAGTTTTTTTTTTCACTTCACATTTTGTTGCAGATCATATTTTTATGGTACCTTGTTAAGGTTTTCTTGTTTTGTCTGCAGATATATGTTCCATGATATGTTTCTTTTAAGTTTTATTTAATGTCTATATTGTAAGGGTTTATTTGTTTAAAATAAAGCAAATATAAATTTTCTTTTCTTTTTTTTACTCATTTAACTGTTTCAGTTATTCTTTGGAACAATGACAGAGGTTATTCTAAAATGTGTTTTATTTCAAAGTTTCAAAGGCTTGTAAATAAAAGAGTTAACAAGGTAACTACAAAAAGGATATCTTTTTAAGCCCACTCATATGATAAAAGTCTTCAATTCCAAAAGAACAAAACACTTTTGGCTCTGTTTGGGGTGGGCGAAGGACTTGATGTTGGTACGTCTGCCAGCTGACTTGCGGTGTGCCAGTGGTTCTACACAGACATTTTCTTGGAGTCTTCTTCCACCAAAATAGCTGGATGTCATCATAATTATCATAACTGTGATGTATTTCAAAAACAAACCTGTTTGCTACTTGTAATAAAGAGTAGATCTACCTTAAGATGGAATGAATGCAAAAGTGATATTGCTGAAGTATATGGACCCAATATTATTTTAATTAATTTCGTATCTGTTGCTGTTGTATTTATCTAGTAAGGAAACATCCCTTGCTGCGTTTGCAAATAAATTTATTTCTAGATTGCTACACATAGATTAGTTATTTAAATAGCAAGGGAGCTAATCGAACAAGACGGATTTCTATTTTTGAATTACCCATAGTTAACTCCCTTATATTGAAGTTTCGTAAAACTTTGCTCTATCAACAAATTTTCGACACAAATTCAGTGATAAAAACTCCATTGGGAAAGAAATACCGTATTTTATCTGTCATATTTTTACATTAACTTAAATAATATGTAAAACCCGTTAAGATCAACAATAAACATGTAATATTTTATACTCGTAAATTCTATGAATTCAAAGATTATATAAACAAACACTAGTAAGTGTTAGCATCGATGTTATTTTGACACCATATGTGGTTCAGTACAGTAAACTAGAACTAGATTGTCTCAAACCATCGCATTAAGAACTTATTACTTTGTCAGAAGAAACACCAGTGAGACATGGTTGTCTTTACATTCATGAAAAAATAAAACTGTACATCACAGTTGAGAAAAAAACACATCATTTTTGTTATAAACATTGAGTATGATAATCTTTTGTTTTGACTTTATTATCACAACAATGCTGTCATTCATAAGTTAGAAAGTCCCATGGGAAAATTATTCAAAATATCATGAACGCTGTGCTGTTCGAAATTACTTCCCACCTCACGATTGTCGGCTGATTCGAAATTGATGAGCAGGCGACCATTTTTCAAGTAAGTGTTATCAACAAATAAACAATACGCCTGCCGTAGAGTCGCATTACGTGACTTATCCCTACATTTGGGTATTTACTGACTTGCGGGCAGTTTGCTGACTTTGCCCTCAGTTTGAACAACGCGCCTTGTCGCGCGGAATGTAAAGAGAATTGTCTATAAAAGCAGACGAGAAATTCTACTTTGACGCCAATTCGTCAATTTTCTAAACCCATCGAAGACACATTATTAACGATGTGTCAACGCTTAGTTTTTGCTGATCAGTGAATACAGGTTCCCATAAAATAGATTGACAGTTATAAATTGGGGCATCCGTGTTGCCTCTAAGAAGTATATAGAGCTGAATGTGAATCACGTATTCATTTGATATATTAATTTGATCTACAAACTTTACCAACAAATATTAAATAAATACATTGGCTTAATTCATGCATATATTATCTTTAGTAGGTTACAGCCAAATAATTGCCATGTATTGTTAAAACAAACTGATAACATTTATTGTAAATGACATATCTAGTCGTTTATACACTTAAGTACATGGCTATTGTGATTGTAAAGTATTATTTGTCCTTCCCGTTTTTCTCAAATATTAAAAACTTAACTTTACTATTATGAAATATTCGATTAGATTATTTTGTTTGTTATTCCTGTCATTATTATGTACAAATTTTACTAAATCGAGAAAACTATTGACGGTGTATGTGGTTGATGCACGTTAGTACACATTTCATCCTTTAGTAAGTGTTTACTGCTTCATCACAACGTTGCTCTTGAAAGTGTGTCGTATGGTGATGGAACGTTCATAAGAAGTTGGGTCGTGGTCCTTTTCTTGTTAGAGGCTTGTAATTCTTCTGTGTCGCATACATCCCCGCTTGTTTAGATTCTGTTAAACAGCGAAACGTTACGATAATTTACGTGTATGAATAACTGCGAACTGTTTTTTATTTAAATGGACACGGACACATAATATTTACAGAAATTGTTTTTAGTTGGTGGCCTGTAATAGCATTTACTGGTGTTACTTATATATCTGCCATGTGCAAAAGGTCAGTGTAATTGAAATTATAATTATTTTTGCAGCTAAATATTTTTTTTGATATCGTTTCAAGTGCCGTACAACTGACTACGTGCTAACTATACTTACTAAAGTTCAAATATATCTCTTTGTTTCAGCAACGAGTCTCGGTATCTTAAGTTAAACTTTACACAAAACTATACACAACCTTACATATATGACAAAATCCTATGAGCATTGCAACATATACCATCATTTGAAAAAAAGAAGACAAATGTAAAAGTCAGAACAAATCTGTGATATGTCATTTAACAAAAAGAGCAAACCCGATAGTTACTGCCTTGGAACGGTCAATCGGCAATACGGGCCGACTGGGGAGCTAAAACCGTTGTAACAGAGCTCTTACCTCGAACTTCCTGATGGGTTTCTCATATGCTAGCAATGATAAGAAAACCGATATATTTGAATGAAAAATATCCATGCGCTGACGTTTTCTTATATAAGTTATGAAGTAAGTAGTAACGTCATTGAAAAATAATGCCCACATAGTGTTTAGAAAAGAGAGGGGTATTATTCGATTAGAAGACCCCCCACGCCTCCCACCCTCCATCCCCCCCCCCCCCCGCCACAAAAAAACAACAACAAAAAAAAAAACAAAAAACCAAAACAAAACAAACAACAACAAAAAACACAACAAAAACTGTTGAATGTAAATGAAATTAACTTTTTGAATCAAGAAAATAAACGACCAAAGACGAGTAAATGGTTGCAGCATCATGTTTATGTGAAGGTGGAATTGAGGAACTAAAGTCCAATGGCCAACAAAGTAAATAAATCCTTATAGGATGTATTAAATGACAACATAGATTACATGCACGGGGAGATTTTTTACGACCGCCCCACTGCACAAGTAACATTGTTGTGATCGTGAATAAGAATATATGACTAGAGTCCTATGAGTATTGCAACATATATCAAAATTTGAAAAGGCACGAGGTGATCTGCATGTATCCAGTTTTTCTTTCAGTTTGAATCAATATTCCATCATCCGGACAAGTATATCTATAATAAAAGTGACATGGTCAAAGTTGGTCAAATTTGCATTTTTTAACGTTTTGTAAAAAAAGAGAACTCTAAAATCACTTGTGATAATGGAATTAACATATACTCTCTGATTATTGGGTGATTTTGGAGATTATTAGATGATGTGTAAGCAGGTTGTCCTTAAGACGACTATTATGTCTATATATTGTCTTAAGCTTGGGAGAATCAAAAACATCGGACACCTTTCAACTATTTGTAGCTCGAGCAACCTAGTCTGTCTCCGAACTGCTGCATGTGGCAATATACTTAATGTGTACGGACCAGCCGTGGATGGAGCGACGCAAACGGTTAATTATATTCATATATGAAGTGCGGGTCCTGTGATTCTATGTGTTATGTACCTACAAAACCTGTCACCTATTCGATGTACAGTTTAAAATCTCAATTTACAAATTTTTATTAACGGTTTATTATATAAAAACAAAACAAAGTGTTAACGATTAGCTAGGAAACTATTTTTGTTGGAGAAATCACATGTAAAATAAAATGTATTACTTCGTGTTTATAAGTACATTCTGAAACTTAAACTGTTATGCATATGTCCAGTACTTTCTTAGATTTTCAAAAATAACAAGGAAAATAATGATGATTACATATGTTTATGTTATTGTGTCTTACGTTTCGAAAGTTATTATATATAATTATCAAGTTGATTTCCGTGTTGCAGACTGGCAATATAGCGACTAACTGTACAGTATAACAATATTTTCCCGTAACTTTCTTATTACATGACACCCAATGCCACGTTTGATAAAGGAGAAAATATTTATAAAAAAAACACAACAACATCAAATTTGTCTCTATTTTTTACAGTTTGGACGTTCGTATAAGAAAAAAGCTTGCATTTTTCTCAGCACAAACTGTAGAATAATAAGAATGAAGATACCCTCGTATAAAGATCATGGCAACGTTTATGATATGATTCGCAATATTCCCATCGCCATCGCCTTATCCTTTATATAATTATCACCGACTTGTCCTGGTCATTTTCACCACACTGCCGCCATACAGACAGAACACAATATTGTGTATAACAGTTTCGTCAAACGCTAATTTGCATACTGTATACAAACGCGGCGACGCCTTGCACTTATCAAGGTGATACATTGTGAGAGAAAAAAAGTGCGAAATTTTTAAAGCCGCGATCGACGCAAACACTTTTATTTGTCTAATATAGAAAACAAAATAACAAGAAAAGTGCGATAATGTTCGGCAAAGCTCCTGTGTTTGATTTAATTGTAAAATATATTAGCGATAACTTTCAAAGGGTTAATAACATAGTGGCTCATCGGCGGAGAAAGAAACTGATAGACTAGAAATATCGCGCAATCGTTATCTTATTTTGCAATTTTTATTTGAATTTGGTCGATATCGGTAGTGACACCAACCTTTCAGTACAATCTTATACTTTAAATATTTGATATGGTTTGTAATTTAAATCTATCTAAATTTAAACATCATTAAAATATAATAAAAAAGTATAATTTTAAGAAAAGCTATTTTTAGATAAGCATTAAGCACATATACGACTCCACTCTGTGATTTTAAGAAAAAAGCAAACTCTGCCTCGGAAAGCCTTGATGGCCGCACTTCTTTGGAACAATCAAATGTTTGTTTTATCAAGTATAACATAAAGATAATCTCTGATGAATGAAATAATTCATCACGAGCCGTCTCAATAAATATCCGCTTTAAATTTTCCTTCATGATTTCAGTTGTTATTTCTGTTATTCGGTCGGCAATTATGTCAACCATTTTTATACCGGAAGTAGATTTCACACTCCTTCAAACACAGTTATACCTTGTCCAGAAAATCGAGCATTTATACATGTTCTTTTAATATTTTAATGGCCAAAAGATGCATGTACAATTATATATAAGTGAACGACGCAGCTGTTCCATGAGATTTGTCAATTAAGCGCAGCCTTAAAACAAGCGTTTTACAGGACATTCAAACTGCCAGCAGTAACTGTCAGCACAGCAAACGCCTTTATTTATTCCGTCTTTTAAATAATCACATTGACACAAAATAACAACATAGATTACAGCAGAAAAAGGTAATTAATTGATCAATAAGAGAGCATATTTCTTAATAAAAAGATAAGGAATTTACCATGATTTGCCTTGGTTTACTAGATGTTGTCATTTTGTAAACATATGCTCTAACATGACATATTTCAAGTATCCGTCATTGTTATGTTTTGTAATTATATTATGTGTTTGGCTTGAAGGAATAAGGTTTAAATCATCTTCAAGACCATTTACTTATAACATTTGACAAAAAGAAAATGTATTTTTTCCTGAAAAGATATTTCTAAAATTCATAATGTTTGTAATCTTGGTATATTCTGAGATTATCACTTTTGGGAATTAAAAGGTCTTAATTCTGGCTGCAAAATATTTAAATTTGGCAGACAGAAAAAAATAAACAGCAGTTTATTTTATTTGCACATCGTACATGCACGTCATGTACAGAGTATGGCATATAACTATAATTCATAAAATAATAATAATAATAATAATAATAATAATAATAATAATAATAATAATAATAATAATAATAATAATAATAATAATAATAATAATAATAATAATAATAATAATAATAATGATGTTGATGATGATGATGATGATGAAGATGATGATAATGATGATGATGATGATGATAATAATAATAATAATAATAATAATAATAATAATAATAATAATAATAATAATAATAATAATTATAATAATAATAATAATAATAATAATAATAATAATAATAATAATGATGTTGATGATGATGATGATGATGAAGATGATGATAATGATGATGATGATGATGATGATAATAATAATAATAATAATAATAATAATAATAATAATAATAATAATAATAATAATAATATAATAATAATAATAATAATAATAATAATAATAATAATAATAATAATAATAATAATAATAATAATAATAATAATAATAATAATAATAATAATAATAATAATAATAATAATGAAAGGCCTGACTTTTGGGAGGATTATAAGCCATGTGTTGTAAGCCTCATATTGACAACTCAACATAGCAATACTTTATTCTTCAATGATATACATGTACGTGGCAAATGAGATTACAAATACAAAATATACGCACAATCAAAGTTGTAACGTAACACGAAACAATAAGCCACGAGTAGGATGTAAATCTGTAATGTGAAAAAGAATGGAACATGTTTGTGTTTAAGATGTGCATATATAATTAACATGGAAAGAGCTTAGGTTAAATAATCAAATGTTTCCACCAGAGTGAGGTCAAGATAAAGTCAACTGCTCATTGGTTGAAGTTTTGCATTAATTCAAAGATTAAATGAAAAAATTAAATCGGTTAAAGTCGCCGACTTGTTCCTCCTCAGCCTTCCAACCCATGGGTTCGAGTCCTCTCTATGGCGAAAAATAAAAGTTGGGGTGCCTTCCAGTTGACCTGCGATGAGACTTTTTTTCCAGACATTTGTCTAATGTGTGGAATACTGTGGATGTAGCTATAATGGCCATAACTGTATCAATGCGATGTAAAACAAATACAAACATTTTATAGTGTCTTCAATCTGCCAGTATCAAGTGTTCTGCCACGGCCACTCTCCGGACACTTAGCTGACCACTCAAGCATCTTAAGCCACTTAACAGCTATGTGGCTCTTTATGTGTCTAACTATTTTGACACAATTGTATCTACCAAATAAGCAAAGTACGTAGAGCCAGATCTGCCAGCTCTCGGTGGGAGGTGTATGTTCACGATCTTCACTGCTGGTTGACTAATACTTTTAGATGCATGCAATGGTTAGAACTTAGAATATAACTTAAGCATTGGTACAGGTTTTGAATTATAGCAAAAATGTATGTTTATATATTCAGCATATGACAAATAAACGGCAACATTTATACTGCAAAGTCATGGTAACACAGAGAGTTTAAATGCACCGTTTTGCATATCCCATAGTTGTAAACTATGATTATATCAGGAATATGTCAACTTATCATGAGTATTTACATTATATTGTTAAAAGAAGTGATTAAAACTTTGGGCAAATTTGAAATAATATACATTACAATAATTATTTTTATTTACAGATATAAGCATTATACACAATAGTAAGTTTTTAGTAATTAGGAATGTATGAACTAGACAACGATCATCTACAATTGAGAAGCAAATCCTTTAAAATAAAATTCTTCTTCATATATAATGATTATCTTTTTAAGAAATTGCTATGAAAACTATTTAATTTGTCAATGCATAAACACGACATTTATCATCTTAAGGTATAGCAAATGTAATGCTGCACCTCCAATTGAAGAATATCAAAATTAGGATTAAAATGCGTCAAAACTGTCAGGTTGGGGGTTCGAATCCAGGTATGGACACGAATGGTCAGCTTTGTTTTTTCCTTCTACTGTTTCACCTTGACCATTATTTCTGCATCACTCTACCAGATAAAGAAGGAAACATATATAGTTTAATTTTATTTTTCTAAAAGAATTTTAACTTTGATTTGTATGATTTGTGCCAAATTTGATTACATATTCGTTAACTGGCATATTCAAATTCTAAAAAAATCAAAACCCTGTGGTGGAATTATTTTTTATTTTGCAGCATCAACCAAAATACTTTCTAGAACATTGTGGGCAACTCTAAAACAAATCGTGTGGCTATCAAGAGCTCGGTGCTTTTGCAATAGAGAGTCGTAACTAGAAAATAATTGGGGAAATCAGTCTAAACGTTTTGGGTTTTGTAGACAATTAGTTACATATCTGGGATAGTTTGAGTCAAACCACTCAATTAACATGCTTTGTTGATTTATCTAATGCTATATTTTGTTTCCAAACGATACTAAGTAGCAAAACACTTCACCTTAAAAGTATGTAACATAATATTTGGAGTTTCTTAGTTTATCAAAACAGAACACTTTCAATACCAATTTTGGAAGACAAAAATGTCCATAAATCCAAAACTGGGCGGAAATTCTTTTTTTAAAAAAAATTACCATACACGACTACATTAAAATCTACAACTCATCCATTGTGTTAATTTTCAAATTCTATATATGTTCTGTTACACTTTTTTCAGATTAAGCGTTAGTTAATAGACTAACTGTTGTTTGGACCAAAAATTACCTCGACCCCCAAATACATTGTTTTGTACTTTATGTTCTACTTGGGAATGTTGTACGTTACATTCTCACTGTTCTACAAACCCTCGTGTAACACACCGGTTATATTATCATGACAGCGACGTTTTGTTTCCTCTTTCAGTGATAGTCGTTTTCGATTATCACGTTCCTTAACTTATTATCAAATGTAGATTGTAGATTGCATTAAATTTCAGTTTAGACTTTCACTTTACTGATAACACCTAGATAATATATCTGTGTAACTTCTTCCTGAAACCAGACTAATCAATTGTTTTGAAACAAACGACAAGAAAATGTGGCGTCCAACTTGGGTGATTTATAGTAAACCGTTCTATCCGCGGACGTGGTTAAAAACACACCGGCAAAAGTATAAGTAATTGAAATGTGGAAACTTTGACAAAAAACGAAATTGTAAAAAAAGACATGATTCAGAATCATGTTCAGACTTAAAACAGCTTAAACTTGTGTTAAAAATCATAGAAAAAAGACCGGTCCCTCTTAATCGACAAAAGTTATCCATATTGTTTAAAATAGTTCCACAAAAGAAAACAAACAACAAAGTCAAAACAACAACTAAATAAGCTTTAAATTCTCAGTGGACGTGTGTGTTATTCTGTATTAATTTGAATGTTGTACAAGACTTAACCACATAACTATTTTGCCCTCATTAATTCAATTTTATAAAAAACTAAACTTGATGCCGGATTTAAATATTTCTCAGATCTACAATATATTCATTTATGTATCACGATTTTAAATGATATCTAAACCAGTAAAAGGGTATAAAGTATAAACCAATGCAAGAAGACCGAACAGAACGCAGAGAGGCAACTATCATACAGAAATGCGTACTTGAAGACAATGTTTGCGTTGTTATAATGTTTATTATATGTTGGTATTATAATCTACTTAGATGACAGAATCACAACTAGCTCGATCACTGGTGCAGTCTATGATAGCAACATTTTAAGATCATTTATAAATAACGTTGTCGCAGCATGAGGTAGCGTGGCATAAGAAAACTCTAATCCTGCTAAGATTGGATTGGTTGGGCGAATGCAAATAGTGTATATTTGGATCAGCCAGCTTCCTGATGGATAAAACTTATTTACTGCTTATAAGTCCTATATCTTTCACGTATATGCTATCGAATAAATAGAAGTTATTTGGTAAGCTTGTATTAATCAATATCGCGGTTCTAGAGTTAATCCAGTACCATCAACATTCCTGATGTACGACGTTAATGCCGCTTATTTCGCTGCATCACGTTGACGTTGTACATCGACGCATCATTCACCTTAAGGCGGTGTTGATCACAGAAGACATAGAAATTATAGATAGTTATAACAGTAAGATATATAAAGTGAAGAAAATATATTGGCACTATTTACATCAATAGCTGTCCTAACCTGGCTCTCTGACAATGGGATACATCAGAATCAAGCTGTATTTTATTTTAAATCAATTTACATTTTTTGTACATGATTCTATACAAAGGATCTCAAGATTGGAAAAACAAAAGGTGAAATCAGTTTGCTCAGCAACGTTTTCACATTTTAAACTCGAAGCAATCCAGTTGTGACATGGTATTTTATTATGAGCATATCTGAGTAATGTGCCAGGGAAATCTGACAATGTTAGCTTGTTCCACTGTTCCTAGTTTGTTAACTATTTTGTAACTAGCACGTGACCCTTGCTAACAGTTCTGGCGCTATTTTGTATTGTTTTAATACACGCTCTTCAGTCTTCTTGTAGCGTGAAAATATGAAGTTGGTGACTTCGGTCTGTCATATTTTATATCTGTATATTTGACACTTGTGCAGGATAACATAAGATTATATGTGATGTTAGGTAACATACCTCATTGAAAAGTAAATCTACGTTAATAATGTTCCCAACATAGACAAGCCAAGCCTACGCCACGACAAACCGAACTCTGTGACAACTCTTAATCTAAAACATTTGGGTTTAATACGGTGCGGACGTGACGGCTAATTTGCAATTTGTGCTCTCTTCATAGAATCTAATCAATTTCAGTTGACCGGACCTGGTAGCGCAATCGGTAGAGCATCGGCTCCAGGTACGGGAGGCCCCGGGTTCGATCCCGGACCGCGACATACCAAAGTCGTTAAAAATGATAGTGGTATAGCTCCATTGCTAACGCTCAAGCAAATATAAGGATAGTTCCACGACTGGTTGGACCGGTGTCAGGATAATGTGACTGGGTGTGGTATCATGCCAGGTGTTCACTGCATGCTATATACAGTGTAGGCAGCACTATATCTGCTTCAAGTGGACATCGTCTCCAGATAACTGAAATACTGTTGGTGGGACGATAAACCCAATAAACAAACAATCAATTTCAGTTGATGTTTATACATTACAATCATAAATAATTATACTACTTGACGACGACATTGAAATTATCAGCAAACAGCGTGAACTTGGAGGCATATATACTTATATTAGATAGATTACAGATTGCAGTTTGTAATGATTCATGCAATAATGCTATGTAATAAGAAAATGATAAAGTCATTAAAAGTTTGATTGCATTTATAACATAAATAATCACCAGCAAACTATCTTCGCGTATACGTCACTGGTAAATATTATCCAGACATAAACATAATTATTATAGTATTTTTTTCCATCGGCGAGATCAAAGATGTTATACGCGTTATTGTTCCCAGCCTGGATGCGTTGATTTTATTTATCAGATAATCATGTTTACATTTATTATAATTTTCCTAAACTACTGACGCAGTATCTGTATATTTTTTTTCGTTATTAATGCAAACTTTCGCCAAAAAACAACACAAGAACAATAGCAACACCGAAAAACAACCCCCCCTCCAGCCACCCCAAGACAACAACAATCAAAATAACCAACAACGAACAAAAAACAACAACAAACAATAAAAAAACACAAAACAAACAACAACACACACACAGCCCGCCCCCTCCAAAACAACAACAACAACAACAACAAACACAACAACAACTACAGAAAATAATGATTTTTTGTCAACTCATATCTGTATACGAGATTAAAAGTCACAAAGCACTCCCCGACATTATAACCAGGTGGGTCAGCAGCAGGATTGAATGAACCGCGTTATTCATTTAACTTTATAAGATAGATGTTGTACAACCAGTGCTGAATTCGTAGTCATCTGTTGTTCATTCTGTGCACGTGCAAGCATGTCTATGGATAAAGACTTACAAGTGACAGACAGCTTCCTAAAAAACATCTGATCCCTGATCGGGGGATAACCACGACGACAACATAGTTCCAAACAAAAAACCATCAAAATATAAGACAGTCAGCACGGTTTGTTTATAGGATGGGAAAGACAGGATTGAAATGACACTACATTTGTATTTTAGATATTTGCGGGGTTCAAATAATATAGCCTTTATTTTGATTTCAGTTTGGTGTTTTTAAAAGTGATCATATATCGAGCATGTGTGTATATATCTATGACATAATCGTTTCATGCAACAGATTCTCTGAAACTGAACATAGTTTCTGAGTCTGGACTCACGTGTTCTCACAATTATATAGGTAATTAATACTAATTATGTTGTGCAGATCAAAGGATGTGTAAGACCTTGAAATTACGAAAACTGTCTTATTTTCACGTGTGTGTGTGTTTTAAATATTAACAAGGTAATTAATGAAATTGATATTAATAACTTCACGTGGTTTTTATTTTCTATTGTTAAAAGCGCTGTCGCATATTTGATGAAAAATATTTGTATCCATGCTTGAGGCGCTAATAAACTGTTAAATATTAGATACAAATCTATTTGACAGAGACAAAAAAATCCGTTTAATTTTGGTGTGCCTGTCATTCTAAGACTGTCCTATCTTACGATATAATTAATGTTAACAATACCTGTACGTACAACGTACGTAACGATTCTGTTTATGGTTGATATTCTGATTAAGTCTAATTTTCTATACAAATTTTTAATTAGTGATGTACTTTAAGGATGGGTAAATACTAAAACTTTCCAAATGATGTGCTTTCCTGTTGCGGTATAAACGACATTCCTACGCTTCGTCCCCCGATATTTATATATGTATGGCATAAAAATAGCTCTTTGGTTAAACAACCTTTGGGATGGGATGGGATTAGCCGGCATTTTTTGCCGATACTGCGCAGCGACATTTCTATCATTATAGCACAGGGGCACTTATGAGGTGCCCAGGGACTGAACCCGGCCGGTCCATTATACTGACACCGACGAGTCAGACGTAATGCTGTCCCCTTAGCCCCGAGCGTTAGGAGGTAAGCCACTACTACCAACTTTAAAGTCTTTGGTATGACCCGGCCGGGGTTCGAACCCACGACCTCCCGATCCGCAAGCCAACCTTTGGCCAATTACCTTGGTTGATTGTTTATAACGATATTAATATGTTTAATTATAACAAAAAAACCTACAAAAATCAATCCAAATACTACCTGTACATGTCAAATTTGTTCGCATGGATAATGTACAAGGAGAGATAAAAAAAATCCTTCCACTTTTTCACAACAGTGTCAAACCGAAGCATTCGCAATGTTGACTATAAAAAGTCAATCTACATCGTTTTTTTTAGGAAAAGTGAATGTTTTCAACATTTTTCATGACAATCGTACTATATTCTTTCCTCATGTACGTTCTTTCATAAATGAATGGTTTGAAGCTGTGGCTTGAGAGTATTTATACATTACAATTGTAAGTATAATGTGTACTACGTTTGTATTTCGTATAGGACAACGTAATATACACAACTTAAACTTCTTGTATGTAATGTTCCGTTCTAGTCATAGGCTTTCAACTCTTAACCCGTCAAGTACGAATGAATCAAGTTAAGGCAATATTGCAGATCCATATATCAAACAACTACCAATTACTAAATTTCCCGATAGCAAAGCGAAAGTGTCTTTGTTAATTTCCATATTTGGTTTTTATCTTTAATAAATAATAGATAAATTGTTAAATTGGGGGAAAACGCACTTAATTGGTCTCGTCGGTTAACTAGAACATAATAAAATAAGAAATTTACAAGCCGCTGCTATTTTTCGACTTTTGTTTCGTTCTTAAATACCAACATACATACAATGTATACAGAACATATTTAAAACAAATCGCTAGTAGATGAAGACACATTATAAACATCAAAGAGCATTATCATTTTGTGCTGATTATTAACGTTTATTTAAAGTGGAAATGCAGCCATTTAGATATAAACTAGAAAACAACGGTGCATTCAAACAATTATCATATTTCTATTGTTTTATAAACCATTGTGTTCGTTATTTTATTATAAAGTAATTGTTCATTTTTCAAAAACTTTATTGTTCTGATGAAGTTCACGTAGCATTATTGACGTTCAACCAGCGGCTCCGGTTGCACAATTCATTTGTCACAATTTGATAAGCATATGACGTACTTGGTGATCACAGATAATTTTAAGGATCTTTGTACGAATATCAACAAACGTGATATAGAGTTAGAGAGCAGTTTGTGTTTACGCGTGACATCGATGATATCAGGGTAAGCAAGTGTAATAGACAATATACTGAATTTGAAAATTAACACAACTGATATGTTATATATGCCAAATTCTCTATTCAGTTTTGATTTTATGGATATTTTTTTTTCTTCTAAAATTGATATTTAAAGTGCCTCCTTTTTAGAAATAAGACAATGCCAAATATCATGTTACATCCTATTTAGGAGAAGTGTTTTGCTATTAAGTATAGTTTGGAAACAAATGATAGCATAAGACAAACCAAACACGTTACTTAAAAGGTTTGACTCAGTCTGTCCCAAATATTACAAACCTTCCCCATACTTTACAAACTAAACATAATTTAGAATGATTTTCCCATTTTTCTGCTGACTGTTCTTTAAAAAAGTCACCGACCTTTGATAGCCAAACGATTTATTTCAGAGTTGCTAAAAATGTTCTGTAAAGTATTTTAGTTGATGCAGCAAAATATACAAAAAATAATCACCACATGGTTTTGACTTATTTTTAGACTGAATATATTAGTTAATAAATCTGCAATCAAATTGAGGTTAAATAATTCCAATGCAATTCATTTTCATAAAAAAAAAAATAAATAAACATGTTTTATTCTACATCTGGTAGAGTGGTGTAAAAAATGTCAAAGTGAAAAAGTAGGAAGAAAAAAAGTTGACCTTGTTTATCCATAGAGTATTTTAATAATTTTGAGACTCTTCAATTAGATGTGGAGCATTACCTTTGCTCTACCTTAAGGTCACAACTACTGGGCGGACAATTAATGTGCTGAATGTAATCTGGACAAGTAAAAATAAACAAAACATGAGAAATTAATTCAGAAGAACCGCAAACCAATTGTCTGTTTCAATTGCATTCTTTCCAGTTTCATAATGAATTACTAATTACCGTAATATTCCTGATAACAGTGATGGCGATTAACATACTTGTCAAAGACGGTAAGAAGACGGAAAAAACAACAACTGAATAACAAATTAAGATATACATTAAATTAATATCAACTTCTAGAAATAAGGAAGACATTACAAGTAGTGACTAACAAACCTTTTAGAGACTAAAAAACAAAGTCGCAGGCTTTTGTAACCTTTACTCACAATTGTCAATATACATAATATCCACCAAACATAAAGTATTGATTTCGGAAAGCTAACGTCTGCAGAACTGGCGTTTTATTGGTTCTTGCCAATCCCTTTCGTCTGCTTGCTTATCCCTACCAGTCAAACGTTAGCCTGATCTGAGAAGAAATCAGAAAATAGAAAAAAAAGTCCCGCGTGGTAGAAACAGCAAAGACGTATCCCCTTCTTATGTAATCCTGCGCGCCTTTGGAGACCATGAAACAAAAGGGTCCCCATTGGTTAGCGGATTTATTGAAATGCAATTTATAATATTTTAACAAATCCCCAAACTTTGTAAGAGAGAGCGGGATTGTCTGACGACTCATACGGGTCAACTGATCCCCGTATCCTTGCGCAAGGGGGTGGTATGTGGTAGGGTGTCAGGGGGTCGTGATAAATGATGGTGTTAGACCCGTTCCCGACAGGAAGCGGCGACTCACAGGCCAACTGGTGGCTGAATGCACGCTGCGAGGACTTAGCTTGGAATCTTTGACAACTCTTTTTGCTACATACACTTGTCAATTAAGAATTTGACAGTGCAAACAGACGTACTTCTTATTTTTGGGGTGTTAAGGAGTTTTACACAGATATAAATTTTCGTATAGCTACAAAATAAACAAGAATATTACAAGAATTTTTCACGTTCCATAAAATGACACTCAATCATGCTCAGGATTCACTTGCTTGCGAACCCCTACTGACATCAATAACGTCACGGTGGCCCCACACGAGTTCCGTTTTGCCACTGTTTGTTTTTAAATATACATCGTATGGTACATGTAGTTCACTGTAAACCTTATGTATAAAATAAGTTCATTTTTGACAAGTCCATAATCCTCTTATAACATTTTTTTCTTACCTTTTTGATGTTGATAGTTAATCTTCGGTAGCTAATCATCTATTATTATTCTTGTTTAGTGAGGTGACAATTGTTCATAGTGTCTATATGTTCATGCTTTGTTTACTGTGTACCGTTGTGTATCTATCTCAAACAGGGATTTATTCTCTTCTGTCATTTTGCGACTTTCAGTCTATATGTACTATCGATGGAGCCAACTCCTATACATGCATCAGTGTTCACCAACCGATGCGCCGCATTTCAGCTGTAACACTTCCGCACGAGAAAATAAGAAAACAGTGCCCTAACTGGCACTCGAACCCACACCATGAAAGGCTGACAGGTCATAAACTGGCGATTTGAACTGTTCTGGCATGGTGCTCATATAAGGTTAGAATGTCTATATTCGCCAAATTCAATACAATATCATTTAACATTATTTTATGGACATCAAAGTACACATATATTGCACAATTTACTGTGTCAGTACATAGTATTGTTTGAAAGATCTTAATATACGGTTTGTTTGTGTAAAGCTTTATGTAAAGATCATTCGTACTTAATATTAAATTTCAGAGATCTCGAAGATGGTTTAACACCATATTGTGTAGTCACATCACATATTTAACAACCATGTATATTTATTTAGGCAAAAAGTGCTACCAATTGTAACTTTTGTAACAATACCAGTAGGTCAAAGTCATCATCAACATAGTTTCTGTTTCTTATACATACAATGGAAGAGACATCACTTCTATCAACCTTCATGAAAATTCACTATATTTTACTACCATCTATTTAGACATGGAAGTCGCCATCAATCTGATATGTTACTGGGCATATGTGTTCTTGCAGCATGTTTAGAAATAAGGCTTAGATCCGTATTCACCAACCATTCATCAACCCAAGTCATGACTTAAGCCCAAGTCACACTTTTCATACCAACAAAATAAGCTTATTTACGAAGTTTCAATGTGATTTTAGGGCTCTACAAACCAGGTTTAAGCACCCCAGTCGGCCCTTTTGCCGATTGACCGTTCCAAGGAGTTAACTGATGGTTTTTCTTTATGCGTGTTATGTCTCGTCTCTGTGTTTTTGTCACATTTACATTTATCCTTGTTTGCCTTTGTATCCTGGTAGATAAAATTTAAATATCTGTGAAATGTTGATAGGACCTTTTCCTATTTACCTATTAAAATAGCAAAGATAAAGTATCATGCAAACAGACATGTAGCTTAATACATGTCTGTATTTTTGCATGACACTTAATACATAATGAGGATATTGTGAATTAATATCCATGACTTGAGCAATTCTTACTTAAGAATAGTTGGTGAATACTGACATTAATATACATGTACAAAAATACTTGCAAATATTGCGTCAATATATGTGTTTACACGGGCAAGTTTTTTCTTTTGTAACCAACTTGTGACAAAGCAGGCTTTGAAAGCTGCTGTACACTGCCACATACTGTAAAACCGCGTTATTCATGTTAGGACGAGCGTCAAATCTTTTAATTAAAAATATTTTCTCGGGTGCTTGGTTCGTGCATTATTTATTTATAGATATAGAATGATAGAACATGTGAGTACGTTATTGTTTCTTCTTAAAGTCATGATCACCACCCCAAAAACGCTAGTTTATTAATTATAAATGATTGTTAAGTTGAAATTATGATACAAAAGTATTTTAAATAAGTTCTGAAAATGCTTGCTAAAATACGACATTTAATAACCTTAAAGCATTTATTTTAATTACAAGACATATGAAACACCGACACAAGTGTGCCTATTATCATTGAAAATTAACAACAAATGTGCGATTGTTAAAAACCATTCTCTGACCCGCAAATTTCACCACATCGGAAACAAGACCATCTTTATGACACATAAAAATAGTTCGGAAAACTTTCTTACAGAGCTTTCAATTTGTTAATTTGTCATCGAACAATAGACATCTTGACATTAAGAAGTGTATTTACCTATGATTATTTACCCTTAACCCTGTGATTAGGCCTTTCTATTTACCGCGGTGCAGAATATTACCCCCTTCTACCAATTCTGAATGCAAGAAACGCCCTCAACAATTGTTCATCGTGTGATAACACCACCGGTGTTACCATTACTTTCACACGCTTGTGGCGTTTACAATATTGCCTCTTTGTGCCTGGAGCTTCTTTTCAGTATAGATAATGTCTGCGGCGTTTCACCTTTAAGTCATTTCTCTTGTATGCAATCGTGCCTTAATGTCTCCTATTATTGTCAACTGTTTATTTTTCACTTTTCTTTTCACTCAATCGCCTTTCAATTTGTAGGCACATTTTACCAAAGCGATCGGCAATGAACATTCTGTAGCCTTTATTGCCTGTTCATAAAGTAGTCGTTTTGTAACTTCGGTCTTATTGACCCTTACAGCATATATTCGGCGAGGCAAATCAGTAATTTGTAAAATGAATTGTAGTTTTACGCTAAGCAAGTTTTCTGTGTCAGTCATGGGACCATTCCCACGAATCTTTTTTCCCCACTGAAGTCGCATTAATTTCGTTTCATCGTGTTCTCGTTCCTTTTCGGGCGAGAAACAAAGAACACAATTATATCTTTTGAATTGATATCCGTTTTGTAGAAATTTTGCTACATTCAAATGCGCAGTCTACACAGATAGATTGACGCTGTCTGTAAACCTTTAGAGATTGCCCTGGCAGCATTTCTAGATATCGGTATGTTTCTTCAAGATGAATCCGTTCGTACCAATTTGTCGTGGAAGTAATTAGAATTTGCTTCTGAAAGAAAAGTCATCTGAGAATGTGATTTAAACTTTTCTGACTTAGATTAATGTAAACGACTTGCTAGGAATAACTTATTCCCAACGATCAATAACGATTTGAATATAAGTTTACCTTTTAACCATGTTAGTAGAATTTTGAAAATGGTTTTACGGAAAATGTGTTTGGTATGGGTTTTTTAATTAAGTTAAATGTGGCATATAATTCTAGTCCTATCATTGATACAAAACACGCTTTCCTTAAAATACTAGAATGTAATCTTGTTTTGCCATTTTATTTGAAACCTGTGGACATTATATGCACGCCTTAGGACAAACACAATACACAAAGTGTCATTCAATAATTGCCCAAAGCGGCGGTAAGATAAATAGTATTTACGGGCTCATTTCTGTTCAAAATAAAATCAACTTTGTTGCTATGTTTACGATATCCGCGGTTCGAAAATAATAATTGCGATTATCTTACGATTCTACATAAACTTGGCAACTAAATGCAGATGTTGTCGTACATATCTAAGATATCGTTCATTATACGCTAGTTCTGACTATGGTTCTGTTGTACTGCTAATAAACAGTCTAACGCCATGCTGACAGTCCTAGCTACATATGTAAGTACGAACTGCGAAGGACATACTTAAGATCAATGCACATCTTTTCCGGTCAAGATGTTATTAATCTTTATATAGCCATTATATAGAAAAAAACAAAGAAAAAATATCTCGTTTTCTGTCGTTTTTGTGTTATATTAAAACCCCCACCTTGAATGCCATACCAAATTAGGGTCTTAAACTTCCGCCAAAAAAAGACCCAGTTTCTTCGTGTGTACATTTTAATGAGCATTCCATGAAAAAAGGCTCCGCACGACAGCGATCAATGGTGTCGCCAATAACCTGGAACCACCTACCAGTATTATCTATTACATTTTTTTCTGAAAGACCGGAATGTCCTTAAAATTGTATAATATCGGACTGGTGAACTTAAATCATGGATCAGCGTCCTCCATTGACCAAGTTGCGAACTTGAGTGACATGAGCTGAGAAAGTAACAGCACGGTTCCAAAGAAAAAGGTAATTTCTATGACCGCACTGTCTTACTTGGCGTCACAAAGCCTCTTCTCCAACAGACTAAAGTATCGACGACTGCTATACTGGTCGAATATTACGGAACCGTCGCGTCGAAAGACAGCTTCCGCAGCTGCGATAGATGTCAGTGTATTTGCCGAAGTGATTTCATAGCTGTTCAAATATCGCACGTGTGGAAAACTCAGCCATGGTTTTCTTTGCTTACAACCGTTAGAAAATGTTGCAATTCAAACAGTCGACTGTGAAAGTAAACAGATTGGAGAAAAGGGCCTGTAAGACATGTCAGATTTATGGGAAAATATTTAAGCTGTTAATATGGTCGGTTACGTCAACTTTTTTTTTTGCAAGAGAGAACCAAAGACAAGAACATAATAAGTTTGTACTACTCTCTCTGAAAAACAATGTCACCGACAACAATAACGGAATGGTTAAAACAATTAGAAAAATAATATTGAAAGCCACCCAAGAAATATTGCGATTCCCTTGCACTGTTTTAACATGTTTTACTCAAAAACGACGACGACTTTGATGAATAATAAATGTAATTAATCATAAAATTCTAACACATTTCAGGCTTATGTCCCCCATACCCGTTCCCACCGAAAAAAACACACAAAAACAACAAACAAATATAACTTGTCCGCATATGTTTAGCATATTCGTTACGATAGTCTGTGCCCCTCATTTGCCAGACTTTAATTCAAATGACACCTTTTCTCGAATTTTCGGTCCTTCGGCTTTTACTTGTAAGAAGTCACATAAGCAGATGACGACATGCCGAAAATTCGAGAATTTTTTTTTTTAGTATAAATGTATGCGGTTCCCTTTGAAACATTTGTCTCTAGTTAAACCCATGTGCACTGATAAGCGCATGTAAAATCCCTTCTAAATCTTAACATTGGTTATGTTGAAATTCAACTGTGTAATAATGTTTTGTTCGCAATAATGAACTACAGATAATACGCTTGTATCAAACAATGGCGAAGTCACTGGTATTGGACTGCGATACAAGAGGTTCTAGGTTTTAATTCTCCAAAAAGTATGATTTTATTGCTTTTGGGTTATTAAAAATTGTCTTAAAACAAATTTTTATAGTAAATATATTAATTAATAATATAACATGTTAGTTTTAAGCATTTATTTTAATCCACGTGACTTTTAAATTCTTCGATGAGGTAGAACAACATGCCAGAATGATTTCGATTGCTTTCTTGTTTGTTATTTAATCAATTAATTAAATTTGGAAAATGACAACATATATCTTAGCACACACTTAAGCAGAATCACTTCTGTCAAATTTAGTATAGTCGGACAAAATCTCTCTCTCTCTCTCTCTCTCTCTCTCTCTCTCTCTCTCTCTCTCTCTCTCTCTCTCTCTCTCTCTCTCTCTCTCTCTCTCTCTCTCTCTCTCTCTCTCTCTCTCTCTCTCTCTCTCTCTCTCTCTCTCTCTCTCTCTCTTAAATATACAAGAGCATTTTCCTTGGAGTAGAATTTTTAAAAACTATTGACTACTGTACACGTTATTTTCTAAATGTCATTGGAGAGCTGAAGGTATGCTTTTTTTGCATTCCAACCGATCGTTTGCATACTATAAGACGTGCAACATCACTGACCACTTAAATCTTGGTATAGTTAAATTCAAAAATCATTAATTTTCCACAAACAACAACAACAACAACAGTATATATATACTGACAGGCATCGAACATAATTTATGTATAGCAGGAATATTCATATGCGAAAACAACTTTTATAATCAGTCATATACTTGGTTGAAAATGTCTTCTTAAATACAAAAAATCGAACATATCTTTTGAAATCTGAAAAAATATTGATCTTGCAATAGAACTGATTATGTATGGTCAGCCAATCTTCGTACGCAGGCACTGGCTTCTTTTTATTCTTGAATACTTTATTTTCTTTTCTTTGAAATTTAATCTCATAGAATTTGGCCAGACCGTTATGAATCGACATTAAAAGTTAACTATTTGCGAGACATTCGACACAAATATATATATATACACCTATATATAAACGCATATAAATATATACACATATAAATACGCATATAAATACACACGCGTATAAATATATACACATATAAATACGCATATAAATATACACGCATATAAATATATACACACATAAATACACACACATATTAATACACACACACACATATAAATATATACACATATAAATATACACACATATAAATATATACACATATAAATATATACACATATAAATATATACACATATAAATATATACACATATAACTATGTTAGCACATTAATACGCATATAATACACATGCATATAAGAATATACACACATAAGTATATACACATATAAATATATACACATATAAATACACACGCATATAAATATATACACATATAAATATATACACATATAGATATAAACACATATAAATATATACACATATAGATATATAAACATATAAATATATACACATATAAATATATACACATATAGATATATACACATATAAATATATACACATATAGATATATACACATATAGATATATACACATATAAATATATACACATATAAATATATACACATATAAATATATACACATATAGATATATACACATATAGATATATACACATATAAATATATACACTTATAAATATATACACTTATAAATATATACACATATAGATATATACACTATACACTATACACATATAAATATATACACATATAAATATATAGACATACATGCAGTGCCGTCGATTTAAAATCAGGATGAATATTAATTCTTACAATGAAAAGCAAACCAAAGGATGCGTACCAATACACCATACATTATATTGTACTTTAAAAAACGGATTGATTGACCGGGCGGATTTTAAAGTCTTTTTTTTTACTTATGCAACTTTATCTTTGTTATATGTTACTAAAAGTCATTAAAAATAAATAAACAATTTATAAGAAAAGTCTACTGATCTGAATAAATCCATTGCATAATACATTTTGTATTTAATGATTTTGTGAAATATACGTAACCTATTTACAGTTTACACCACATGTATCTTGATGTATTCAGAGAAATTGTTTTTTGTTGAAATTTTAAGAACACAAAATGCATACGTTTCAATAGATGATCGATTTTTTTTTAATTTCTGATTTCGCTAATTTTCAACAGGCTTCAATATGCCATCCGTGTCTTCATCCCTGAAACGTCAACACTGTCACCATGAGATTTTCGTAAATACTTGACTCGGAATACACAGAAGTGTCATGAACCTATTGTAAGACATCTCTGTACCCCTCGAGTGTCAACTCGTCCGCCTCTTTTGCGTATGAAGATCTACCCCGCCAAATATGGTAATTAGTCCAATCTGGTACTAATGCAGACGACATATTACAGGAGACAAGAAGCGGTAATGTGTTAGCATGACACCATGTGGTCTCCATAATCAACGACAGTAGTCAAGGAAATCCAAATGTAAGTAACATCGGAAGCATTCCAGATGCGATCTCACGTGCATGTGACACGATGGCGTAACATCCGGGCATCTGGGAGCAGTTCCGTATGTTGAATGTACATATCAAATTAACAATAATTATCTAGCGAGTAAGTTAATTTGAATAATATGTGCGCTTCGAATTAATTCAAAGGGAGATGGTCATTGTTTACTGACATCTGTTTTACACATGTTTTTTGTGGCCATTTTATTTTACAATGATCCCTAAATTATAATGAAACAGACGACTTTTAAAGCTATAAGTAATGTTCCTGTACATTAGTCATATGGTTCAAATGTTAAGATACAAAATCTGTTCATGCATAATTAATAAAATGTAAAAATGTGATTCGAAAGACAAATTTAAATATTTCATAGGTAAAAAAAATATATATAAAAAGAGCTTCAAAATCTTCAATAAAATTTTCAATGTAAGTGACAAAAATATCCAAATGTGTATAATGACTTTTGGCTACATTATGACTATTTTTTTTATAAAACATCTACATTGTATGCACATTTTCATATTTTCACGATCATTTGATCAGGAATATGACAAGTTAATGCCATTGGAAAAACACCGCTGTTCTATCCATTCCGTCACCGTCGTGTAAACATGTTATAACTTTTACCCTACTTAATTTGTTTTTATTCATATTTACTTACGACGTCATGCTCCTTTAAATACCAGCCTTATTTCTGTTAATAATCCTCTTTTATTATAATTAAAAATCCTCTTTTATTATAATTAAATAATTATTACTTTATTAGTTAAGGATAGACGACTACGCAAAAATCTGCCTCCTTTTATGATTATCATTGACAGCAGCATTCGGAAAACAATTTTTCCCAATAATTCATAATATTGCAAATGTAATTCACACTGTGCTAAACCAACTTACAGGTAAAAAAGTTTATTATTTTATTTTTCAAAGATCCATTGCACCGGAAATGCTAGCCACATCGGGAAGGTCCAGCTCGGTCTGGGTAGAACCTCCAGTATGTTTGGACAGTCGTGTAAAGCGGACTGGATAATCATTTCAGTGAAACGATCAATGAATCTTAACAACATACCCAAGATGCACGCCATATAATATTGGGAGGCTTCACAAAATAAAATGAAGAAACACTATTCAACTCTCTATATAACTAATATATGTCTGATCAAATATGGATAGTTTAGTATAAAGACATACCAGTATGTGCATATACCACAGTTTAAACGTAATGCATATAATAATTGTTAAACATATTTTACCAACAAATATGTTAATATGTTTCTGTTTTTCGTTTTAAATTTTTAGTAATGCGAAAACAAAGTTTGATATGATACGTCTCTCTTTGAAGGAAATAATTCATTCAATTACTGATAAAAGAGCTGTTAGCACAGTGATGATTGCTACATGGGGCAGAGAACACAGATGGTGTGACTGGGGATGGACGTACAGATAGACAGACGGACCAAAACTAACCTGATAACCACCGTGGTTAGAGATAGTGGAGGGTGGGAGGTTAGAAAACCAAGGGTTTATTTTCACGCATTCAGCGGGAAGTCGTTTAACACCATTTTTTATCTACCAACAACAGTACTGGAGTGTTCTTTCTCCACTCGTGAAGATATCCCCTGATACAGGCACCCGTTCAATAATGGTCCCATGCCGGTGTAATAGTCACTTTGTCATCAGGAATCTACTCGGATTTTTTTTCCGTTTTCCTTTTAAATTGATATATATGTTTTTTTGTTTTCTTTTATGTATTTAATGGATTTATTGTGCGTAATTTTTCATTGTAAAATGCTTTGTTTGGGTTTGTTTGTAACAAATAAATTCACCTTCTTGACGAAGTGTCTGTGTGTACAAGTCTTGAACAAATATTTATTTAAATAAAAATGTTATTAAGCACAACGAAATCATATGACGACTTTGTGGTTAAAAGGACTGATCTTTGTAACAAAAACGCATTTTTAATAAATAAACATTGATTATACAATACAACAAAGAAAATAAGTTACGTTGAAACATTCTGATTCATGTTCTTGTAATGGTAAACTTGGAGTTTTATTGAACTCTGCAAACAAACATGCTAAAACAGTCCATGTCTTGTTTAAACATTATTAAATGGGCAGATCTTGAATGTACATTTAACTTATTTATCGTATTAATAATTTCAATTAATCTTAGATGTCAGTTTAAAACTTCGAACTTTTTTTTAAATGTTTAATTGTGCAGATAAACGATTTAGAATGTACTTGTAAAATGAAAATAAAAACATTTCTAAACTATTCAGAAGGAATTCAGTTTTAGATCTGTTTCACGTTAGGTAAAAACAAACACCTCTAAAGCAAAATACAAACAATAACCACACATTATTCTACTCGATCAATTAAATCACAAGTAAATTTTACATAACAAAATACACTTGTGGATATATGTGTTGACTATGAAGCGAAATATATTATACGAAAATAAGTTTCTCATTTCAATGTCTTATCATAGAGACTGGCATAACGTTTATAGCATATTTCCGAGAACAGTAAAACTTCACAAACTTGTCTGAAAGTAATGACTAAAAAAGAAATTTACGTGTATATCAACAAGGAAAATAAAAACTAACAACAACAGCAAACAAACTAAAAAAAACACCAGACTTTTAAAGAATGTGTTAATCTTTGTAAAACGTGTTACAGTAAATGGAAAATAGAAAATTACAAAAAAATATTTTCGTTAAAACTAACAAAGCAAATCCGACCGTTGTTAAAAAGTGTGTGTAGTTAAATACGGCCGTTTACAATTAATAATAAATTGATATCAATGATTGGTAAGAAGTTAATTCTCCTCAAGTTTACTGCTGATGTCTACTTGATGACCTTTTCATTAACTCTCATCAGTCATATGTTTTTTTTTCTATCAATGTGTAAAAATACTGAACCGTAGATGGGAAATTAACAACGACATCAGGCTGCTGGTCGTGTATCCTTCATTTTATTATAAACTGATCTACTGAATTATAATTTTCTTGTCCATATTTGTTGAAAGTTAAAATTATTTTGTACGTCGCACTTAATCTTCATATGTTTACACTTATTTAGTGTTGTTTTTATGAACTTTTCTTCATCTTCCAAACAGAGTCAACAAGGGTAAATCTACGTGTCTTTTGTGGTCTTTTTGTTTCGCTTTCTGTCGCCCACATTTATTTTTGTCGCCCATTATTCTTTATAAGTTTGCAATATATTATTTAACAATTTATTTCATTTTTCTCATCGTTTATATTTTGTTTCCCTCATTGTCGCGCCGGCTATATCTCGTCCATTTGATCTTTAAAGGTGATACAAATAAATTGTAACCTTGTATAGGCCTGGCTTGGGGGAGAATAAGAAACCCGCGTAATGTTTTTCTCAGTATCATTTTTCCAACCGATAGTCCAACAATTCTGTATCATTTTCCCACTTCTCTCCACGTTTCACACTAACCTCTGTACATCGCACAATATCGCCTGGCACCTCCTACTGGTAAAAGGTTACACCCCCCTGGGTCGCGCCCAGCGAATCACACGCGCGTCATGGTGTTTGTTTATCGATAACCCGTCAATCAACAGCTCCCCAGCCAATCAGCGCACAGCAGTGGCGTGGCAGCGCGTTTTCATGCGAGCATAAGGGGCCAAACCCTGCTGAGGGATATTAACTGGCATCGTGTTTACGTTTTCATAACAAGGTCTTAAAGCGACTCTGAATCGTTCAAAACTATTTCTACTACTGAGTTTAAAAAGAGTGGAGTAAATTAAAATATTGAAAGTATATTAAACTGTGCAAGGGTTTATTAGTTAGAAGACATTTCAAATTCAACTGCAGGAGCGCTGTTGTTCTCGCACGTGTGGACTCACCGGGGACGCCGGATAGTTTCTGCGAGCTTTGAGTTAGATCTCTGTGATTGAGATACTGGCACAAGGGACCGCTGGGTGACCTGCAGAGAGTCGGACCCCGCACCGCATCCACGCAGCTTGGGTCTTTAACCCCCACAAGACATAGGATAGAAGGTGAAGTCGTACGTTGCATCCCGCTTATTTTCCGATTCTGGATGTCGGAGACAGTATTGAGTGAATAAACGTGGAGTAACAGACAGTTAACTTATACATTAAATGCTCATCAAGTGATGTTGTTTTACCGGTGGTGATGAATTGAACTTAACAACGTGCGATGTGTGAACATTGGGATAGGTAAGAGATAAGTGGATTGCTTATTAAATTCGCTCGGGTAAAACTGCACTTTAGAGACAAAATTATGAAACTGTTTATTTGAAATATGTGGCTGTGATTATTAAACATTTATTGTGTAGAGTGTCGTTTTCCTACAAGGGAAACACAAAGTGTGGCTATAATTTCTATTAAAGTGAGTGATTTCACCAACGGCAAAAATGTTGAATCCTTTCATGGAAACCCCCCACACCTCTCATCTTCCGCCGGGAGCCATGAAACTAAGCCCCCCACACCATATGTCGGAGAGCAGTGGACTCCACAACCAACTTAACCAGTATGTCCAGCAGGGAAACGGACATGGGTACAGCGTTGGAGTTCCGCCATCTCATCACTTGTCCAGCTACGCATCCCGGGACTACTTACTGCGCAGGGATATGGGTCTGCAGAGTCACGAATCCAACGGCATGTTCATCCCTTCATCCGCTGGATATCACCCAAGCCACCATGACACAGGTTCGAGCCACATGTTGTTTCCGGGGATTCACGACGCCAGCACACATCCGGGCAGCCAGCTAAACAGCCAGATGCGCCTCGGACTTGCCGGTGCGGATTATATGTCTCGGGACCATTTTAACCAAATGGCACCTCGAACCGACCACTTCTCGGCACATCAGTCGCACCTCAACACCATGAATCCCATGAACGCCATGAACCACATGAGTATGGGACCGCACGGTCCGGGGGCTTTCTTCCGGTACATGCGGCCGCCGATCAAGCAGGAACACACTTGTCTCTGGCTGGACAAGGATCTTCCAGAACCGAAGAAACCGTGTAATAAGACGTTCACCACCATGCATGAGATTGTGACACATATAACTGTAGAACATGTTGGTGGACCTGAACAAACTGACCATGCCTGCTACTGGCAGAACTGCCCCAGGGACGGACGGCCATTCAAGGCCAAATATAAACTAGTGAATCATATTCGAGTACACACCGGGGAAAGACCATTCCCGTGCCCTTTTCCTGGATGTGGGAAAGTATTCGCCCGAAGTGAGAATTTGAAAATTCACAAAAGGACACATACAGGTGAGTGATTTTAAATATTATAAAACAACAAATCCTTTGCCCCTATCAAACAGCAGCAAAATGTGAACACTTCAATAACTCAAGGTTTTATTTTCAGGTTAACAATATATTGCGACTACTAAAATTGACAAGAAGTTGCGAATATAGAGAAATCCGACATATATTATGCCCAAATCTCATGTATATGTATTAACAATATTGTAAATTATGTTGACTTATATTATCAAATATATAGATATTAAATATTCCGCAAAAACACAATGTTTCTTTTAAAACACTAAAACTAAATAAAAATAATAATTGAAGAGAGAATACTTTTAAAAACGAAGCTTCAATACAACAAAAATGAATTCATTTTTAGGGACAGTAATGTGTAACGCTATTGTTGGTATTTACATAGGTACTCACATTATATAGTACTAATTTATGTTAAGATACTTATCTACGTACATACAATAAATACTGTAATTATTATATTTAACATGGCGCTTCTTCAAGGATTCACGTGCATTTATTGTAACGAAAACATCAAGATACGTATTGTACTGTAAAAACACACTTACATGAACCTTGATACAATTATTATTTGGTGTTTTTTTTTATTGAAACAAACCAGCGTACCGACATATTCAATATCAATGGACAATGCTAATAAGTATTAAAGGAAAATATTTTATTTAAATTGTTTAATAAATTAATCAGGAATATGATATCATCATTACACAGTAATGACGTCTATGAACAAACAACTTTGAAATGAAATTTCAGAGCATACACAATTTCCAATAATCTTTTATTTTGCATATTTCACGAGCGAGTCAGAAAGAAAGAACAAATGTAAAGAGATATGTTAATATAACCACAGCTGTATAACAACACTCGGATGTTGTTAATTGAATGATTCTAAAGTCTCGTAACGCAACATTTGTACACAATGCAGACTTACATAATAGCTATTTAAATAAATAAGATTTTTTTTCCAAACGTTATGCAATAATGAAGGCACGCAGATTTAGCAGCAAATACTTCCAGTGCTGATTTCAGAGCTTCCAGCACGCGCCGTCGGATCAGCATCTACACTATATGCGTTAATATGATAAATATTTTTTTTTAACAGACTAACTTCGTAACAATAAATGCATTAAATTATTTAAATATCAATTCCCTTTTCTATCTGTTAAATCATAATTTGTAAGATGGACTCACTTTTTGTTGATGTAATTATTATGTTGTACTAAAGTTCGCTTATATACGTATATTATTGTTTTTCTGTTAAAAACCATCTCTCAAAAACAAATCTCAGTCTATTTTTAACCTCCAACGTACACATTCGAATATAGATTTAAAAGTTTGGTATGTTTTCATTTAAGACTCCGGACAATTTCATTCCCACGTATATTGCAAATATTATTCACATTCTATCTATCGTTTATGTTATTCCCCAAGTAAATATAGCAAACGGAAGCATAGTTTGGATATTTAAAGTTTTAATCGCAACTTTGTGACACATTCAAGACCGTCGATTATCTGTGTTTACACATATTTCTATTATCTGCAGTATTTACTTAAACATCCAATATTTGTCGAGGATTGACGAAAGATCTATTGAGTCTAATAAATCGGCGATATTTCATTTAACTCGCTGATAAAAAGTCAAAACTTGCGATGGTTTGGAAATTTGTAAAAATATTTGTCCGGAGTTTTGTTGCAAATTTGATAAAGTACTACTTCATACGGTGTTTCGCTTGGCAGCATAAATTAATGCACGTAGTTTAAATCTTTACTTACAAAACATTGATTTAATGATGGCGCTTTATGCGTCGATAATGTAATATATTTTTTTGCAGAATAATATGAATAATAACTTTATAACCTTTAAAGTTAGAATAGATTAAAATTTAATTTAAACAAATGCAAATCAATATAATAAGACAATAGCCGAGATGTTTTGTAGTGTTATATATTCAAAAGATTAATATGGTCAATATGCCGACGTTACGCCCATCAACGGTTCCCCTTGATAGTCTCATCACCCATTAAAACTCGTGTCCGTTTAATGACCCAAGGCCGGTCAGCCAATCGAGGACTAGCATATGATTATTCAATTAACCATTAAACAAGTGTCCTATGAGATCTAGAGCTTCTCAACAGTAAAACAATAACTTTCAAATAACACAAGAGAAACAGAATCTACAATGATAATAGGAAAAGGGGGTGTTGAACTTCTCAGGCAAAATTAATAATTAAACTAACAATCCATTTTTACTGTGTGGTGAACACATTTCAGTCGACAAGACGTGCAAACACTGCACCCTGTTTGTACTAGACGTGACTCACGCACCTTTCTGAAAATACCCATCGAAAAGTGTCCTTTTAAAAGACAACGCTCTCGGTTTTCAATTTATTTGTTTCCTTTTATTTCGTTACAAATTGAATCCTTAGACTTGTATTGACCGAGCTTGTAAGGTGGGTCGAGTGTACAGAGTTACACGAATTTCAGGCTCGATGTATTGTATTTCAGTGTTTGAAAATAGACTAGAATAATAGAAGATTCGTTTTAACACAGGACCATCCCCGTAAGGTTACTTCTACTTCGCTACATAAACATCAAGAGAGGCAAAAATACACATAACGTCGCATGACAAGAGAAAATCTCTTATTTTAACTACATTTAGTGTTTAGCACCTGAGAAAAATTAGTTCGCGACATAATTACAGACCATGGGATGTGCTGATTCTATGTCACTAGAATGGAATTTCTTCATTTTATGTGCCAGCGAAAATGTCAATGTTACAATTAATTGTAAAAATGTTGAATCGCCTGCTTCAGATTGACTAAGCGTATTTTCACGTTGCTTAAATGCGTTTATTTACTAGTTAACCAAGTTATGCGCAAGCGTAAGAACCAACAAAAATACTTTCTGTGGAAAGACACAATAAAACTTATTTATTCGGCTGATTTATTTTGTAGTGTTTGCCATATTTTACTAATATATAAATATATCAATAGCATACTCGGCGTATAAACAACGGTTTTAATTATTGTCTACTGTGTAAAGTTAAGAAAATTAATTACAATGTTCCTGATAATAATAATAAGTTGTTAGACCATGTGTACCAATAATGTCGAGCCTGATCAGAATCCGCACAATAAGCTGCCGGTTCTATAGATAGTTTCCACATCAGTGAAAATCCCTTATTTTAGCAGCCATCTTCGATGGTAATTTCAAGGGATTTTCATATTTTCATATTGTATAGAAGGGTAAATTTTATTTTCTTGTTATTTCTTCATTTGTGGTCCGAAAGTTAAAAGCTATAAACCATTGGAAAGCTCTTGAAATTCATATTTTTCAGAATACAATATTTTTACAATTGATAAATGCACACAGAATTAATACACAGAAATAAATAAAATTATTGGCTCATACTTAAAACAAAATGAACAGTGTATCATTTTCGTTTATATTTCTTTTACCTTATAAACTATCAAACTATAGTTTTGATATTTAAAATACTTTATAAAAGCTGTTAAATCTGATATAAAATTCAGTAAAATAGACTGGAAAATAAAAACACAGTGGTGAGTTTAATACAGCACATATTTCCTGATTTCGGCCTGCGTTAGCTTCTGCCCACAAAGATGGCTGCCTTAAATTGTCTTATCAGTGTCGATGACATCACATGGAAACTATAGGAATATATACCTTACAATCCGTCTAGTTCACTGACAGACCAGTAGGGATCACTCACTATCAGGGATCAGTGATTGTTTATAACTTGAACTGTTTATAATTTACGCAACTATTTATAATGTACACAGCTACAAACACTTGTAGACGGCCATTATTTTTCATTTAAAATAGAGGTTGTCAACAAATCTTAGCTTTATTTAATATTTTATGTTGACTCATGCAATTAATAGAATAACGTGAAAATTACAATAACATTTTTTTTACATTGAGAAAAAGAAAGAAAAAATACTCGAAATTATTTACATTTCTTGATTAAAAAAAAAACAAAACAAAGAAAATATACACTTTAGTAGGAAATTACCCTAAGGGGGCATCGCTGCCAAGTACAATTTACTCCTGCAACAAGTGTTTCTAGTCTCATTTGCTGCCTGCTATTCTATTATTCGCCACTTCTTGATTAGTCTACGACAATCCCCAAGGGATTCCAATTCTCTATTTATTATCACATGGTTTTTATAAGAGACTGCACAATCAAATAATATTCATTTCTCTTTTTCATGTTCTTGCTCAGAAATTCGAGCTTGTAAGTGTAGCTCTTGAACATAAAACCTGTATTTTGTTACTCAAGCATTTAAGAACAACTTTACGTCGGCTTACAAATGAGTTAACGTCGTTACGGAAATACCACTAATGTATTCCATATGATTTTAATAAGCTTCTCCTCGTCTAAGATTTTGTGGCTTTCCGCGAAAACTGGTGTGATAGCGCAATAAAACCCATTCAGGATTAAGACCAACTCTAATAAATTATGATGAAGCGAGCAGTTGTGACACATACGCCTTGCCCAGTCACGTGACATGCATTTCCAAAGCCACATTAGGGAATTATGGAATTATGGTCTTTCGAAATTATGGAGTTATGGAAAAACTGTGTCTGTCTGTTTGGTTGTTTACAGCGCTTTAAACAGGTACTGAAATTTAACAAAACAATGTGATAGATTTTGGACAATAAATAATGTATTTCAGACGGAAAAACAACATCGCATCGTACTGTAATAATATTTTCTTTAGATTTAAAGTCTTATCAAACATGATAATTGCATGATAGGATTATCGTATTAGGATTAAACAATAAAACTTTTACAACTAGACGGATTGTTTAAATTACTTACGCTTACTTTTAATTTACCCTGTAAAACATCTGTATTTATTTCAGTGTTACAAGAAATTAAGTACCTCCTGCTGATAAATCTCTCCGATAAACTTATAAGTGTGACTAAAATAGCCTAAAGTGTAAATTTTCTGAGCAACAAACTATACATGCAGACAAATTGAAGAACACATCATAATGTAAGGTTTGAAAATGATGTAACTTTTTATCAAATGGTAAATCATGCCCAGAGCCATCACAGGTCGGAGTTGATCTGTCGAGTTTTTTTTAGTTTCTTAATCTATCATAAAAAATCAATTCAAATCAAATGCAGTTTATTTCATTCTCGGTGGTTTCATAAAATCCATACGCTTCACATCAATGCTAGGCGGTGTGATCGTGAGAATTACTCACGTGTGAAGAACGATACAAGCGGCTTATAGATTTTAGAATTAAGGGCTCTTCAATTGACATTATTGCCCCAATAGTGTTATGTAGTGTCTGTTGTCACTTGAAGACCACAGCATTATTTACAGCTTTCAATACAAGTTAAAGGTTGGCGAATTAGTGAATTTCAGTACATTTGATTACAGATTTATGCTGTATTGGTTATGCTGAAAAACTGATAGAAACCTAACAGCAAATATTTGCAAGAAAATGGATTAGGAATGTGGTCATTCTAAATTTATACATTAGTTGTAATATTGACAGAACATTCAGTAAGAATAATATGTTTGTTATGTTACTGAATGACGCATTTTTCTAACATGGCAGAGACGGGGACAATACATGACCAGTTCGCGTGTTTGCAAATTAGACATTTTGACATATACTAATTCATTTAAAGCGGTATGCATATATAACAAAGCACATATTATTGGAACAGTACTTTTTTATCAAACATGTTAAAAAGTCGTTGGGATTGTTGCCCAAAATGCGTAGTCAATGGATATTATCAACCGGAAACATTATTTACAACTGTCTGTTCAATGGCTTTGGTCGTTTGAATATGTTTTAACCTGTCAAACTTTACCCAATGCACAGTCTGTACAAGTTGTATCACTACATCTCTTCCATGTTGCTAACATTTCCCCACACATATACCCACCTGGCTGGGAGAGAAGGCCCCGGGATGTAAAACCCATTAAAACTTGCAAGGCCGTTTTTAATTGAGAGTGCTGATGTACAGCTCTTTTTCATTCTCTTTGAAATCACGGTGGCAAGAAGAAAAAGCTCAGAATGTCAACTAATTCTAGAGGATTTTCATTTTTGATCCAAAGGGAAGGGAAATTATTCACGTGGATCGGCATCTTTGGCGGTATTGCTATGGAATACGAATATGGACGATAAGCAAGAGTACATTTTTAGACAAACTCACAAAGACACGTTTAATTTGTATGGACACGTAAGAATTACTGTTTTTTGCATTCAAATTTAACTTTTTCTTGGATTATAGTTAGAATTGAAAATGTAGTGGAACTTATTTTCAAATGCTCAAATTTTACGATAGTAATTTCAAGTGATTGTTTATATATTGAAACACTGCTAGTTAAGTTGAAACTTAAACAAATATTCAAAAGGTTTAAGTGGACACTACAGGTTTTGGGTAGCTCGAATGTCTCAAGTTTGCAGGATTCTGAACTTGTATGTGCCACCCATCAAGAATGCAATTATCATTAGATGCCCAGTCGAATTGAATTGTTGCATTCTGGGTAGGTTATCTTCATAAATCTGTAATATCCTAGACAATTGAGTGTTATTAAAGTCTCAAGTAAGGTTAATATTGTTCTATTATATGTCCATACAAGTTCGCTTTGCAGAGTCGATGCAGTTAAAACAAACACAACATGTTTTCTCCACTGACAGCAAGTGGTAAATAAATTTTAGGACAGACTAGTGCATGTATGTAAAATTTTCTTGTCGACATTACTGCAATAGGAGAACACAATTCTGGAACCCGATTCTTCGATCAATTTGCAAGATAGAGGAACGAGATGTCGAGTGGTCAAATACTTACGATGTTAAAAGACCGCGGTGTGATTAAAGGCTAGTAAATAACACCGCCATACTCCACTGACAACCTTCTCCTCTTGAAAACTCAGCACGTGCCTGCACGAGATTCACGGGCTTTCTCCACGCCCCGCATGCAATCTGCGTGATAAAGTCATCATTTTACAGATGTTAGGAGGCAACACTGCTGTGGTTCGGGAAGAGCTCCGAGAAACATTTTAAGTCCTGTGGGCGTTACCAACTCATTTGAAGGTTAAAGAATAATGTGAAACTCTTACTTGACATTTTGTATGCCGGAGAGCCATTCGCTTAATTCAGTCAAACTGGAGGTTATTAATAAGATCATTAAGAAATAATATGTTTTGTCATGTGTTACATACTTAGAGGATAAAGCACAAAATGCTAAAATAACTACACATTCGTAATTATATCAAGGTAAATGTACAAAACAAAAATAAGCCCAACAACATTGTTGACTATAGAAATACGCTCGTTTATTGGAAAACATTTTTTTAATTGAAATACTATTATGCTAAAGAATCACATAGCGATATCCCTTTGTGTCGTGTGTAAGATTTTGATAATAATCGGCGACATTTGACGAAGTGGTATTTAGTTAATTTTGTATTTACAGTCAGCAGGGTGCAGTGTCATCATCTCCGAGACAGAAACCAAACAGATAACCAGACACGCAATAATTACACAATCCTGAATATATCGGAATACCATAGTAGTCCGTTGAATAAGCAATTTTACAAGCGGGAAGTCAAACGAATTTCTCGAACGTTTTAATACTCGGTTGTAGCATTACCACCGATTCCCCAGTCTTATATTAAACATATCGAATCAAACGAACCACTCTAGCCCTTGTTCGGGATCCGAGTGTGTTTGAAGTTTAAAACGGTCGTCTGCTAAAATGATTCCTTCACTACTTAATATTGCACCCCAGGAGTATTTTTGCAAACCCGATGTATCCTACATATAGTTGCTTGATCTTTTTTCTTCAACCATATCCACCAAGATGCCTTTGATCTTGTTTTCCCCCATCTTCGACAGAACGGGAAAAAATAGTCAGCACACAAATCTGAGGACCACACGGTTGCTTTTTCGGGCCTATTACCAGAAAATATATTACGATTCCGTCGACGGCTCTACAGTCTTGGTCTTCATTCCCACTTCTGGTCACGCTTAATAAATCTCACAGCTTGTTTTGAAATCACGATTTTTGCTCTCAAATCATTCGTTTCTGCTTTTGACAGCGATGGCTTGCGATATGTCTGTATTACAATAATCGTGCTTCTTGATATAAAGTTATCTGCTCGTTTCAACGTGTGAGACACGTACATCAAAAGTTGCCGCGGCGTTTGAACGTCGTTTGTCAGGTAATTGTTATAAGAAGCTTGTTCAGTTATTTCACTCTCGACAAACGAAGACCAATTTTCCTTCTGCTATAATTGTCAGGTACATCTGGTTATATTTCTCCTCAACTCCCGTAGCAATATAACCTGAAACACCTTAAAATAAATCGTAAGGCGAGAAGAAATTATGTATTTGGAGTAACAGTAATTAAACTATTAGAAATCCAATGCTGTATGTTTCTACTTAATAAGACTGGGTCTTCTCGCATACCTTTTCATCCTATTAGATGTATTAATAACAAGAAAGCTCAGTATCGTCAATTATTACAGAAAAAAAAACTCGATAAATGGATACTTTCTGTTTGCTTGTAATTGAAATAACGGCATGCATTAAAGCTACTTCAGGACGTAGCATTATAACAATTATTATTCACTCTTTAAATAGACAAATGTTCCTAATGCGTATACAAAACCTGCCATTTGTGAATGGAATTCCTAGGGAACACTAACAACAACAATACAAGTGAGAAGTACCTTTACCAACAACAATAACTGCATAGTTAAGGCAATTTTCACGGTGGGTGTCATTTTCATGGCATTGTATTCACCGGTTGCGCTTCTCTAATTCGCAACCCTGTTTCTTCGCCCCGTGAATGGGACAGACCTTTATATATCAATGTAAGAACGATACATCCATTTGGCACTTTTATTTACTTTTCATGACTGTACCCTACAAATCCGACATGCCTCTTAACAAGGATCATCGTCATGCCCAACCCACCCAACATAATTTAAGCAAGAATTCGGTTTTCAGAAGTAACGATTGACAGGTCACTCATGTTGTATACCTTATTGAATTATGTTATACAATTTTTAACTTTTATTTAAGCACAATGACTAATAATTGAGCCCAGTATATAATGTAAGCGTTTACCAGTTATTGGGTAAATGTGACACATGAATCTAATTACTAAACTAATTACTGAGATGTTGCCTTGTCAAAAATATACTAGATGTACAAGGAAGCAAGATTTATGATAAAATAGCCTCTCCTCCTTTGATAAAGTGCGGCTTTCGCATGTCAGCATAAAGAAGTCAGTCTTAGTTGAGAAAATCAGAAGCTTGCGAGAAAAGCAAGAAAGCTCGATTTGTAATTCTGATTAGAAACTTCAGAAGTACAAACACACGTTCAAAAAGAGCGGCATTTTTGTCTACAGATTTTGAGCTTGGACAGCCATTTACAATCAAAGATGTTGGCGTAAGAAGGAATTAAAACATATTTTCAAAATGCTTTAATGTGCTGCAAGCAATTACGAATCCGCTTTTCATATTATATGACACACACTAACATTAAAGTGTGGAAGCATTTACAACCGCCCTTTTTTCTCACATTTCATGCTGTCTAATTTAATTTAAGATACAATCCTCCTGGGTAGCTTGTATGTTTATAAGGTTATGAATACAATGCTTATATAGTTGCATACTGATTTGTACAATAGTTGTAAAACTAAGTCCAAAATGCACCGACAAGCAAATTGTCTGCGAACGTACAATGTCGATTTTATGCACCAAATAACATGGTTTAGTTTGTGTACACTCCTAAACCCTGTTTTACGACAATCATAAATGTGGCGGTAGCGAATTGTCGCAATTCATCGTAAAAGGTCATTTATGCAGCCATTTTGTATTGAAACAAGTAGCTGTTCTCCGCTCCTAAACCTCTGACGTGTCGGCTACTTCCACAGACAGAACAAAACATCTACAAATCCGATCAGCGGAGATAAAGTGATAGTTGTTAGGTAATGCCTTGTGGATTTCGGCCCATCACCTCACCAGTTTGTTCGTCCAAAGGCGGATTCGGACCAATGTAACTCATACCAGGTCGTTAATTTAGCTAGCAGATCAATCTGGGATCAACCTTGGCGATAACATCTTTGTTATTTATACATGCCGAGTCCGAAAATATGACGTCTGTCTCGATAATAATAGCTCCTTCAATACATACCACCAGCCGGTTGTTTTTGATTCACACTTCTTTCCAGTGCCCCCGTCACCACCACCACCACCAAAACTTTCATGTTAGTGATTATACACATTATTGTGGAAATAAACATTGGCTCAATAAAAAGAAAGTAAATAAATCGTGCAAAAAAGCTGCCGGTATCATTATTATTATTTGATAACTTAAAATAATAATAATAATAATAATAATAATAATAATAATAATAATAATAATAATAATAATAATAATGTTATTATCAATTGTATATTGTTAAAATTTAATTTTTTTAATTAGAATTAATTTATCATTTAAAAAAAAAACCCTTTTCTATTTGTCATTTCATTTCATAAACATATATGAACTGCAAATATCCTTATCTGTTGACATCTTTTCTGCTCCCTAACGAAAAAATACTCTGACAAATATTTTCATTTGCTCAAATAAATAAACATTATACACACACTAATAGAATGTGTGGAAGCCCTTACACTGCACAAGCTTCAAATTCTGTACATTGTTGACACAATTATTGTTTCTAAAACTGGGGTGTTGACATAAACTTTCGCTAATTGTTTACAAAGTCCCTGGGTCGAATGTGAATTCATTACGTTCGTCCTACAGTTAATTCTAAAGCTGAACAGCCGAGTTACGCCTCTTCTGGTAATATAGGCAACAGTCATTATTCCAGAATTTTTAATACGAACACTGGGTACTTCGAAAAAAATATGTTTGCTTTTGCGATGAAAAGATGATAAAAATATGAATAATTAAACAACATTTAAGAATTTACGCCATTCAGGCACATTTAACAAAAGTAGAATAAAAAAAAACTAACACTAATTTATTAACATTACATTTAATAAAAAAATACCAGAAAGGGGGCTTATTTGTTATTATCATTCGTATACTTTTTTGAAGCAAATATATTCGGTAAACCGGTTCGTCATAAGAAAACAATGCGACACATCTTTATAAATATACGTATTTCTAAATGGTACATTGTTCGTATTAAACTATAAATATTATCTGTAATTATTCACGAAAACCGTACCATCCTTTAAACTGTTTTTAAAAAAATAATTTATGGGTTTTAGATCCTAGTTGATACACATTTAACTTTCAGTCCTTCTGTTTTTACCTAAGTTATGAAGATATTAAAGTGAGCCTTTTCAGTATATAAACAGTATACAATTTGTTTGACTACAAACCTTAAAGATTGTATAAATATGTCACTTTCCTTTCATGATTTTGCCGTATTTCACTACGTTTTGATACAGTTGTGTGAGCATCAGTCACATATAAATGCAAACACAAGCACCATCTGTAAATTTCATCCCTCCAATTCACCCTACATAACCGGATAAATATTGAATAATTAATATATTCATTTGAAAGAAAGCACACTGTATAAATTGAAAACGAAACGAGCAGGATTTAGAGCAATTATGTCGTTGAAAGAAATGCGAATACCTCTTAATAGTTGACAAAAGCAGTGTTGTTACTTCACGAAGATTGCTAATGTTTACAAAAGGTGTCAAGCGCCTAGGGCCAATGTGACTGAAAGCTATTCATTGATTGGGACAAGTCTAAGGAACAATGTAGGGGACCACGAGGGGCCGTGGAATTTTGACAGAGGTACAGGAAGATTTGGACTCTGTTGCGCATTCATTTGCATCTCTTGCAACTTCTCACTGGAGTCACGCTTTTCACATCGGTTTTATTTATGGATGTGAAATATTTCAACTCTCGAAACAAAGTAAGGTTTGGATAGAAATGGTTCTAGAGAGTAAAAATGGACTGTAAACAAACCAAAAAATACCCCTAAAATCACACTAATAATATATCGAACATCTGCATTCTGTATTGTGTCACTTTAACTGGAAATTCCTAATACCGATAAATATGAGCTATTGTCAACAATATACTAGTACAGAAGGTAACACAGTGTCGCATTCAACACTAAGATTGCAATTTAATAAAGGTTAAGATAATGTTGGTGTCCAGCAACATGCTTCCAACAAGATCCGTCTGATGTGATCTATCTACCTGATAAGCAGAAACTGCTTCTACCTATACTGCATCACAAGCTCCCCCGTTACTTCTATTGTTACACATAAATAAATCAGGGGAGGAATTGATGGCAATGTTTCACACTGAGGTAGAAGTGTATTCACCTGACGCCGTGCAAGTTTAAGTCTCGGCAATCAACAGTCGGTCTCTTAAAGAGCCATAAATTAACCTAAGTCTGGGACAACTCTACAATATCGCATGCTAAGAGGATGACACCGTATGTGTTAATTTCAAGTGGGTTGCAGGCTCATCTACTTGTGAAATGAGTTCTCGCGTAGGAATACAAATGAATGGCTGTGTTTTGCTTATTGGCAAGTAGAAAACGAACCGCCGAGCAACTCTTATCTTGTATGAATTACAGCCTGCAAATAATCGCATAATTAGACCCAATTAGTATTGGTAAATTTTCCGCCATGAATCTCCGCCTCGAGCATCACTTCCGATCCGCCATTCTTGTCTGAGATTCGACAATGACTTGATCTGTGTTGTCCTTCAATTTGAGCAAAAGAATGACTGCAGACGAGATAACTAAATAATTTTCAGGCTAACATGTAATTGTGCCAAGACCAAAAATTCCTTCGGGGGATTCTCAGTGCTGCCTACAATCTGGATACGACTGACAGAATTTGATACGTGTTAATCAGATTCTCACAGAAGCTGCACGTGATAGATTGGGGTTAATTCATTGACCAAACGAGCTTCTTGAGGCATATTAACATCGTCCATAAGGTCAAATTGACATCTTGTCACAGTTTGGCCGAAAAGTAGCAAATGTGGTGTTAGGATAATAAATAGTGTAATCGATATTTGAGGAAAAATTCAATTTAAGCAAGACATTGTTTTATAAACGAATTGTATGTATGAGATTTTTGTAATAATAATGTCTTAATAATTTAAATAATTTATTTATTTAGCGATTTAAAGAGTAATTGTGTTATTTTAACACATAAACACCGTATTATAAACCATTTATTTGACTTTTATTGACAAACAAAAATGGCATCCCCAAGAGAACAATGTAACAAAGTTATAAGTGCGTACTCCTGTTAAAACCACACTGGTGGTGTCGGAAAATTCCATCTTTCCCTCTGATATCTGTAAAAGTTCTTTGGTCCCGTGGGGAGATTCCGTACAACGCCCTGTGATCAGTCCTGTTTATGGACTACTTGTTCAATAAGTGGTCTATTTGTCGAGCCAGACAGGCGCACAAAATACGGACATTGAAGCGAATACAATGCACATTGTCAAACAATAATAGCATGTATGAATATTAATGAATCACGGTGATCGACTAAATAATAATGGTTTAATGTGGAATCAGTGGTTCGCTAATTGTTAAGTACTATTATAGGAATTTTATCTTTAAAAATCCTATTTATTCTTTATATTAAAATTAAAAAGCAAAAATGCGTACCTTCTTGGCAGACATATTGACCTGTCAATTGACCAAACTGAAAATCTATAGATTTAGCTTACATTAAAATTGATAAAATGTAATATTAAATTAACAACTGTAAATCAATTATATAAATTGTTTCAAATGAAACTATTATGATAATAATTTATTAGTATATCAGTGTTACCATAATGGGACATTTCGGATTCGTACTGATTAACAAAATCAAGAAATCATCAAATATTCCTCGTTGTAACTGCAGTTATGGTTTTGCGGTTTATTTCTACACTCAGCACAAATTTTTGTCAGGCAGTTAACAATGTATATTAAATAGATAATGTATGTTGTGTTCTGTTTCCGAAGCACCGATTATAATAAGCGTGGCACCATTTGCGAGTTGTAACATTCGTCCTAGCCCATTACAACAATATCATGAAGTAACAACCAGCATGGAACCGATTAATTTGTCGGATTAGTTCCACTTGCTGCCATAACTGGTGATAATCCCGTTCATATTTTGACACGTCCTTAAAATAAACACAATACAATCTTCTGCGAAAGAAAAAGAACGATCCAAAATGTATTTAGTTCTTTAAGGCGTAAGTAGTTATGCCTGTTAGTACGGACTTTCTTCAAACAGAATTATGATTTGAATCTTAAAATTCATGAAAATGTAAATGACTGTCACGCTTTGAACAGCAACCTAATGGGAAAATAATAAAAACACATGTTTCGTCAAGAATAAGAGTTTCTCACATTTAAATCATACATACAAGTGTTATTTTAAAACTTTAGATTTCTTTACCATTAAGCATACAGATTTATTGCATTTATTTAAGACCTAAACGTGCAATGGGTATGGAAGAAAAACACAATCTTCAGTATTTAAACGGTCGGTGCTGGGCTTGATAAATACGTTCCGGTATTAAAGTGAAATGATTCCCCAACACCTGTTTGTTTCTCCACAGACGTGCATGTTTTATGACAGTTTTAGACGTAAAATATACACACTTGTGAAATATACACGCATTGCATTATTAAGCACCAGGCGTACTGATATTCGAAAAAAGCCTTAACCAAACCATCGCGAAGACATTCACGTCAAAACATTTGCCCGAAATTGCTATCAAACTGTTCTCGCCATTTCGCGCGCACTCTCGCCTCGTATCACGTGACAGATTCACTCTCTGGGGAAAGTAATTCATCATTATTCGTTCCAGCCATACTTATAGTAATGTATATTTTATTTGTTTACTAGAGAATTATTTTAGTTTTAGCGGCGTAAAAAAGATGCCAATCATCTACAGTGCATCCATTATTTTAAATGCCATAGTTTAAATTGACATTTGTGTTGTACATGTGTTATTTGTCACTGCGTTATTATACATTTTAATTTACAAAACAGTGCAGACGCACAAATACCAGAAAATATTTTCATAATAAACTTTGAGGTATTGGTATTGACGGGGACACAACTTTATGCTAGAAATATATATGCTAAACTTGTTCAAATGATATGTACATTTTTCAATTAACCCATGTCACTTGTATACAATCTTAAACATCTTAAGCACGAGAAACCTTTAAAAAGTTTATTAAAATTTCATTCATTTTAGCCTATAAACCAAAACCTTACATCATTTTTAGAATAATTAATTTTATTACATTCTCTTTTGTTGTAATGCTCTTTCACATACAAAACTTTAATACGTTGTCAATCTTGGCATTAACATCCCAATAAAACAATTTGCGTTCTTGGTAATAGTTAATTAAGCCGTAACACTGTATAAACTCACTGATTCCCGCATGTCAACATATACAAATATTTACAATACGAGATCAAGTCTCTATCACAACATTCAAACTCCGGTAGCCGGGGCACAGTATCGCCACAATATAAACAAACAATATGGCGGACCTCTGTAGATTGAGTCGAAGGCTTCATTGGTCGATGTGTATACGTCGGTCTGGCTCAGCCAACATTTGATATTAATTTTCGTGTCATCCACAGCTGAGATGACAGGATAAGTGGGTTCTTCAGCTGGCACTTATGGTCAGTCGCATTAACAAGTGGCAGAATTTTTTACACATAGTTGTTACCTTTTAAACCTCCAGTTCAGAAGCGTTCACGAATCCTGTACTTTAGTGATATTAATTTTACAAAAAAAGACAAACAAAAAACAAACCCAAAACAATTTTTTCCCATTTATGATTGCATTTAACTCCTTTCCAAGTCTTTAGCCACTCCGACAAAAGAGATTTTTTTAAATATTGCTGTTACCATTAGTGGTTGTCAGTCTTGCTGCTAATTTGATAATTTTAAAATGCGAAGGTTATTCTTATTTTAACGTTAAATTTATTACGCTTGTATTTAAATACTAGTGTACAATATTCATGGAAAATCTACCAACACAATCAATCAATCAAGATCAAAGCAATCTTGTCACATTATACTTACACTCTAATATGTGTATTTTTAAACAAAACTTGAAATTTTATTTTAAATCCATATCATATTTCAAATTAGACTTAAGGAAAATGTAGCAAATTTAATACTATCAAATTATTCATTGACATGACAGTTGTATTTGAATTGTACCGAAATCCGATCAGAGAAAACAGACTGCTTGTCTGCAAGACAAATAGTGCAGGAAACAGGATACAGAAAATCTCCGAAATGCGGCAATTTCCCGAGTCCACAGATTACGGTTTGGGCCCTATCGACATGTCCAAGATAAGACGGTTCCCGGCTGTGATAGCAGGCTGTAAAGTGTTAATTTAGCTAATTAATAAATGGTTCCCCGCATCGAATATTTGATAAAAGTCAATTGCAGCATATACCATGCCAGTTCAGTATTGTGCTTCTGTTTTTGCCATAAATGAACCAAGAAGTAACAAACATATAATGTAAAATATTATTATTAATGAATTCGATATACAGAATGCCTTACCACAAAAATTATGCATGTAAAATGTGTTGCAATGGTGTTGTTTTTTCTCTCTCGCATATCTGTTTATCATATTTAATTCACGACACTGTAGTACTTTTCTATTATCAAAGCCCCCGCAATTCAAACTGGCATATTACTCCCTGCTCAGACATTCGATATACGTTTTACTTATTTCGATACCGAATATCAGTTCCAAAAGGGTTTGGAACGCGCTGTGGGAAATGTGTTTTTAAGATTATTTAAGTAAACTAACTCCACACCCCTGACATTTGAAGAATGGACGAGGCATTGTATTGTATAAGTGTCAAACCTTGAAAAATACTTCTCTCCAAGCCCATGCGGTTTTCTATTCAGTTTATATCAAATTTATAATGTGCTCAAACACAAATAGGCCTGCCGAATCGGCAGACATATAACTCAGTATTATTTGTCCTGAATAGGGAACAAAAAACGAAGTTAAGGAATTTAGACAGCGCTGCATTTAACTACAAAGTTGGACAAAGAAACGCTATTGAAATACAAGCACACATAATTGAAACTTTATTACAATAGCAAACGGTGGTGTCTAAAGATGAATTGGGGTCGATAGGTCTTGAGGACGATTGAATACACGTGTTTACACTCTGTGGACCGAATGCTGGCTTCTTAAGACGACTTCATTTAATTTCAAGGGACAATTGTCGTAACCCTTGTTAAATGAACACACTGTCAGCTGAAAGCACACGTGGATATTTCATAAAGAATCATTCATAAAATGTTCAACTTCCTTTTAAAGATGGTCTATGTTACGACTGGATTCAAACAGTTCGAATGATACATTTAAGATAGGAGAAACAACCCTAGAATTAGGCAGAACAATTGGGACTTTATGTGTTTATATAACCCCTGTTAGAATTAAGCACAATGTATAATAGCGAACACTGTCCCAGTCGTGCTCTCACCCACGGAGAGAATAAACATGGCGACCCGTGCCGTTCTTCAAAATGTAAATATTGTATTGGCTGTTAGAAAGCAACAAAGTTGCAATTTTAATTATCTCTGAAAATGCAATGCAGTAACCTATAACTTCATTAATTTTAAAACTATTTATAAAATGGGCCGATTTCAAAACAAAATTTAAAAAAGTTGAAGAAATCTCTTTAAATCGCATTTGATCAACGATATACTTTTGTCTTTTCATAAGATAAAAACGAAAAATTATATAATTAAATTAGCATTTTTATATCATGTATGTTAAACATTTTAGCCTTACTATTTTTACATTTTAAAACGACATATAATAATAACGATAATATTAAAATGAGCTTTGGCGTTATTTGGTATTATGAAAAATTATAATTAGCAAGAAAATATGTCTATTTTTATTTATACAATTTTCTTTCTTATAACAATATATGTCTTATATACTTTACATGATATACTATAAAATATATATTCAATAAATAATATTCAATAATAATTTTGCATACACATTTTTCGACATCTACGAATACAATAAAAAGTGTCAAAATAAATGAAATATTTATATATTAACCATCTGATTATCTATTTCTATAGAAGCAATTTAAATGAATCTTATTTACTTTATAACTTATTAACCAAAGTTTCTTTGTGTTTTCTAGGAGAAAAGCCGTTCAAATGCGAGTTCGATGGTTGTGACCGGCGGTTCGCGAACAGTTCGGACCGCAAGAAGCACAGCCATGTCCATACCAGCGACAAACCGTACAACTGTAAGATGAGGGGCTGCGATAAAAGTTACACCCATCCGAGCTCTTTGCGAAAACATATGAAGGTGCATGGCAAGATGTCACCGCTGCCGGACGATTACGAATCCGACGATGATTGCCATAGCAACGACGAGTCAATCTCTAGTCCTGTGGCCATCAAACTACCGCCGGCAGATACACCCACCCCACAGCCAACGCCGACGAACGCATCTACAGCATCGAGTCCGCCACTAACCATCAATCCACATGTATCGTTGGCGGACTCCCACCCGGCGAGCAAGTTCAGTGAATGGTACGTGTGTCAAACTGCGGCCGGGATGCCGACGCCGCCTAGTAATGAACATTCGCCGATTGGAATGCACATGCACACGCATCTACCATCTTTACACCCGCCATCCTTGGTGCAATATTCATGACCATAAATTACCAAATACTAGTGAATACATGATTAGATCTGTGACTCCTAATGTTCGATGGATACGGCGGCCAAGAGTAAACAGAGAATACGCATACAGTAAACAGATTTGTTCATACTTACATGTCTGTGAATTCGAATCTATAATAAAATTCGAAATGACGTGGCGTGCAAGTGATGGCAAGTGTATTTCACTGATTTGTGTTGAAACGGTACCAATAGTACACTATGTGGGTTTGGTGCTTTTTACTGAAAACTGAATCGCTAAGTGAATTGACGGGACGGAACAAGTCAAATTTGTTGTCACAATATCTGGAAAGATTGGTGTCTATGAACCATACAGTGACATGTAATAAGCGAAGGCCAACATTTTGTTTAGTGATAAGACGCTGAAAACACAATGTTTCATAAATTCCCAGCAGACAATAAAGAACAAATGTGCTACCTTTATTGGAAAGGAAAAGGTGAAAACAACATTTGAGTGTTGAGCGGGTTTTCTGTTTCCCTTTATATTAAAAAAGAAATGTCTTTGTCATAGAGCAAGGCGCCGAGGGTAACGTTTCTTGTACATACGTGGTTTAAAGTCAATATTTCCATGCTCAAGTATTGTATTTGAAATAGTAATATATCTGTATGTTACATATTTCCCCCCTTTGTCAACAACTCCCATATGTCATGTGTAGTGTCCGTGCAAGACAAGTTGCCATATAAGTAGCGTATATAACATGATCGACAGGTTTTCAGTTTCCATGACAATATTTTTTTCTAAACATATATTTTAGTGCTTAATTTCAGTATTTAACGTCTACCTCATAGTCAAGAAAAAAAGCGTAAATCTGAATCGTGGAAAAAAGCTTCGAGGATATCATTTTTAACAAACATTATTTTAAAAGTTCAAATTAATTTCTATTAGACTTCAGTATAGATTTGAAAATGGTAACTAACTAAATAACTGACAAAACGAAACTAGTATACTTTTAATAACGTGTAAATGAAATAGTCTATAAGTTATCTCTATTTAAATTTTTAATTTAATACATACCCGGATAAAATGTTTTTTTTCAATGCGGATTCATTTTTTACAATTTTACGCTCGCCGTAATAATACAATAGCAGGTACGCGTCAGAATAGTGTAATATCGAAATACTTAGATTATTTATAAATATGTTATACTAAATATTATTTTCGACATCTTATATATCTTTAAGACTGAAAAAGTTTATAAACAAAATAACATTAACAAGAAATACAGAATCAATGTTTGGTGACGATTCTTGGGATTTTTTCTTTACAAAAGGATAATTGTAAACCCCTGTAAAAATCTTCTAACAATTCTGTCGTTCAAATCTTGCCATTTTGATTGCAAAATAATATAATATAAATAATAATCGGTCGAAACTTAATTCAGTTAGTTGATATATTCATTATTATAATTGTTACACTCCTAGTCAACTCCTTGTCGTGTCATACAGTTAAAATCTTTCAAGTAAGTTCTTACAAAATGGTGTTAGGTCGTTCTATTTATATAATATTATTCACAATGTATAACCAGTTGTAACTGCATTCAAAACAAGAACTGTGTTTATGTATTTACAAATTAGATTTCAAATACGAAGAGAAATCTTTATATGGATTCAGTAGGAATCAACAAAAGTCAAATTTTATTAAGGGAATTATTGTTTTGTCATTATTATAAATGTGCTTTACAAATAATAACATCTCATGTTAGTATCTTTTTTGTGTTTATGCCTTGATATTTGCCTTTGGCTATGTATGTAAACTACTAGGTGTTATAAAGTGTTATTTATTAAATCATTGAATACCACGTGATATGTTTGTAAAGACGTGGTAAATGATCGTAAATTCTTCTCATTCGACCAATGGGCAAATATATTATTGATTTTTGTACGATTATATGTGAATAATAAAGTTTAAAAGTCTTATTTATGTTTAATGTTTTGTATTGATCAGAAATACATAGTTGGTCTTAATATAATTCTCAATCAAAGTAAAAAGATTCCGTTAAAGTAACATTGTATATACAACTAAAATAGAATTATGACGTTGTATTAGTGTGCGTGTTTGTGTGTGTGTGTGTGTGTGTGTGGTGTGTGTGTGTGTGTGCGCGCGCGCGCGTGTGTGTGTGTGTGTGTGTAAATAGGATTCTATGTCGAATAATACAAATCTATCTGTTGCATTAAAAATAAGAAAGTTTTTTTTTTTAAATTTATTTTAGGTATTATAGCTGTTATTAAATGAATATTAAACAAAACGTTTTAAACAAAAACTGGTAACCTATACAGAAGAATGTCAACCTTTCCAAAATGACTGTATTAACGTTACTAAAAAGCTGTTGAAATTACTAAAATAACTATATTTATGTTACTAAAATAACGATATAACAAATGATTAAATTAACTTAGAAATAAAATACAACGATATCTTTCTCGATTTTGCAATCGAATTTATAATTAATATATTTTACTGTCATTATTACAACTTAGAATCTTTAAAACTATCATTATTTAATGTACACAACCCACATTAAATTCATGGGCCGCATTTTATGATTTAAAGATTACCAGACTCGTGCTTATAAATGTAATAGTCGAATGATAAAATGCAGGTTTTACCACAAAAATAATCTTTTATCCTTCCAATTTTATCCTCCAACATACAATCAAAATATGACCACAGAAAGCAGTACTCATTGACATGGAAATTGTTAATGAAAAACGAGTGAAAAAATCGAATTCGAGAGCAGCAATATCTACTAATGTAAAAAGCGAAATATAAAAAAATGACAACCATTTTTACAAGCAATATTTGTCAAAACCAATCCGGTGTTAAAAATATAAACAAGAATAAAAGATTTTTATATAATATTTAAAAAGAAAAGAAATTAAGAAAATGACATATAAGAATGTACCATAGATATTTAAATCTGAATTACCACTAGTCAAATGCAAACAGAGTAAATGTAAAAGTGACAAAAACACAGAAAACAGACATAATACACACATAAAAAAGAAAAAAAGCAGATTCCGCACTGGAAAGGTCAGTCGGCAAAAGGTCTGACTAAGGTGCTTAAACCTGGTTTGTGGAGCCTCCAACCTCGCACTTCCTGAAGGTTTTTCTATCAAACAGTGTAAATAAAAATATTCCATCAGAGTGAGACAACTAACAGTAAGCTCCTGCACCGTGAGTTAAAACTGATAATAGGATCGTATATACAGACAAAATGACTAGTAATACAATAAAGCAAATAAATTTACATATAAATGCAAAGGTGATATATTGTTGAAAACTTATGCTGATTTAACAATCTGCCAATACAATTTATTCCCCATTTACTATTTTTTCCAATGTAAGACCAAACTTTTAATTACTCAACAATACAATGTGCAGAAGCCTGTTTACTGCACTAACTACAACATAGTATTTAACAGAACAAATTCTTGCATATTAGTTGTATTTCCCGATTGCTACTATACAATTGCTTCAGTACCACCATGTAGAGTAAAGATAATTTTATCTTACATTTTAATGGCAAAATCGACATACTCTGTCATTATAAACAGTGATTTAATATAACAGGAAAGATAACATTTACCAAATTAGCAATTACCAAGCAATAAAATACAGCAGCTACGCACTATTGTTGCAAGCAAAGTGACAGAAACATGTTAGTTTAAGATACAATTTATATTTCTTCTATGTATGCCAACAAAACGACCGATGCCTGTTAGGTCAATGTTAATTCTAAGAAATACTTCAAAATAAGATCTCGTGCTGTTTTGCCTTTTAAGCTAACTTTTATCCAAGGCAATGCATTATAACTGGATAACAAGCAACCCTGCGTGAAAAAGCATTAATGAAATCATTTTGCACTGGCACACTGGTTTGATGAATATGTTTGTAGAAAATCTAATGATGATGTCCAATAAACGTACTGCACCGAGTTAAACTAAGCACAAACATATTAATAACATAACGGTATTTATACAATAATACAATAATAAGAAAAATAACGTTTCTTTAGGGTTTTCACTTCATCACGTAACAAATTTCCAATTTCAACAACAGGTATCGGTCGAAGAAAAAAATAATTAAGGCAACACATTTTCTTTTTTCCGCTATACTGGATCCATTTTTTCAAACATATTAATAACATAACAGTATTCATACAACAATATGAAAAATAACGTTTCTTTAGGGGTTTCACTTCATCACGAAACAAATTTCCAATTTCAACAACAGGTACCGGTCGTAAGACAAAAAATAATTAAGGCAACACATTTTCTTTTTTTCCACTATACTGGATCTATTTTTGCTCTCTAATAAAAGGAGTCCGAAGTCGCTTCGTCATTTGTGCCATTAAGGAGTCGAGCGGCTTTCTTATTAACGGAACAATATATTATTTATCAAGGCTCGTCTGGCTAGTTATTTTATGACACCTATATAGATTTTCTGGATATTACATTCTATCTACGACAACACACTAACCGGAGCTCATAAAATATTCATATACGAATACAATATTGATAATAGTATACGTTATAAGTTTTTTCCCCAGCGATAATTCTTTACGCTCTTATACAATGGTGGATTTTAACAGGTTATTATCTGTAGTTTTTGAGATTAGATGCCTACGAAGTGCAACTATAGGACTATAAACTATATTGTTCTCCCCAAGTTAAGCCACATATGGAGATGTGGTTTTATGACTGATAACGTACATGTATTTGGAGATTACTGACCATAATCCGATACAAACTGTTTATAATGTGTCTCGAAGATGACTTATCAAGATCATGGGCGCACATAAAGATTGTTCGAACAGGTAAATGTAACAACAACAAGAAACATACAACTACAGATACAAACAACAACAACAACAGCAATAACACCAAAATAGTTTATGGCCACAAATGTATATGCATATACAGGTTAACATTTGAATTTAAAGGTGTACGGGGACTCGTTATTTACATGCATGCCGAGTTGAATGTAGAACAGCAAACACATGCAATTGTTCGTCTATAGAAAGTGTAATTACCAGCATCATTTCCAATATCATATTTCTCAATTCAAATGATTAAAATATACTTACTATGTCAATAATTGAACGGCAGTAAAAAGTGCTTTAAATATTTTGACTATTTATCGTCATTGTGGCTTTTTTCCATCGAGTGTTCCAGATCTTGTAGAGATTTTCAAGTCGCTTGATGAATTTGAATATGAGAAATATACGAAATGTACAAATGCAGTCCTGGCCAGACAACATAATACAAGATGACAGAAACCTTATTCTTGTATGTAATGTATTACACTCAATTGATAGTTTGAAAAATATGATATATACGCATTACACTCTTAACTTTGTTATATTCGATGTCTTTTATTGTTCTTAATTGCTCTGTTCTTTTTCTTCTTATACACTTATAAATTTGTTTTGTTTGTAAAAGGTAAATGTTTAGTTGTTTACTCGCATCTTCACTTTCCGTTCGAGAGTTTTGTTTACTTTTAAGGTAAATAAACGTCAGGACATTACAAAAAACTTTATATTGCATTGTTTACAATTACACACCATCATAACAAAATATTAACTGAATTCAGTATATGAAGGGAATCATGTACTTTATATACCATACTATGATAACAGTTATTATTGTTGAGTGTTCAATAGAGGTGCATCAGGTCGTTAATTGAGTCATTCGTCCTTCCGCTCCAATGCGCATGCATTTGATTCACCAATTAATACGACTGCAATACGACTGGGTTGCCATTAAAGTGATGTTATTATATCATGCATTAGCCTGCGTAAATGCAGCTTTATGCAATCGACCTTTTCAGCTAATTCGCCAGAGGTTTTGATCGGAATATTGCATATGTTCCGTGAAAACGAAACATTATGCAACGTTTAATACCTAGAACAGAATGCATGAAAGGAATTTTTGTAATTTTCGGCAATCTCAAAATATCATTAGTTGGTATAAATATTTTTTTTTATATAAAATCGACATTTTTAAATGCTGTATTTTAATAATATATCGATTTTCCCAGCGGGATTCGATCGCTTCACTGCACTGCGGGGTATTACCATTGTACAAAATCACGTCTCGCTGACTCTTTTCTTTCGGACGATGATGGATCATCCAGTTTCGTTAGGCGTTTAATCATTATTTATTGTAAATGCTTTAACCACTTTCATTTCTCCGCGCTCTAGTCAATTGAGCGGATTGCATGATGAACAGTAGCAGATTTCCAATTATAATCACACAGTAGTACGCAGTAGTGTAGTCTACCGGGAGTTAATTAAATCACGCAATGGGAACAAGAAATGCTGGATACTTACAGTTGTGTCCTTATAGGGTAGAATAAGGCCGCTGAATGGAGCGAAACGATAGCATTAAAGACCAGGCAGGCTAGCGAGCTCGTCATGCTGGGATTGTATTGTTAGTCCAAAAAGTTACATGCCACGCAAAACCCTACATCTAAGTGGCTCGCGTTTATACACACCAGAATTGACTAAGGCGCGTTTTGTACTGTTAGCGACACCAGCCGTTTGTGTGAATGAAAGTCCGCATAGGAACTATGTTTGTTTTCTGTAAAAGAACATTTAAGCACACATTTTGTCTAAAGATGCATTAGAGATGTAGGCATAAAACCTTTTAATTTTTTAAATAAATACCTTGCTTCATATGTATTAGTAAATAGAGGAGTTGCAGGAAAGGAATAATTTATTGTAAAATTGAAAATAGCTGTAGAGAAGTTGCATAGAGCCATGTAAAACAACAAACAAGATGTCTACACGTAAGCTTCGGTAACAAGGCCAAATAATGAATATAAAGGTTTGGTCTTGCGCCCACACACAACGCAAAACCACGTTACATCTGTGTTTGGTAAGTCGTTGAATGCAACTGCATCTCTGCTGACTAAAATTATTTGATTGAGACGAGATAAGACTACAATACAATGTTGCTGAATTAATTTTTAAAATTACTTGTCAGCAGATTGCTGTGAAGCATATTGCCAGATTTCATTGTATAAGAACACATTGTTTAATTTAGCAGGAATAATATTTATTTTTTTTAGAATTTCTTATGTGTCATGGTTAAATTCACGTATCTTTATTTTGCATGATGAACCTGACACTAGCCTTACAACGCACGCACGCCGACAGCATGTCAAATTCTCATTGTTTTAATATATGACTTTTACTATAATAAACTTACCCAAGATTCCTAAGACGTGCTATCATCTAGCGTATAGAGTCTAGAGAGAAGAGGTAAATATCCAGAATTAAAACACATGGTGCTTGCATTGACAAGACTCTTATTCTGGAACGGCGTGCATTGATCACCGACACATTTCTCAGACTTTCTGGCGCCTAGATTTTATATTAGTCGTAAACGTCGCCACGAAAGAAAGAGAAAGCTGTTTGTATTTTCAAATGCTAATATTGAACTTGCAAGATTTGATAGGTTTTCACTAGGTGTTTGACGGCCTATCGGTAAGAATTATCTAACTGACATCGGAAGATAAATACACACGATTTATCGACTGTTCTAGGTAAATTTGCAAAAATTTAAGTCGATATATATTTTTTTCAATCTACTAGCATGTAAGTTAAGTGTAGTTAGGTTCTTTAGTCAAGTTTAAAGTAATGCCACATTGAACGATCAGATAATATGCAAACAAATACTTCTTTAGCCGACTTTTGGCTATAAATATAATTCAATATGAATGTCACACAAAGAGGGTCTTGATAAATTTGAAAGTTTGCGAATAGGCGGCTGATGCGTGTGTCGGTGTATGTACATGTGCACGCGTACGCGTCATTGTGTGCATGTATTTGCTTGTGCGCGTGCTTGTCTCTGTGAGCGTCTGCGTGCGTTTCTACATGTTCTTGCGTTTGTGCATGTGCAAAAATGCATTTTTATTATTATTATCGTTATTATTATTATAATTATTTTATTATTATTATTATTATTATTATTATTATTATTATTATTATTATTATTATTATTATTATTATTATTATTATTATTATTATTATTATTATTATTATTATTATTATTACTAAGTAAGTTATATAATATTCAGTAAGTATTATCATATTGGCATTTGTTTAAAGGTTTATAGCTGATGTTGCTTAGAAATGCATCTGTGAATATATTCCAATTGCATATTGTTATGTACAATAGTACACCAGCGTTTAAGGTTACGCTAGTCAGGTAAGGGGTGTTTACCGTTGTGGTTTTGATGACGTAGCATTCGCGTAACTGCTAGAAGAAAAGGATCATGCTAGAATGTTCAATTGTTTATTTTTAACTGGTCTTCGAAAATGTTCTGGGTACGTGAATGTTCTGGAAATTCTTTGGGTATATATAAGGACGTGTTTGCCGATAAAAAGTAAGTTTGGAAGTTTGGAATTTTGAATAAAAAGTTTGCTTTAGAGATTGGACATATAATTTGGAAATACTTGCAGCTTCTATTTTAATTCTTTCTGTGTTGAAACTTACGAGGACCTACTATATTCTACAGTGACAGTGATATTAAAGCGTTGAATTTGGATTATATAATTAACATTCCTGTATTGTTCTATCTTTGGATTATTTCAACTGTGCTTATCTACGAGGACATTCTACCAGTAACTGTTCAGGATTATTCGACGTTGGATTATTTGTTGCATTGTTAAAGGGACACCTCCTAAAGGGACAAACTGTAAGCTAATATTTATTTTGCCTTCTGAAATTTTGTTTCATTTATTTGTTATTGTTTTATTACGCCATATTTTTAATTATTTTAAAAATAAAACATTATTGTACTAGTTTGTTGCTGGCTTGTTCTTTCTATTACACCATTTCGTCGTTTAGTAAACGTGCCACTTTATAAATAAACTTATATAGCGCGACGGGGCGTAACAATATGTTCGTTTTTTTATGAGCTGTGTGTTGAAGGCTGCTACAACTGGGTTTGGTAACAGCGTGCGCATAGCATGCTATTACCTTAAAGACGGCACGTTGTTTCCAACCTCCTGCTGGCTTAAATATTATTTGTAGACAACCAGGCAGACAGACAGTCGACAGACAAACAAACACATGTCTTTGCCAGACAAAATAAAAACCCAACACACAGACACAATAATCAAACCAGTGAACACCCAACCTACTGGAATAGAAACACGCATCCACTTCCTTTCTCGCTAACCAATACCCACAAGAGGACGGACCTTGCTTCATAGTGTACAACATCAACACTTTTCCTCACCTTCATTATCGCGATCAATGAATACAAATGAAAATAGGAACTTCTTTTTCACTAAAAAAGGTTTATATTCACTGCCAGTCAACTACGCTTATGCATGTATAGAAAGCGCGATGAAAACATATTGAATTTGTTCAAATACCGTATATTTACACAAGGTCGGGGGTTGTGTTTGTCGATCACTTTCTATATCAAGTCATAAGCGAAAAGTCGTCGTAAAACGTCTCATGAATTAAATTCATTCATAACCTTTTTGCATTGACATAGGCAAAATAAGATTTACGTACGCGGTTAAAACAGGGTTGTCAGGTATTGATCATACGGTAATAAATGGTAATAAAAAGGGAAATAAATGACGTCACTTTTTTGGATAGGATAGAGGTTAAATGGCACCTTATCTTGAGGTAAAGGAAAGGTGCCGAAAAATTTATATCCACTAAGAAGAAACCACACTTGCAGAATCAGTTGAAAATCGGCCAAAGTACAAGACTTCTTGCAGAAACATAATATTCGGAATTTGCATACACAATACATCTGAACGTGTTTTGAAAATTATGTACATAAATGAAGTGTTCAATATATAATAATAAATTGAGTCAAAAGTCAGCAGAAGAATGCCTAGCAAGTGGGTCAATGTCGGAAAGAAGTCATTTTCTCCCATTTCAGTTTGTTTTTTAAATATCAAAATAACATTATCAATAAATTATTGTGTTGAACTTATACATTAACGAACTTTGTTGAAGATCAAAGGTATACATAAGTGAATTTCGATAAAAAAAGCTGTTCGCTTTTACTAATTAGCTTTCCTTATAATATGCCTTTCTGGACGCATGTCTTTATCATGCAGTTTCAGGAAAGCATGTAGATGTGGGTAAACAATTATGCGTTGTCTTAACGAGTCATATCTTGGACTCATTTGGCCGATTATATTGCTCAACTATATAATATCGTTTATTTCGTTTTAGTTTGAGCATGTGAAGGAAGAAAAAGTGTTGATCTCCCTGGAGGATGTCTGATCAGAATCTTCGCTATTTTTTGCTGATACGTCTGTATCAATGAGTCGCATTATTCAAGTATTAACCAAACCGATGAAGCATTATAATACGTTTAATATCTTTGGTTGATATTCATATTCACATAATTTACAGATTTCGATTAGCTGCATATTTCATTATATCAGGAAATAATATGCAAATAACCGAAATATATAACATTCTCAATATCCAAATGTAATACTGTAATTAGCCGGAATAACATACGTGGCCAGCTAGGGTAACGTAGTATTGTTTATTTAAAACCAGAAGGCGACAAACATATTCGCCATAGTTATGTATTATATTATGTCATAATCACACAAAAACTTAAGCTTTGTGGTGTCATATGTATTTATCACAGATCCTCGTAGACAGTTATATCTGCAATAAATGAAGTATTAATAAATAAATAACAAGAATATATCTTCTGTGCAATTAATTCTGGTACTGCAATTGGTCGAATTTCATCCTTTCGCATATATCATTGTCGTAGCTCACATGCCACCCTTTGGATTTGTGTCAATTATTCAGAGATTATTTTGACGGGTAGCAATTACTTAATCAGTCCACTAGGGACGGGTGCTATCCAACACCAAACGGACCAACACTGCGGGGTAGCACCAACATAATGGCGTTGCTTTCATTGGCATGAACGTATTTGATGACTATGGCCACACGATTTTTTTTTTTGCGTTCAACCTTCTCTATCTCTTGTTGGACTCATATCATCACCACCGTCACATTCTCGCAGTTTAATTATAATTATTATCGTCATTATCGTCATCAGCATATTATCCACCTTCCACATTATCATCAAGGTTTTCAGACTCTTTGCCTGCATCGTCGTCACCATTGCCATAATCCTCATTACTTACATTACAAATACCATATACTTTCGTTTCACATTGTTTTGCTCCCAAAACCCATTTGATTTAGTGTAATCGTGGTCGCAACATCTTCTTGCGAATAAACGTTGCTGGGTCCGTTTGATGTGACCGCTTTGCCAATTTAGCATCAGCACGACATTCGACCTACGTAATTTTGGATGCCGTGTCAATGTCGAAAGTTGAATGTTGTTGTGTCACCTTACGTCTCCTTGATGTTTGTAGTAAGTATTCTTAGTCTATGTTGTACTATTCAGAACATCTATATATCTCTTATATCGAGGATCATCCGGGAATCAACATGGCTTTATAAACACGGTGCAGTTACCGACATTAGTCAGTTTTAAGACCTTTGTCAGGTTAAAGTTATGATATGAAAAGGTAACTTGACGAACTGGGACTCAGCAACAGAAAATGCAGATCCTTATCACATAGCGTCCATCGGGAGCTGTCTGATCTGGATCTGCATTGTTTGTAAATCTCTGATCGGTTCATTCTCAGCATAAAATATTGTGCAGTACCACATGTAAGCTTATGCCGAATCTTGTCTGAGAACACAGTCTGTAAGTGGGGCCTGAAAAATAATTAATAATGAAATCGAAAGTCGACATGAACAATTGGAGCGTCCCAGTCGGGGATCAACAGCAAGCGGGCTACGATTATAATGATTTTCATGTTACTGTATTTTACTATGGGATAAAAGTTTGGAACGAGACTATCTGGAATTTATTTATAGATACCAATTTTAAGTCGTATAATCGAAGCCAGATATATGAGAATCTAAATAGACAAAATGCATGGAGCTACGGTCACTTTGAACTCTGTGTCAAACATAATGGCATCTTAACTAGCATTAAAGTAAATGGTGATACTTTTGAAAATGTTGTTAAAATGCAATCGCTTTGAATTGTTTTGTTCAAGAATAAAATATATTTAGTAACGTTTACATATATAGAAATTCGCATGCATTAAATATGATTAAATAAAACGCGATTTTATATTTATAATAAAAGAAAAAATATTTTTGTGATAACGAATATTTACACTTTCTGTGCAATCCGTATGTTAGTAGACTTGTTATGCGCCAGAATTGACTAAATTAACTAATAACTCACATCCTTTGAAACTTGAAGTTGATTTAAGATCAGCGACATATTCTTTTATAATAATGACATATATGCAGTGGTGTAAAAAAAACATTTAATAATTAAAATGGAAATAATGCCCGGCCAAACTGGCCTGTAAGTATACTTATAGAAAATAAAGCAAATTTACATCATAACATAATTTGTAGCTTGCGCAACTATCAATAGATAACATCCACATTTGACACTGATATACTTCACTATGTAAAAAAGTCAAATACTTCCTGAATATCATTAATAAAAGGACAAAAGTGCCTGGTTGTCCAATACTAAGCTAAGATAAACATTTTGAAGGACCGGTCAGTGGACACACAACGTAATCCGTGAGAAATTGATTTTCAATTGCCTTTAAAAAGACACGTTTGTGTTATATTTGCCGCCGATTTTTGTTTTAATAAAATTAGCTGGCGTTATCCAGCAGGGAGATCGTGACTTGACATTTATGACAAGGCCAGAACAGCGGTTCCTAGGAACGCCCGGTAACAAGCGCCATCGACGTCACGATGTTGTAGCTATTAGCAACCTCAATGTTAAAGGGCACACCAAAGGCTCAGGCATAGTTAATGTGCCAGCTAACCCTTGATATAGTTATAAGGCAACACTATAATATCAAGGTTTCATCGTGTAAAGTTAACAATCCGTGCTTCTGGAGCGGCAATCAGGACAGTTACCGTCGCGAGCTTGTCTATGTATGATCAATTCGTCCTTGTCAGGTTAAAAATTTAAAGTTGCACAAAATACGGCGTATTAACATGGAATAAATGCAAAGAAACTAGCGACAAAAAGGTCACATTCTACGATTTTTAAAATGTATATGTAACAAGTACAAAGGTGTTTGTTCGTTTCCTCTTAAAATTGGTTGTTAAACACACATATGGTGTACACCTATGTCTAAAGAACTGTAGGAAAGTGAGCTAGTCCACTACGCCAAATGGTGACTATTTAAATAGCTAATTCCTGGAATATTTCATTGTTTTGATGTAAATTTGTTCAGTGTTTAAACATTGGAACAAGGGGCGAGTTCCTCCTTTATTTTAATGAACTGGGCATTTTATAAACAGCTTCTCAGGAGATTGGAAATTATGTTTATCTAACCCGATGATCAGACAAACGGTGTACGTATTTAACGCACGCCCATGCGAATCAGCCTCGTGGAAACCCGTCAAACATTTATTACCATTGTTCTGTGTACAAATTCTGGCAATAAATGTTACAGTCTGAATAATTATTTTACCCGGACATGACATTTATTTGGAAGTAAAGATCACAATGAGTCTGTGTTCATCTGTATATAATCTAAACAGACATGGTATTATTAGCTAATAGCCCCAATGTATCTCGATGTGCCGTACGGATAATTTAATGTAAGTCAACAGCAACATAATTCTAATGCAAATAAATACGTCTAAATATACAACGTCTTTCTGACCTTTTTTACTTATAAAACTAACGGAGTCTTTTTTTTCTGCGTAAAGTTTAATAAGTTTATATTTGAAACTATAACAGCAACATGCAATGTAGCCGCATGCAATAATTATACTTACACGCATTTTTCTACCTTTCTAATCAAATGGTTAGGCTATATACATTACTATTATTAATTAGCAAAGGTCTTTTTTTTAAATTGGAAACTTAAAGCTTAGACGTCGACAATTATAACAATGATAAGATACTATTTCTGTTCATATTAAGCGTAAATCATTTCCCTGCATAGGAATTGGTGAAGATATGTCACGAAGTCTTTGGTGTAAGATACCCTCTAATAAACATACTGTATTATAGAAAAAAAGGAGAAATTTTAAGCAAAATCAAAATTAAGTTGACGAATCGGTTGATATATATTTTTTATGAAAATTGCACAATGTCCTTAATTTCTTATGAGTCTGAATGAATCCACGACCTGTATTTATTATACTCGGAACGTTCTTTCTGGCATTATATTTCGTTCAATGTCGACCTGATGTCAAAAAGAAAGTAAATACATTTACCGAAAAGAACTGTCATTTTTATACAGGAATAAGTCGATGGGTCGTTGTATATCAATCATTTATGATAAACATGATCGCGCCATACCTTTAATTTCTCAAGACTAGGCGACACAAAGTCGGCTACGCACAGTGCTCGCGGACTTTCGCTTTTCAATTAAAACGGATCATTGAAAACTAGATTTCGCGCCACAGGATGCGTTAAGAAATGCATAAAGAAGCAAAATGGACGAATTTTGGTTATTCTGGGTAGTTAAATTCGTATTCATTCCCAAGATATTCGCACAAAAATGGAGTTAGTCACGCTACGAGATTTTGGAGATTGACAAACCTTAACACTTCAAAACAAGCATCGTTACGCGTGGAAAAGTAGTTCCCCGCTGTTTTATTCAAAACCCCAGAAGAGCCATCTGTTAATTCATCAACTCTTATAATCTCTCGGAAGAAGATCATTATTACTTTTATTTTGTCATCAAACATTATGATACTTTGCATTATTCATAAAAAACATGAGTTAAATGCAAAAAATAACCTAGTTACGAGCACGTTCATGTATAACGATATGGTGAAATAATTATAGTTTAAACAAATAAAAATAGCCTCCAACTTTTGCCACTTCTACTTTCGCTTCTGTTTCTCTTTCTTTCCCATATCTTTCTCTTCCTTCTCTTCCCATTATGTTATTACTAACATATACAGTAAAGACGTCATCTCCATCATCAGAGCGGTATCATTTACATCAGCAGCAGCAACAACAGCAGAGGCAGCAACAAATGCATTGCTGTTGCCATCGTGATAGCTGTCTGTAACATCGCCATAATGCACCCACCCACACATGGAATGTTTAACATCTGTATCAGCAAAATGAAAATAAATTCAGATAAAACAACATTATATCTGTGAATACAAGGGATCTTACATGAAATTTCCATTGGGGACAGGGGACGATTTTAACAAGCCAGTAACCCCTCTATGGAAATAGGAACACGATGAAAGCAATACGTTGAGTTTGTGAATTAATCCGTAATAAACTAGATCACACCATTATGCATTGCTAAACATTATATGACCGATTAGAAACTGCTATGCTGTCATCCATACGCGTTCTATAAAGGTATGGTGAATTTCACATGGTGTGGAAAATACGCCCACGGTTGGATAAAGCAAATGACAAGAAAATGTTAAACATTACTTAATATGTAGAACTGTCTAAACAGCTCCAACCTGTGTAGACCGCAGTCCATTTCGCATGAATGGCGCAGGATAATTTTCTCAACAAGTTTTGCAGCCGCGTTAATACTACATCCCAGACTGGTGCTTTAATTTTTAATCCCCGTAAATTTCTCAACGTAAAACCCCTCCAATGGTGTAATGAAATATTCAATACATGTTAACATGCTTGCAATTAAAGAAAGTAAGAGAAATCTTGTCAAGTCGTCGCATAGAAATTAAAACATGATGTTTACATGCTTGGTGTAAATATTTTACAGGCGCTCTCAGCATGTTACAGTTGGAAGTGTCATTGATGATTAAAAAACAAAAACGGTTTAATATAATTTAAACTAATTTTAACGTATTAATAGGTCAACACCGGGAACAGGCTCTAGGATTAGGGTTTTATACACTGTAAACTGTGACGATTAAATATATGAAAACCACTTTTTTCAATAAATAAATAGCACAATATTGGCCTTTTCACTGGAATTAAGGTATTGATGCTGCATCTTTGGAAGCAATGAGAAGGACTAGCAAATAAACAGTCTGATTGATGGTGATTGAGACCTGATAGAAAACACATCATTTTCAGTATTTATGTTAACTCCTTGCATGTCAGCATTTGCTGCAAGCTGTAGAACAATAAAGCGTATGTATTTACATGTCAACATCGAATGCCGGCAACAGACGGTGTAATTTAATGGTACATAAAGATAATACTTGAAACGGTCAAGGAACAACGTTTGTCTTTTTAAAAAATATGTTTGCAAAACTCTCATTCCAGTTTATAGTACATTAAATGTTACTCATTTTTTCGTGAATGCTGCAAGCATATGATAAATTAAAATATTATTTAATTTAAACTTTCAAAAGTGGCATAATTGACACGTTGTGGAAAGCGTTTACGATTATCAGTTATCGAATAATTATTATTTATATGACATGTTCAACAACGTATTTACATATCCTATTTTAATACACACTGTCCAACAAGAAAGCTTATCTCAGGTATTTATCCAACGAGACCACAGTAAGGTAACACTATTAAATGTTTTATCTTTACCTTTTCTGCCATTATAAATATATATTAAACATATTTTTTCAAATGTTACATTAATGTATAACTTGAAGAACTGTCAGGGTGCAGAATGGGGCACATCGTCCGTTCAATGATTGTACTCACCGTGATATCAAGTCGCTTATTGGCAACTCAAGAGCAACATCAGAGGTCCTTGTATGATAATAATGTTATTCCTAAGCGAAGAAACAGGGCAACATCGTTTATAACTAGTCATTGCTAGATTGGTAAATGACAATAGCAGGTTACAGTAATGTAGTGCAAGGATATTATACTGGATTATACACATAAATATGTAGATACTGTAGTATACAATTAGGTATGTTCTTATACCAGAACGACCAATGCATTTGCATCACTAAATAATTTATACGGAACTACTAAATGTAAAGGGCAGTTTAAACAAGATTGTGTTTGAAACTAAACAGAACAGAAATAAGACAAGATGCCAGTCAAAGAACTAAAAACATTGATGTTGCATTGTTACATCTGTCATAAAATAATACTGAATAACCTCCCTGAGATAGTCTGCATTAGTGTTGGGCAACAATTAACGATTGTTAGTTGGTATGATTACACAAGAGAAATCATTGGATCCGGACCATTGTGGCCTTTTGTAGAGTATAAAATATGTACTGGTTGCGTAATGTTTGCCTGTGCACGTAATATAAATCGCTACGATCTTTCTTAGGACGGAAAAGGCATTGATCGTTAAGACAACTTAATTTTTTATACATGGGAAATAAATAAGTAAAATATATTCGTTTGACAGTACTTTTGTATATGGTTGTTTAAATTTAATTTTCTTGTATAAAGATTTTTTCTTTTGTATGCAAAAGCGTATTATACTATTAATTATTTCTTTTCGTCCTTTTTTAACACAGTCCAGAAACAACATTGCTGTCCTATCCACCCGGATCAGTTTCCGCCACAAAATGTCTCCACGAAACTTGAGAAATCACTTCGTGACTGGGATCAAATGCTCGCAAATGGGATAACAGGCGACACGTGAACTCGTGAATCCCAGAACATCTCAGCTGAAAACTTCTGAATAGGCTAGACCGCTCGGCCGAGAAACTGGGATAGACAGGTCATCGTGAGAGTTGTTGGGAGTTGTTGTCGCTGGCAGTTGTGGGAAAAACGGCTGAGCGAAGGGCAACAGGGGATGATGGGCGAAATTCCAACACTGTCTTAGTACAAGCTGACCGATGGTGACGCACAATAGGATTATACGGACTTCATTTTTGGGAAGTTCATTTAATCTGCTTTGGACAAAACCCCGTAATTTGACATGTGAATGCTCTCAATGAGCGGACCAATCGTGGTCACTTGTTCGACAGCTTCGACCTCATTATAGCCCTGCTAGCGCAGCAGGTCTAGCCACTAGATTAGTCCGACATAATGGCTACCCGCTACAGTACAATAGCATCCCGCGAGACGGAGCGAGACTTTCTCCATGAGATTATATAACTCAAGTTTTCTCGATCACGGGAGGCTATTGTCGCGAAAACTAATTATAAACCTCTTTTTGCAAGACATCGCCAAAACGATGCCGAAGAATTTGATAATTTCACTGTCTTCCGATCTGAAATGGCACGGTCGTATGCATTTAATTTCATTTTCATGTGTCGGTTTATGGCATACCTGCAATGGTTTGGACAGGTAACAGGCGAACCGGCATTGCAATAAAACTTGGCACTGCCCAAATAAAATCTCATACCATACAAGTTAACTCTGCATTCGAAATTAATCTCTTATAACAACGACCAATATTTAAGTTATGTATGTTTGTCAAAATAAAACAAACAAAAACAACAAGTTATGGTTCACCAAGAGTAATTATTTTGATTTACCTGAAAGGATGTTTCATACACGTAGATTGATATTTATTTTGCATTGCAAACAGAGAAAATACCAGACAATAAAAGATAAACTATTGCACGTACAAACTAACAACACGACAACAAAACAATTTAAAGTTTAAACACCTAATCCATGTAAATTACAGTCTTGTTCACGATAATTATTTGAACTAACTACACTATTCACATCGCCTTAGCTGTGACAAAGATTGGTTTGACACACGGCGAACAAGGCCATTCCATGGCACTAATCCCCAGTACCGTTCTGACAGACGGACGGGCGAGGGACATGAAGGTACCTGGTACAACCTGGTCAGTGGACCCAATTACCAGAGAACTGACCTCGACCATTAGCTGTGGTCATTCTTTTGCAATAGGTTGACCAAACACCACCGGGCTATGGTATTTCATTCTCACCGCGGGATGTGAAATATCAGGTAGCTAGTAACTGGGTCTAGGAGAGAACATATAATGTTCTTGGCCACATTTTGTCATGTTAACCCATCTAGAACGATATATACAATTGTGTTACGGCTACTTAAGGCTAGTGTTATATTTTCTTTGACAATTTGTATTTCAAGTCCATTTACACTTGATTAGGATGCTACAACCCTTTACACACCCCTAGTCATATTTGCATTGGTTCAAATACTAAATTTCTTTTACAATCAAGAATTCTGTCCATTTTTGTCTAACATAAATAATACTTATCTACCCACTGTTATACAATTTGAACATACATGTTAACTACGTCACTACTATCTATTTATTACGTTATAGCTTAGCTGTAGGAATACGTCATCACTTGGACAGTTTTGTTTCAAATAGATATGTTTTCTTTCCACTGCTGTAATTAAAAAAAACCCCAGCAACTCACGAAGGGCAAGGATAGATCTCTGAAAAAGAATCCGATCTAAGCACCCTAGTCGGTCCTGTGCCGACTTACTGTTTCCAACAGATGATTTTTCTCTAGTTTTCATAATGTCTCGTCACAGTTTTGTTGTTACTGTTATATTCGCTTGGCACGTGAATACCTTGTCCTCCGTCTTTTCCAATTATAATAAAAGTTGTAACACTCAATAGGATCTTGTCATATTTTCTTTTTCCTAGTTATTGTGTTAAACGTTTTAATTTTTTTTAGGGCGTAACATCCATAAAATTCCATTTATCCGGCTTGCAGAATAACGAAAATAATGAAGCTCAATGTGTTTTGCCGACCTTCTCCGAGACAAATCGTACATATGTTCTCTTATAATACATGTCGGTGCAGATGGCGTCATCAGTACAACGCAGAAAAATGAGTTTGTTATTTCTATGAAACACGCAGTAACAGTTGTATTTAGAGATATGTGAAGTGTATAGGACAAAATAACCCTATAAACTAGAATTGACTTTTAACACTTTTTTGTCGCGTATTCTACTTCCGGGTAACAAGACGTCGCGATTCTGTAAGTATCATTGCACCAGATGCATCCGAGCGATGCTCGATCGTACCGAGGACGGAATCACCCTAGAAGATGCGATTGTTGTACCCCGTGTCTCGTGAGCACGAAATCAGAGGCGCTGTTGTCATCGATAACCACAATACACAGGGTGTAATGCCGCGACATAGTGGATTATTAACATCGCATTATACTATGTTGAGGTTATGTGTGCAGCCTTTACAAGTGACCATGACTTAATATCGAATAACTTTATTTTACTTGTGTATTAATGTCTAAGATTTTACAATATGTTAGAAAACAATATCTTTGGTCCGAGAAAGACGTTTTTATTCCAGGATTATTTACACAATTGCTTTGTTTATAGGATTACCAATATTGTGAACTTTGTTATTTGAGTTGTAACAATATGTTCGTACATTTAAAATGTACCTGCTCGCGAGTGTTTCACACGTTGTCCATGGGAAAACCTTCAAAATCAACAGCAATTAAGTAAGAAATTCAAATCGTGTTTTCTGCCACTGCTTCCGCTTGCAATAATTTATTAGTCAGTTGGGACATACGGTGGTAAATCTATAAGGGTAAGAAGTCAGATGGTTGGCGATGAATTCCGGTGTATCTAGTTGTTGAAATATCACCATATCTGCTCCGACGTGCCCTGGCTAGGACAACAAATCGCCGTTGAAGAAATGCGGCTAGCCCCGAGTGTTAAGAAACAGCCAAAAAGTAAACACAGGATAACTGCAGGTGTTACGTCGGATAGCGCACATACAAACAACGACCGTAATCAATATACTATAACGATATTTACATCTCCTCTAACAGCCAGTATCATTGGACGATTGTCCGGATCTGTCAAATGCTTGATTGGGTCAAGTCGTGTCAACGTTTTATGGATTACATTGTAAGAGCGTTTAGATGAACCAGATGCCTTTGCTGTCCCCTCACCGTTGTCGCATTTTCGGGCGAAGGTTTGCTGAAACAATTGAAATGATAATGCCACGAATGTTTCTCCGGCACATTTTGATAAAAGTTTCACCTTTTGAACCAAATACCTTAATCATGACAGGTATTCGTCATTCAGAAATGATGACTAAGATGTGACGGAGAGTGATATCGTTCTTGTCAAAACTGGAAATAATTACACGTAGGGTAAATAATTCTTAAAATCTGTGAGATAGACTAGTAGAGAGAACTCAAACTGTCCTTTTAGTTTTAAATACCACAACAATTTTCTTTAAATCAGAACACAACCAAACCTGCCATAAAGACCCTGAGTAGAGATTTCTATTTTATTAGTAATACCGTAACCTTATTTAATAAGAGACGTTAATGAATAATCTCCCCTGAATAATCCCTCAATGCAAGTAGCAATCGGAGCTCCTCGGGTAATTCCGTCCTCGGGACAATCATCCCTCGGACGTATCTGGTGAAAAGATACTTACTGAAATCACTATCGTTTTGTTCGCCGGAAGTCGGAAGAAGAATATGCCTAAAATTTAATTCGCTCAAAACATAAACAATGTCATCGTTTGACAGCTGCCTGTTTGATGCGCTGAGTAAATTAAAATTGGTTTATTTAAAATTGAAGTCGCCACAAATTGAAGTTTTACAGGCAACGTACTGTACTGAGGTGCCGTCTTTGTTTTGACGTCTGTCACAAAAGTAGTCCCATTTAGGGAAATGGCCGAGGTGATCCGAATACCTGTACATACATTCGAAAGATGATTAGTGAATTATCCGAGGTTTTCCGATTGTGCAAGTAGGTCGTTTCATTTGTTTTACTCGGTTTTAATGCTTGTGCTCTATGGAGTGCATATAAGCTATTCTGCCGTTCTTGTGATACCCAGGTTAATCATCATCAACAAACACTTCCATTGTCTTTTTTAAATAACAAATCTCTGTAAATATTTAAATGGATTTTAAGCTTATATTCATGCAAAAGTAAGAAAGATCACTGTTTATTATTTTAAGTCTAAGAATTCCAACTAAAATGATCTACCTACTGTTTGGAATACCTCGGATATTAACTAACAAGGGAGACAATTTCCATTTCACCAATGTACCCCATTGCATTACAAACATATGATTAGTCGGCAATCAAGTTTACTGGTCAAATCCATCGACTGCATCTGTCAGTGATTGCAGAGTTCTGGACATTTTTGACAGGAGGTAAGGGGCTCAACGGATGCGACGGACAAGAAAGAAAATATATCATAAAATAGACGGAGAGTAGCATTTGTAATGAAATAAATCAGCAGAAACAGCAGCAGCAGCACACGCAGGATCATCATCGGGCACTTCTCGTTGCCCGTCCAGAAATAGCAAAATGCATGGAATTCTATAATTACCTGTGGTGACAGAATTCATTTCGAGAATTCTGCTATTTCATAAAGGCTATAAATGCCACTTTATATTAACATTGCATTTCATTGTAAAAAAATCAAAGCCAAAATCTTTCGCCAAGCAACCGCAAACACACGTTTAATTGAGCCAGAAATGTAGAGGAATTTATAGACATTTTTGTAGTGTATGTAGTCTCGATTTTTTATCGTAGATCCTGCAATACAAGCTCATTGTATGGAGAATAAATTGAGATTAATTGAGGAAAAGTATACAAATAGTATCACCCCGCCAGAGAGAGATGCCAGGGCGGCACGAGGTTCTCCTGGAACGTGTCGCAAGGCGGGTGTTCCCAGTAGTCCCATAAGTGGCCAGGTGGCCCAAAGGATAACAGGGACACACCGAGGGCGCTTCTCACGTAGTCGCGACTTTTATTTATTTATCTTTAACTTGTGTAATTCGATACATATCTATACATGCATTGTAATTTTAACTCTTACATTGATGAAAATAAAATCTTGATCCAAGTTGTTTACTTGATTGTATTTATTTATTTTATATTCATAAGAAAATAATGAAGATTCATAATATTATACAGACCCCTCCGAGAAATATACAGACAGCAAATCAAATCGTTCAATTGCCCATCATATACAGACGCATGTCATATAGTGCACCCACCCACCGAAAATGTCACGATATCGATTGGCTGCGGGAAATTGTATTCAGACAATGCCTGGGATATTTGTACATGTATGGAAAACTGTTTTTAAGTGTTATTTATGTTTTGATTTTGACATGATTACTATTAAAGATCAAATATATCGAAATATTTTAATTGGGTATATGAACACAAATGCAATTGAATGGACAAAAAAGGATACCACTGCATTCAAACGAAAGCACATACAGTGGGTCACACGTACTCGAGCATCAACAACATCCGGTCATACCAACTTCCATCCTTTCCTTCCGAAGATACATACACGTTCTTTTACGACGTCTGTCCGTACATTCGACTTGTTTTACCCCATTTCCCCAGAGCCCAATTCTCCAGTTAGCTACCCATCTTCATCATACACAGATGGTCTCACGTGATATATTGCCACTCGATAGTATGCAAGTTATCAATATATCAAAATATTACCAACTGAAGCACTTGTTAAAGATACGCTTATCTCGCTCGCGTGTTTACCACCAAATTTGAAGACCATTTTTGCGCCCTGAATCACCGTACCCCCGTGAATTATAATAATGGCGGCCAAGGCTTAGTGTCAGCGGTCATCCGGATTTACTCGGAGCCTATCGAACATGATATAGACACGTTTAGAGTGTTTGCTGTGCGGCTGGAATGACATTTGATTGCTGATTAAAACTGATTCTCACAAATTTTGATAACTGATAGTTATGAATGGAATTTATTTACTTTGGGATAAACGTTCTTCCGTTCATATTTTTGATCGCTGGAAACATATTTTTATGCAATACAAATGTGGAATTTTTCCACATAAATATAAAATTATACAATATAAATGTGTATTTATAACACATAAAAATATGTTTTGAATTTTGCAACGTTTCACACGCCATACCTTTGTAAACAATTTAAAAGGTAAATAACATTACAAATATAGGTTAAAAAACCTAAATTGCAACCATCATCAGCAGCAGACAGGCAATAGCAAATGCCTCATCTCGTCGTCGACAGCAAATAATCTACCAAACTGGAAACAAACAAACAAACAAACAAACAAACAAACAACAACAACAGTATCTCAAGCAAGAACGACATTAAAAATAGTTCCACCGGCATTCTTTAATTTACGATTCCACCGCCGTCCTGCTTACTGCACGGTGGGAACATTGTCAGCAGTAATTGGCGAAGACAGCCCGTCAAAAATTTCGTTTGATACGATTAAAAAGCAGATAAGAATATTTTAGTGTTTTCCGCGATACTGTTGAAAGTTGCTATATCTGTCAGCAACAATCGTATTCGAATAGACAGATTTTCTCGGTGTGTTTTGCAGATCAAAAACCGACACCCTAGTTTCACTATCTTGACCGACCGACAGTAAAATGTTTTTGATTAGTTGAAATTGTCAGCTTCAGTTAACACTTGATAACGGGGACCAAATTTAACATGGTGGGTAAGACAAGAATGTTAAATGATCGGACTAGTCCGGTTATTTCCGGAAATTTATCAAAGCAGGATAAATGCTCGCCTTTTAAACAACATTCAAAAGCTTTAATTGAGTCTAGGTAGTTTGATATGGATACAAATGTCACATGTGACAAATTGTCCATTAAATTTGTTGGATTTGTTTTCAAACGTTTCTTTTTTTTATTTTGGAAAACTTTTTTGATGTTATGTTACACTTCGCCCTGCAACTCTTCTTGATCTAGTCTAGATCGAAAACTTAGCATAAAATCAGAAGAGAATCAAAGTTGACTGCAGCGGGATCTTGACACAAAATCAGAATAGAAAAAAAAAAAACCCGCACACACAAAAACATTTCAAAACCACAAGTTGCAAAAACGTAGCGTAACATACTTACAATCTGTCATTAATTGGGCTATTTTATCATTTCGGTGAAATTTTATCTATCAGTCATGCACGTATCAATGGTGCTTGTCACTCTTTTATTCACTCGCTTCTTATGTTTAGACCTTGAAATGTGTGATTAAATCTTTTCTTTTCTGACATTCTGCCAGTCAGAGTTTCAGTGTTCTTTTTTGTTGCTGTTGCTATGTGATATGACCTAACAAGACAGGTTTTGCAAATGCGTTTGAAAGTATCTGAAATAAAATCGAGAAAATGAATTGAATAAGGAAATCATGCAAAATACAAAATATTTTTTATTTAAAAGAACCGTTCAGTTGCAGTCGAGATATCGGAAAAAAGAACATCCCAGTTAAGGTTTGAACTGTCTGCAAACAGTTGTTTTCAGTAAATAATGGTAACATTTTTATCACCAACTGAGAAAATACTCGTAGACTGTTTCTTGTACCGCAAAAGTTTATTGTACCGCAAGGTTTATTGTACTGCGCGGGTTTATTTTACCGCAGGTTTTCTTGCACCGCCGTGTTTTCTTGTACCACCGACATTTTCTACACCGCCGGAGTTTCTTGTACCGCCAGAGGTTACTGTACCACCGACATTTCCTACACCGTCGGGCTTTCTTGTATCGTCGGAGTTTCTTGTACCGCCGGGCTTTCCTGTACCGCCGGGGTTTCTTGTACTTGTATCACGTTTTGACAACATTTTGGTGGTTATTTGGCAATACTGTAGTGGCACAAAATGAATTGTTGGAAATTCCGTAAACTTCACAAAAACGATCAATTAATATTTATTGCATTCGTGAACTTTCATCGATTAACGTTTTCTTTAACACTAGACAGCAAGACATTTAACAATAGCGAAGTGGGTTAACCTGTCTAGTTTCCGAGTATGTTCACGGTTCTAATCCAACATCAATATTATATTTTTTTACACAAACCATTGTCACACAGAAAATGTTTGCATTCAATAGAATAGTTTAGTTTAACCATATTTATGTATAGTCGATTGGGAAACAAGTTATTTTAATTTATATTTATCCTTTTCGACTAACCACTTCCTATGTAAGACAGAGTACCTTTGTGCAGCAAATGGTATTTCTTAAGGATTAACATCCCACGTCTGTTTCAGGTTCGAACCCAGGGCCTTCCAATGTCTTAACCACTAGACGACGGGCGCACATAGAATGGCTAACTGTTGTTAACAATCCTGAGTATTTCAAGAAACATTCAGAGATGATAGTGAACACCTACACAGCAAAGGTTTTGCATTTTATTTTTAGGTATATTTGATAAAAAAAATTATCAAAAAGTTAAACAGTAGAAAGTATGAAGAAGAACGAAACTATAGTAATAATCTTGAAATACACAACAAGGTATAATAATCCAAACGTAGTTATTCAAAGTGTAATTTAATACATTATAATTATAAAGGGCAAACAAACAATTATGTTGGATTATGGAGTCGAACCCGCAGTTTTTCCTATTTTTGGTATAAAACCTTATCCATTACACCGCTTTGACAGAGGTTAAAACCATTTGACAGATTTATTTATCTGTTTAAAAAAACGTGTATCCTCATAAGATCGCCACACTTTTCCGGAAAGAGGTACAGTTTTAATGTTGCCAAATAACAACCGAGTACATATGACTTGTTTGTTTACACAGCACCCACTCAATTCTGCTCATATTGGCAATGTCCAACTGCCAGCAATTATTGCTTTGGGGTAGGGGGGGGGGGGGGGGGTGGGGGGGAGGGGGACGACGCCAGTCTGGGTAGAACCATCTACGCACCGCACATTAGCAGGAAACCTCCCCACACGAGTTATCGCCCCAACAGGGACTCGAACCTTCCCAGTGAGAGTCTGAGGTGTGACAACTAGGCGACTCTTACCTCTCGACCACGGGCGCCCCTCGAGTACTTTTGAGCTACTTATTTTTATCAATGTGCACACAAGTATCCTGGACAAAGGGCGATACAACAATTTGTAAAAAAAAATACCTTAAAGAGGTTTAAATAAGAACTTAACAGATCTCATTACTCCCTTTTTATCCAATCCTCGTGTCCTTGGACATGATGTTTATCCAACTCCGTATTTATTCATTATTTATTCAAACCTGTTAACTACAAGGTACTATACATTTTTGCAATTTCTGGTTAATTTTGACGTAAAAGACATGCCGCAAAAACATTGTTCTAGATCACATTTTGAGAATAAATTATACTTCAATTAAACATCTTTCAGGAAACATGCCCAGTTATTACAACTTCTAATATTATTTTCAAATTATTATTCCCTTCGATTGCATAGAAATCCTATTATCCCGCGGAACAATGTGAAACAGATTTCTTTATTCTTATTTTACGGACGTTTATGCAATATGCACTTTCTGTCATATTTTGGAAATCTTGCCTTCTAGACTGGATTGTCTCTAAGACGTTTTAATTAAGTCAAAAGAGAGCAGTCGGTCTTTGTCGCATCTGTTGACATCAGTGAAAGTTGACCGTGTATCCGATTTACACACCCCAACCACTGGTGACTTTAGAAGCTATCCGATTATTGTATGTTGAGAAGCATTTGCTGTGTGGAAATATTGGAAGTAAGTCGCTTTAAGCTGCCAATATAGTTCCTGACAGGATTATTTTAACAAATATCTAGACAAGAAAAATGGTCCTGAAAGACAATGTTTGAAACATTCGTTTCTATTCGGTGTAACTGCGGAAGTGTTTAAAATAGATTTGTTACCACTTTCAATGTCATTTTAATATGCACTTAGTTGGCGTTTAAAACATCAGCAGAGAAGCTAAACGCTTACGAACATATCTAAACTTGAATTCGTGCCGTCTATAAAAGATATATATAACATATACAAGCATACATTATACTTACAAAATAACTAAATTGGCGTTGACATCACAATTGCCGGAATTTGAAATTTTACATGAATGTTTTGGGGGGTAGTTTTCTTTCAAGATGATGATAGATACAACAAAATAACAAAATTATTTTCTTAACTTTGCCAAGCAGAAGTGATTTTCTTTCGCCATTTTTCTATTCAAATGATATATCCTAAGTGTATTAATCTTGTACAGCTGAAACTGTGAGGAGAAAATGTTAGTGTAAAAGAACTGACAGGTAGAAAACTAGCTTGATGATGGATCGAGATTTTGCCAAATGACTTGCAATCCATACTATGTCGCAAAATTATTAAAACTCAGCATCAAACGGCCGTGCGCTGCATGTTCACTGCCGCCATTTTTCAATCACGACGCCCCCTGTCGGCGCACACAATAGCGCCATCTCGCGGCCGAAGATAGATGTGACATGCGGGAATTCATCCGCGACATAAAATAGTTCCTCCTGATTGTAGACTTTTGATTAAAGCGAGCGAAGCGTTAGGAAGTCAACGGAGTTGTATGTAGCGTGATATCAGGATATGATCCGGCGTCCAAGCCACATCCTGAGAATTTCCGAGCCAACCCATATCCCGATAGAAAAAAATCATTGAATTATCCATCTTGCCCTAGACCTTCTACATTTGTTAATAACTCATTCTAAATTATTAGTTGATTGCTTGAATCTACATGCAAACATGCATACACACGCTATATTGCCGGAAACACAGAAGTATCTAGTGCAGATCTTGATCGGACAGCTTATAGCAGGGATCTACAATATTTGCCTTAGAACTGTCAGGTCGTGCTCAACAGGGTTAGAGTTAATACAATGTATACAGAAAAAAAGGAATTTCAAAGCCCACAAACAGAGCAGCATTCGGCGTATGAATTCAAATCGAGGTAATGAGGTCATTCTATTTTCAGCTAATCAGGGAATGAAAATAATTTCCTATGATTTATATGTTGTTTTATTAATTATTATTTTGTGTCAAAGCGAAATCTGTCGTTGAGTAGTAATATATAAGTTGACCCTAACCTCGAAGTTCAGTGTTCTTCTAAAACTTGATTATGTTATACAAGTGTTTATTCAATTATTAATACGTAATGATAAATCTCTCCTATCAACATTTTTTTATAATTATTCATACACTGCAATGCAAAAATGAGAGAATAAAAACGTTGAAAATGTGAGAAAGTTTATGATTTATTATAATTCTCTTTAAAATCAAACAACATCCTTAACAACAGTATGATAAGGCACATTTTATAGCTGATTGGTGTCAGAATCGACAACATAGCTTTTTTAGAACAGAACAGAACAGAACAGAAAGTTTATTTAGATTTGTACATATAGTATTGTACATCTTCTTTGCAACATATAAACATATAAATAGTAAATGTGTCCACGTGGATCTAAACGGATAATTTTGTTTTATCAAAATTTTAAACAGTATTTAGTCAAAACATATATAATGCAATATAATAGTACATTCCGAAATAGAGAACATCTATTAACTTTTAATCTTCTGTATTGAGTGAATCTAAAGCATTTAAATTTGTGTAAAGGTCTATTATCATAAATGATATATTCATTTTCAAATATATCTAACTATTTATGTAGATGTAATCTTATACAACTGTATAATTGCACAATTAATAATAATACCTAGTAAAATTACAAAATTACAAAAATCACAAAAACTTATCATTTAAATTACAAACTATATATATTTGACTTGGACCGCGTCCATCGTCTAATACATTCTTTATAATTATACTAAAATGATAAGGTCTAATAGAATAGAATTGAGTACAATTGGGAAAGAAGCAAAATTCCTAATTCTATATCTGACCTTATATTTATATTTAATTATTTACACTATTTACATATTTACAATATACAGACAAATCTATGTTAAAGTCTAAAAAGCAACAACAGTGTTTTTATCGCAATAAGACATTACCTTATAATAAAATTGTAATGGTAATATTATTCATTATTGTTAATATTGTATGTAGTGTAGTGTGTCCAAGTACTAGCAAAACACATTCAAAAGAACACAAATACTAACAGATTAAAGATGGAATCCGACAGTTTGGGTCATTTGTTTCTGCTACAGATCCAAATAAATAGTCGTTACCATTAAAATCCAGTGACATGCTGTTAATCGATGTCCTTAGTCTGTGAAAAATGTGACACATAACAACACACTCATTACAAACATGCATTTCCTATCTGAGCCACGCAGTAAGCTAATTTTTAAACTAAGAAAACAATTTGACCGTCTGCTATTTAGATCATGTTATGTCAACATCCGGTTAATCTGCTCTGACGTCGATATCTATTTTTAGCAGAATTCTCCATCGAGCATATTTAGAGATCTGAAAATAATGAACATTAAAAGCAATATTTTCACGATGTGTACTCTCTAACAGTTGAGATGGTGTTCAAAGGTGTCTACGATTGAAGTATGAATTTATGCAATACGTATGTCCAAATTAACCAAAACTTGGATAAGCTTGTTACAAGTATTTGATAGAGGCAAACGTCAGTTTTGGTTGTTGTTATTGGGTTTATCGTCCCACCAACAGTATTTCAGTTATCTGGAGACGGTGTCCACTTGAAGCAGATATAGTGCTGCCTTCACTCTGTATAGCATACCGTGAACACATGGCATGATACCACATCCAGTCACATTATCCTGACACCGGGCCAACCAGTCGTGGAACTACCCTTATATTTGCTTGAGCGTTAGCAAGGGAGTTATACAACTACCATTTTTAACGACTTTGGTATGTCGCGGCCCAGGATAGAACCCGGGGCCTCCCGTACCTGAGCCGACGCTCTACCGATTGCGCTACCAGGTCCGGTGCACAAACATCAGTTTCCACCTTTAATAACTAAATATCTCATAGGTTACAATAAATCCATGCTCCTGTCTAATAAGAATACAATGAAAGCATGTATAAAGAGAAACACATAACATAACATAAGGAAAAATAATAAGAAAGAAAAAATGAAGAAATGTGTAACAGTCGATGAAATACAATCGTATACAAACGATATGAATTCATACCTCCCTAATTCTGTACAGGTGGTTTGTTCAATATCTGCATCTTGAACCGACTACTGACAAACAATTTAATCAAGTGATCAAATTAAACTAGAGACACACTTTAATACCCCTTCTGTTTCACAAAAGGACATTTAAATCCCACAGTAAAGTGTTTTGCTTTGATTCTTGTCGGCTCTTTTATCTTTAATGATACCTTTAATTGTTCGAGCCCATTGCCAAAGGTGTTGCGAAGTCTATAAAGCGAAGCTCTAGTAGGATGTTTAGAATGCCCGTACAAAAGGTGTTCAGACGGAGGCAAGGGATGTGTAGCGAGGTGGGCGGATGGGCTTTGGGGGTGGGGGTGGGGTAGGGGGTGGGGTAAGGGGGGTGGGGGTGGGGGTCGGTGAGAGAGATGTTCTGCCACCTGTGAACGTGTCGGCAGCTCTAAGTTGTAGTTGCTTCCTAACCGTTATTAAGCTGAATTAAATAACACATACACACAATAAGTTCACAGTGCAGATTCTGATCCCAGCCTGCCAGCCCTCACGTCATTTTTTCGATTTAGAAAGACTCAAGTGTCATTTCTTATTTTCATTTTTACATTAATATCAAGGAGTTTCTGTTATTTGATACCAAATTTGCTCTTGGGTAAATTCAAAATCTAAAAATCAATTTGTAAAAATATTTTAAAATAGGTAGGATCAAGAAAAACAATACATAATACATTATGAGCAACTTCGAAACGAATCGTATGACTATCTAAAGCTCGGTGATTTTTTAATCAAGCTTTCGAAGTAGAAGAAAATGTGTATATTCAGTCTTTTAAATGTGTTATATTCAAACAATTTATTACATATTTGGGATAATTTGAGTCAAACAAGTCAATCTACATGTCTGGTTGAATTGTCTCAATAGCAAAAAACTTTTCCTAAAGAAGATATGGCATATACTTTGGAGTGTCCTTTTTATTAATGAAAGACATTTTATGCTTACTTTAAGATAAGATAATCTATGGATAGAATATCCATAAAATTAAAATCTGATGGCGAATTGTGTTAAAATTTGCAAATCCATGTCCTTTAGAGCATACACCACATTGTCTATTACACTTGCTTTACCTTAATGGCAATGTTGTTAACATCTTTAATAAAACTTTAATGTTAATTGTCTTTAATGTTTTTTTAATGTAGATGTGTATGCTAATATTTACCGAAACTTGCCGATTTGTCGATGTTATTTACATTGCCAGTTGTGTGAATGGATTATTATTATTATTATTATTATTATTATTATTATTATTATTATTATTATTATTATTATTATTATTATTATTATTATTATTATTATTATCATCATCATATCTTATAGATAGGATTAAAGCTTGATATTTGTTCAAAAGCCTGATTTATTTCATTTTCAATTGTATATTTAACTTCAAAGAAAAGTCTATATAATTCATTGACAAAAGTAAAGAGTTTATTTTCCGTTAATGAACTTATGCTTCCACAATGTATTAAAATATACCGACATTTGTCGATGTTATATAGCAATATTTCGCTCTTACCTCGTTTTATGAGTATGCTTAATATTTGATGGGAAGTGTAAGTCAATATTATTTGCCGCACAAAATAATTTAATAAATGTATGTCATGACAAAATGTTTTAATATTTTTAAGGTAAGAGTGAACAAATTACCCAAACGCAATTGAATCAAACAAATTTCAACAGTCAATAAAAAAGGAGGCATACATAGCATGCGATAAATTTAACTAACAAGGGAAAATCAAGGGTGGAGCAAAACTAGTAACAGATCTTTACAAAAAGACACATCAATATTTTCCGTTCATATCTCAATTTCTAAGAGTTTTTGCACCTGAAACCCGGTAAAACGCATGTCCACATATCATAAAAAATAACAATTTATACGCCACGTGTTTATTTTAGTTATTATTTAAAACGCCTGCAATTTGATCGTAGGTGAAGTATCGCACGCTGAAACGCAGAGCGTATTATTTACAATTAATTACTAGAGACGGCCCCCAGTTATAATTAAGCTCACGCGTGCTAATTTCTACACATCCATTAGTCCGCGTTCTATCATTTTCATACAACATTACGCATCGTTCCTCGAATTGTTTTACACTGCATTTATACTGCGCCATAACTCTCTCGAGCTAAACTAGTAAACTCATCCACGTGCACTTTGAACGCGTATTTGTTCATAAAAGTAGTGGCAAGGATATAAAATGAGTGAAAAGAGACACAAACAAAATTAACGTGCCCTGGGCTGCCATTAACGTGGGATTGTAGCATTTATAAACCCGCCTCAATATCTCGTAAACATTCTGAAGAAATTAAAAACATGGCAATCTTAACCCCCAGAAGGTTGGTATTGCATTTTTATGTTTTGCTTTATGAAAATAAAAATTCACATACACACATACGCCCGTTTTTTGTACGGTACCTTGATAGGGACTATCAATCCAACCACAACAACAATAGCCAGGCATAGAGATAAAATTGATACAGCATAAAATGCATAGGCATTCATTTTAGAAAATTAGACCTAAATACGGACAACCGCTGAGAACGTACAACGCTATAAAAATTCATTAATTTGGTTAACTTATCGAGTCATTAATCATACGCATTTCTTGTTGTTTAATCTAATAAGCTTGACTTTATGAGGTAAAAAGTCTTTTAACAAAACTATAACTAAACCCAAACCCGGAAACTTAATTTAATTTTGTCTGTTTAATCCGAGCACTTATCATGTTTTGTAATGATTTGGCGGGTTGAGAATTAAAGCAATGACATTTTTTGTCATGTAATATAGAGTATCTGGTTGCAGATAGCAACTTTTTTAGATTTCAATAAACGCTCTATATATTTACAACTTATATTTGAGATATTTGATAAGAACTTCTTGCAGTGGTATATGACCCACTAGCAGAGAGTTATGTGCAAATAATGCTGACCCTGCTCTCACTGCTCTCACAGAGGTGGCTGATCTGGATCAACACTATCTGCATAAGGACGATTTATTTATTTATTGGGCTTATCGTCCCACCAACAGTATTTCAGTTATCTGGAGACGGTGTCCACTTGAAGCAGATATAGTGCTGCCTTCACTGTGTATAGCATGCCGTGAACACATGGCATGATACCACACCCAGTCACATTATCCTGACACTGGACCAACCAGTCGTGGAACTACCCTTATATTTGATTGAGCGTTAGCAAGGGAGTTATACCACTACCATTTTTAACGACTTTGGTATGTCGCGGCCCGGGATCGAACTCGGGGCCTCTCGAACCTGGAGCCGACGCTCTACCGATTGCGCTACCAGGTGCATAAGGACGATTCATTCTTGCTTATCAGACTAAAAATTTTTTACGCTGATGTTAATTGGTGCATGGCTTCATGTAAAGGTCGTACATTGGTTCGAAATGGGGGTCAACAGGCAAAATTAAAATATCGTAAGTATCGCGAAAACAGTCGCAGTAATCACAATTATATTTGATTATATGTTAGATCATTCGTGTTATTTAATTTTAAATATATCTAACCATTCGAAGATTGTTAACTGTGAAGCATGCATATTAATGTCATCACTGTTATAGTATACAAGGATTAAGGACAACACACATGTTTTGCCAACAGTTTAATGAAGTTGACTGTCCAGAAAGTGTTACATTACACAACAGTGCCACCCATTTAGGCTTTGCAAATCGTTATTTAATTTTGATATTCTTCCAAGCATTTGGGTCTTGTTGTTGAGTATAGACATGTATAATTGTTGTCCATCCTTCCCTGCCTTATGTCAGCCAATCAATCCTTATGCCTTTTGGACAAAACAATGCTATCCATTCATCTAACGCAAAGATTTGACCTAATGACCTACATTTTGACCCCTACGCTGTCCAATTACGCAATTATCCAAAATCAAATGCAAAATTAAATTTTACCCAGTTACGAACCTATACAAGATTTCATGCAGACAAGCATTCTGACCAAGTATGGTAAAGATAAAGTCGTTATTATTGCCCCGCCCCCCTAAAGTGTTCACAAGGTTTCCCTTGCGATAAGATATAGTGACTTACTGTTGGACCCCACGTGATATAATCAGAAACTCACCATAGAGTTGATGCAGACAAACATTCCGTCTAAGTTTGGTGACGATTGGGCTATAAATATTACCTCTAGTGTTCCCTAGATTTTTTTTCCAGGATTTGACCTAGTGACCTACTTGTTGATTTCTGGTAAATCCCTACGAAAACATTCAAGATTCAAGATGGAAACAAACAAGCTTGGTGCAGATTGACCCACAAATGTGGCTTCTTGAGTGATAAAAACATTTATCGCGGATGTGACATAGTGACCTACTTTTCGTCACCACAAAAACTAGTTACGAACTCCAAGATTTCATGGAGGTAAAAATTATGACCAAGTTTGATGAATATTGAGCCATAACTGTGGCCTCAGGTGTGTTCACAAGGTGTGGCCTCAGGTGTGTTCACAAGGTTTTAATATGATTTGACACAGTGACCTACTTTTTCATTCCAGCCTTACCCAGTTACGAACACATCCAAGATTTTATGCAGATAAACATTATGACTAAGTTATGTGATATTGGACCATAAATGTGGCCTCTAGAGTGTTCCTAAGTTTGTTTTTTTCCTAGGTTTTGATCAACATTCTGACTGAGCGTGGTGAAGACTGGACTAAAGCTGTAGCCGCTAAAGTGTTCGCAGGTAAATTGTTAACTCCGCTAGAGGGACGACGAAGGACGACGAATGACACCGCAGGACGAGCGACGGACGAAGGGGTATCAGAAAAGCTCACTTACGCATGCGGGTTTGTTCAACATAGCTTTGTTTTCAGAATATGTACTTCAGTTAATTCACAAAAGTCTCAAATATTTTGAGGGAAAGAATTTTAGTCATAAAGAGCCCTGCCATCAATCAATCGATTGTTTAAGCATACCAACAAGCTTTAATTGCTTTATGCACAATCGTAATTAGTCAAGTAAAACTGGTGCTTAGAGCCACATGAAAGGTACACTTTGTTTCATTTCAAATCGTATATTAATACCTGAACAATAATTTGTCCTTCTCATAAATAACGTATGACACGTGACTTGCATTTGTTCAATAGGATTGGACAAATTTACATTTTGCTTGTTACAACTTTGTTAATACCACTTTGAAGAATGGAATTTATGTTTCTTTGTTTTTTGGCTTATTTTCCCACCAACAATTCTCAGTTATCAGGAGACGGTGTCCACTGGAAGCAGATAATGCATGCAGTGAACACCTGGCATATCCCATTCAGTCACATTATCCTGCCTCTAACCCCCAGCCAGTCGTTCACATACCCTTATATTTGATTAGCAATGGAACTATAGCTATACCTTTACACTTTTAACGACTTTAGTTTGTTTTAGTATGTCCATAGTATGCCAGGGTTCTAAACCCAGGGCCGCTCGTATCGTAGCCAAAACTCTAGCGATTGCCCTATTAGGTCTAGTTTAGACTATGTGTGAAAACCGTCTTTCAAAAAAAAAAAATACTGTGATGTCTTAAAGTCGGTATCCGACACATTGTGCTAGAAATAACATAGAAGAAAATGTGAACAATTTATGATGTCCTAAGGAAAGATATCTGTTAATGTAGTGCACTTGTTGAGGGACGACTTGCCTTGCAACACCATACAGCTAGCCATGGGCTCACTTACTACCACTTTTCTTGAACTCGTGTAATAAATGTTTGTATGTAATGACAACTCGTGCTAGATCCTTTATACATTATTGCATTATATAAAAGAATGATACAACTGGACATTTTCTGTTGTTTTCAAACATTTGAAGTGCATACGCCTTCTGTAGGCTGTGTCTGCGTCGTGACAAACTATTTTACTTATGATAATATTACAACAAGTCACATATCACATACTTCCACTGAAGTAGGAATTTTATCAATGGCATCGGTTTTCTGTAATACTTCAGGGACGTTTAATTTATTCGTATTTATTTTCCCCAAAATTATATAATCCATTTAGAAGACTTTCAGAATGCCTAGCATAAATCGCATTGGAGAGAGGTTAAATGTCTTGTACATGACCGAGATGCCCTAGAATATGCAAAAAGAAAGTAGTTCTCCCCTTTTATTAGTTCGCTTGCACTGTTATGTTGATCATTAAATTAAACCCCGAATGAGATGCAACAATTAGAATGGCATTACGTTTTTTTCCAAACCATGTGTATATTTGTGTAGGCATTTTTACTGCCACAATGGTAGGTTCTGTTGCATTAACGCCGGCTTAACATGCACGTTAAGATAATTTATTGTGTTACAAATAGAAAATTTCTATCGGTTGTGGTGAGCATTGTAATAGATAAAAGCGAGAGGATTGCCTAAAATACTAAGGTGGAACTAATTGTTCCCAAGAAATGAGTCTGAGTGTTAGTTCGCCGAGTATTTATTGGCGGTTTTGCTGTTTGTTAATGTGCTTTTCAGATAATGTAATTAGTCATTGCTGTACTATTGTTGTTTTAGGCTTAAACATGTCAACTTAATACAAGAGAAAGTGTATGCTTATTCTACATGCATCGAGCCGACAGCTTACATCTAGCGCTTCATCCTCCTCCTCCTCCTCCTCATGATCAACAACAACATCAACTACTACAACAACAGCAGCAGCAACAGCGATGTGGGTATACTGTGAATTTCATAGTTACCAGAGAATAAAATATCAGTTTTGGACAGTCGGAAGAAATACATTGTCCGGAGATACTGAAAATCGAAATGACAAAAGTGTACTGTAATCGTACGCGCTTACTATGACAATTTTTCAATTTTGTAAAAAGGAACATCAAGTCATAAAATAAAAATATCACTTCGTATGTTCAATAATAGATTTATTTTAGCCACACATTTATTTAATCTTTTCCCTGAATTATCCTATTTGCCCTCATGATCAAAAGATCATCATGAAGTTCGTTATGACAATCAGTCATGCTACCGTCATATTTTAACGAGAACGTCTTAAACCAGTTGTTCACAAAATCACGGACACTCTCATGTCACGTGACCTGACAATGTCACTTCCCGATACTTCCCGAGACTGACAGATGCATTCGGAAATTGACACGCGGGGACCATCTTTGTCGGCGTATTTTCAACGCAGAGAAGTATAATTAATCAATTAACTGTTTTATTCTGGGCCTAATTAAGGCTTATTAGAACAAGTTTCAAGTGGGTTGACATCCGTCCTTGAAGCACTGTCAGAGAAGGTTAGAAGAAGGGTTCGAATCAAAATCTGATATGTGCAGTAAGGTGAATGACATTGGGCACAAAATGGTGCAGCTTTAGTGGTGATGCAGGAAGTGAGTTTATCTTTTTGATCTCCAGGAGGTCGGGGCCCCAAGAACTGGCCGAGGTATCTTTACTAAGGCAAACGTGGAACTGAAAAGAAGATAAGAATATTAGCAAAAATACAATTAAAACTAGTGACACAGTTTGAATAGAATGCAAGAAGCGGTTAATCATGAAGGAAATGCGAAAACAATATCAAAGAGATACAAAACAATAGTTACAATTAGAAAATGTCAGTCACAAGAAGACAACCTCAGTCATATAGTCATTCGTCATTAAACATTTCACTTTCCTTAACGTTATTCTTTCTCGAGGACAAACTATTCATAAATAATAGCATTCCTATCAAAGTGTGACCACATTAAGCACCTGCCTCGACAGAACATATTTTTGTACAATGAATACGTGTTGACATACAGTATAACTTTAGGTACTAGTACCTTCAGGTGGTGGGAGGTTGGAGACCCTCCACAAACCAGGTTTAAGCACCCTAGTCGGTTATTTGATCCTTCCAAGGCGGTAACTGTGTTTTTTTCTTTTTGTGTGTAATGTTTCCTTATCTTTGGAAAATTTAACATTTGCTCTGTACGCCTGTGTCTAGAGGTAGTTCAAAAATTATTATCTGTGTTAATTCTTATAGTGTATATTCTTATTTTCATATTTATGGATTCGTTTAAATAATTTGTTTGTGCATGTTTAGTTCTGGGGCGATTTTTTTTTCAAGACAAGTGGGCCAATGTGTCCAAATATGTTTTTTTCTGTCGCCTGCATGCTATTACAGGTATTATACTACTTTATGTGTTTTGATGTGGAGGGAATGTTTAGAAGAAGCATGCCAAAAACAAAAGGTTTATGTAACATTTAAGTAAGTAATATTTTGCAATGGACTGCGAAGCCTCAGCATTAAGAACCAGATCTATCACGTTCAGCCAATGGTGCGACTAGAGACATGTTATAAACAGTTGAGTTATTAAGCAATGTGATAGTATCATTCTTTAGAAAACGAACAAAAAATACTTAAGTAATAAGTATACATTATCGCGGCATATTTATGTCATTCCATTTATTCACTCGAAAAAGTCGAAACTCACGAAAAGACGAAATAACGTTAAGACGGAAAGTAGCTTAACGGTAACTTTTCGTCTTTGCGTTACTTCCTCTACGAGTATGCGTTAGCGTGGCGACATCTTGAAAAGTAGAAGTAAACAGATTTTTCATCGTCGCCGAGCATGAGCCTGGAATCTATATGTCATCGTTCCTGGAAAAATCTTATACATGGCGCCATGTTGTTCTATAAACTATTGATGTGCGGCGCTTTCGTGAATTTGATTTCGGTTATTATTTAACTATGGTGAATATCAGAATTAAATTAAGTGTAGTTTAAAATGTTGCTTTATCATTACCTGTGTCATGAAACTGTTATTGTTCCAAATGTGTATGTTCGATTTGTCTAATATTTTAATTCCGTTTGTTACGGCTATGTACTATGTACAAGCCAAATGTAATAATCATTCTTTTGTTTTTACTCGGACCTTTTCCCATGCGCTTAAAGACAATCCATTACTGCATATAACTTTAAGACATGAACATTTGATGGAATTGTAAATCTTTTAATACAGGGTTTTGATGATTCCTGATCGGTTTGTTGTTAGGCAGAACCGTTCCCTCGTTGAACAGGACCTCGACGGCGACCTTGGATGCTTTGCATCCAAGGACTTTCCTGTAGTCATCTATTTTCGTTACCGTTTGATGGCTTTATGTCTTGGCTTTGTTAGATCGTTGGGCTAAGGTGAAAAGACAAAGTGGCATAATTATACACTATACAAAGTCCAATTATTGATAAACGAGACTGTATATCAATGTTGTCAATTAAACTCTACCACGTGGTCTTGACTAATGACATTTAGCACCAGCAAAACTGTTACAGCTAAGTTGCAGATTGTACAGATAGTAAATATAGTACAGATGTTAAATTGGTTTTTGCCCTTGACGAAAAATTAAATAAAAACAAATGTATTCTGTGCGTGAATTCGTAACATAACAATCTTTCATTTGCATCATACTACAATATAAAATAGAAATGAGTGCGTTTTGTGTTTTTTGTTGCATCGCACATACACAGTTATGGTCATATTGGCCAGGTCCAGATAATTATTGGTGGAGGAAGACCCCAGACTTCCATCTGGCTAGAACAGCCGTTGCACCGCAGGTTAGCTGGAAAACCTCCTCACATGAAAGTTCTCGCTCCAACCGGGACTCGAACCCAGAAAATGAAATGATTGAATTTTGTATGGTATTGTGTACTGAGTGTCAGTAACTACTTTAAATGCACCGATCTAAAAAGCAAATTTCAGACTGTTTGTGCGTGTGTGTTGTTTTCTATCTAAAATGAATGGAAGTAACTATTGCTTGTTTGCACAAACTTCAGCAATGACCAAAATTTTGTGTATTTCTATTACCGAATCAACTTATAGAAATCCTAGACTCCCGTTCTGACCTTTCTTAAAACATCCAGCAGTTATCCAACAGATGGCGTGGCACCCTCACGATTTAACTGTTGAACCACTCCTGAAAGGATCCTCCCTTTTATAACTCACATATGACCCCGATTCATGTAAAGTTACAGTTATCAAAGATTCGAGGATAAACCCGATAAGATGAAAATCTTATAATGGCCACTTCGCGTGGATTCTTTAAAATCAGAAGACCGCGATAATCCTGCAACTATCTTTAAATCCCGCTCATCGCTCTCGGGATATTAGCTTTATTAAATCCATTTTTATGTCTATAAAACAAATCTTCAGCCCTTCCCACCCGTCGTGAGAGAAACGTATAAAACATTTACAAATCTTGCGAAAATCTCGCGAAATCTCGTGCGTAGGGATATTCTAATTGCTTCGGTAGCTCAGGATCGGGCCCGGTCGTAATAGGGCGCATTAGAGTAGCAAAATTAATTTTCCTCTTTCCCGGGAACCCGCTGGTTACCTACCGAGCACTCCGCGGGATTCGTGCTTAGAAACATTTTATTCCCCAAACATGAAACCATGTTAACGAGAAATAAACGGGTCCCATAGCGCTAGACCTCCTTCTCAGCTGAGTCTGGGAGTTCTTGACTAATTCGGAACTATTTTCATTGATAAATATTTGATACTTTATTGATATATTTTACGTACCTATCTTTTCATTCTTACGCCTGTGCGGCCATAAACACGTCGAATAAGACTTGAGTTGTGTTTCTCGAAGTTGTGAAGCGTCAGATCATAGTTCGCAATTTGGAGGTATTACTGCGCTAATATACAAATTTGTTATTAGCAGGTTGAGACCGACAGAGAGTAATCTATGTATATTGTGAACCTTGTTTCTGCGTCAAGTTATAATTGAAGCGGATCGGCTGAACAATTTCAGTCAGAGAGCAATTTTTGTTTCCATTAAGCGTAATTCTGCCTCCGCTAGGAGAAATGAGCCACATATGAGGGTCGTTATAATAAAAGCGTTTGATAAAAAGCAGATATTTTTAAAAGAGCGAAAAAATTAGTTCGGCCGGTACCGTGGAATTTCCATCATACAAGATGGGGCTAAGATAGGAAATGTCATGATAAAGCAAGCCTCTGTTTCCGAGAGAAAAATGTGCTTAAATTTCGCATCATGGCAGTCATAATTCCAAAACGAAAATGACAAATTTAGATAATAACTTTATACTTTATACGTTGTTAGGTGTTCTTAAGTTCATTCTCTTTATTAAGGATATCTTTATTTTTAGGCTGCCTTACTGTTATATAGAATGTTCAATTCCGTAAGTGATACATTTTACGGTATTTAAATATCATCTAACCACTGAGGACATTTCAGGGGCGTATAATCAACAAGCGATGGTGTTTGTACATGTGCAGACGTGTAGGTTCCTATGTGGATATGTGTCTACAACTCTACATAATGCAGAAAATCAATCCATTATTTTTGTTTACGCTCCGGTTTTGATAAATACATTGTTCACTTTTGATACAAGTTTCAAAACCTACTCCTGTGTTCGCTTAATGGCACAGCCTATTAGGACACTACGTTTATCTGGAAGGTTACTAGACAAAACTTGAGAGCTGTCAGAATTACTTTTGTTGAATCATAAAATATAATGAAGCAATAACATGATCACGTTGTGGCCATGATGTAGGTAATAAAGAGACTTCATCACCAACATCAGGTGAGTAGTACTATACACGCATTCCGAACACAAGCGGAATACCTTCGCTGTTGTCGCGCAGTCTGTGACAGGAAGTGCTTTGGCTTTAGCACTGGGCCCAAAGGAAACTCTATCAGTAATAGTTATAAATATACAAAAAATGGAAAGAAACATCGCACCTAAAGCAAAGCAGCAGGTGTCACATTTATTTCAGATAACAGAAGACTAAGAAGAACACCCAAAATATCATTATTAAATTGAGCTCATACCTTTAATATACAGCTGAATTTATGATTAATTGTGATAACAGAAATTGCTATACGTCGGATTTATATTGACAACAATAAATTTCAAAGTGAGCATAACGATTGGCTGTATAGGAGAATTAATCGAAATGGAAATATAGAAGGACCCATGAGTATGCTTACTTGTATACTTTATATCGTATTCGAAAATAAACCAAACAAAACATCACCAAGACAAACAGTTTTCGGGTCAATTTCGTAAAATCCTAGCAGATTAATTCTTAACATTAGTTTGAATAAATCTTTATATTTAAAAGAAACTCAACTCATAGATTTAATTAATCATTATTGTAACTTACCATAAGCATGTTACTTTCTTTACGAGCAATAATACCTGTAAACACACATATGAAATCATTAAAATACATACAATGCACTTACAAATATACTACATACGACACATCTTACTTGTCTTATTCAAGATAACACCGTTGACTTGTCCCGTGCAAGACAGCATCGCTTACTTTTGCCCCATGCAAGACAGCACCGCCTACTTGTCACATTCAAGACAACATCTTTTACCTTTCCCATGCAAAGCAACACGCAACACCCCTTACCTTTCCCTTACAGGACAAAACATCTGACCTGCCGCATGCAAGACAACACCGATGTCCTGTTCCATGTAAGAAAACACCGCTGACCTGTCCCATGTAAGACAACACCGCTGCCCTGTCCCATGTAAGACAACACCGCTGCCCTGTCCCATGTAAGACAACACCGCTGACCTGTTTCATGTAAGACAACCCCACTGCCCTGTCCCATGTAAGACAACACCGCTGACCTGTCCCATGTAAGACAACCCCACTGCCCTGTCCCATGTAAGACAACACCGCTGACCTGTCCCATGTTAGACCACACCACTGACCTGACCCATGTAAGACAACATCACTGACCTGTCCCATGTTAGACCACACCACTGACCTGACCCATGTAAGACAACATCACTGACTTGTCCCATGTGAGACAACACCGATGACCTGTCCCATGTTAGACAATACCACTGACCTGTCCCATGTAAGACAACATCACTGACTTGTCCCATGTGAGACAACACCGATGACCTGTCCCATGTTAGACAATACCACTGACCTGTCCCATGTTAGACAATACCACTGTCCTGTCCCATGTTAGACAATACCACTGTCCTGTCCCATGTAAGACAACATCACTGACTTGTCCCATGTGAGACAACACCGATGACCTGTCCCATGTTAGACAACACCGCTGACCTTTCCCATGTAAGACAACACCACTGACCTGTCCCATGTAAGACAACACCAAAGACCTGTCCCATGTAAGACAATACCACTGACCTGTCCCATGTAAGACAATACCGCTGACCTGTCCCATAAAAGTCAACACCGCTTTTCTGTCCCAAGCAATGCAAAACCGTGACATAAGATCAAATCAGGCAACGATGTTGTCATTTATGGTCTCGATTGAACAAGTAGAATAGGTGCTCTGTCTGTTTGGGCAAATACACCCCATGCACCTCAGGCCGAATTGCCTGCGTTTGGAAAAATCCCTGGTTTATTTTCCAGTCTCGCTGTGCTCTCTGTTCGCTCTTCGGCAGGTGGATGATAGGCAATATGGGACAATTAAATCTGAGTACATTGAAATAACATTTTCTAACACAACAACGAAACCTTATTCTGTCCCGTCTTTGTAGGCAATGTCTTTGAACCCTCTTTGAGGTGTTGTTGTATCAAGGGTAAGAACAAAAGACTTCCAACGGCGTTTAACAGTAAACAAAGACGGTCATTAAATCTCGTAAAGTCTCGGATGTTACCCACGTGATTCGGTGCTTCACAAGGAATTTCATAAGTCGAGAACAGGTTTGCGGCTTGCATCTGTAGACCGATAATGTTGATTACGGAGCAGATATGAACTGATAAAAATTTTAACGAAACGGAGATAAACATCCATTTATGCCGTCCATATTTAAAACGTTTATTACGTAAACGTTTTATGCACCCAGAAAACTCCGAGCAGTTGTAATAAAATAATATCCTTATCTTCCGCTGCTAAATAGCTACACATGTTAAGCAAATGTGCGAGATTTTTTCTTCTTCTTTTTCCTTCTGTCGGATGCTTAACTTGCAAGAAGATGAGAGAATGAATAAAAAACTGACTTGAAATAACTTGAAAATACGTTGTGTAACTGTTTTATACTTAGTCCGTGATGTGGCAACTATAACACATCTAAATGTATAACAGTTTATCTTACAAGGACGGCTGTTAAAGAAAATCTGCTGAATCTTTTTAAAAAGGATTACACAAACAATAACATCGTTATGTTTTAGTTTACACTGTTTCTGTCACCCCGAGACGCTGTTCACCCCACACAGGTATATACTGCTTTTACTGTGGTATCCTGCCGCGAACACCGGACACCAAGTCCTAATATCGACAGATTCTACTAATCCTTATTTTACTTTCCTGTTACCATGGTGTAATCAAGGAAGCCTCCTATGCCTGCTAATGCCAGTGTTTGATTACGATCACTCGGTTCAGGCTTGGATCCGCGGCCTTCCGTAGCTAGTGCCGACGCTCTACCTCTTGATACACAGCGACCATTTTATGTTTATTTATATATTTATTTATTTGGATTTTACGGCACACCGACACATAACAGGTCATACGGCGCCGAACACAAAGTTAAATGTGAATAGAGCATAATCAGGTTAAAACCAAATTACGCAAGTAAAATATAGAAAAATATAAAAACTATCAGGTTAAGAAAAATAAATTATAATTGAAAACAGGTCAACATATAAAACGGTTTAAAAAGTATAACGGTTGGTAAATAAACAGTTTAAAAAATTTATAACTTATTAAGAATACTAATCTCGCCATTTTATGTGTTGACTTAATTGCAGTGAAACGTTTGGACAACATGAGATATAACAAACGCACTAAACGTTCTCCGAAAATCTGGGTCCTTCGCCAGAAATGATATATGTAATTCTATGTTGATTTAATTGTCAAGCCAGTGGCTTAATTTTCAAGGAAATTTTTCATTTCGTTAGATGGTTAAAAAAAACAATTGGCCAGACCTATACAAGGGTAGCCAGCCAACCTGGAATTGTTTGACGTCGCTAGCAATACGTCGTGTTCCTTTTCTTGTAGTTGTTGGTGGATAACAAAGAATTAGTGATGAGTATAAGCAAAATACAGCTCTGTGGTTTACGATAAAACTTTATTCTTATATCGAGCCAGAGGCCCATTCGTACACAAGCATAAAACATCTATTTATACGTATGTATCATGTGTCTGAGATTACGCGGTTGACTAAAATATATGTTTTAAACTATTTCAAAGCGTCATCGTACTTGGTCACTATATTGAAACTAACATATACATTTTAAGTTGTCATTGTCTATATGCATGTTATCTATGGTCACAGAATCATATTCAATATGAGTGTGTTTTCTGCAGACCATTATTATCCTGTCTTCATCGATGCGAAAAAGCCTTTTCCGTTCGAAATACGCCTGGTCCGAACGAAATACGCCTTTTCTGAAATACCTGTACTGACTGGGCGGTGTTTACACATAACATTCTTCGATGTAAGAAGTTAGACTTTAATTTTCTAAGCACAGACTCTAATGATTCACAAGAGGTGAACATACAAAAATATTAAAAATGCAACGTGTATGCAACTCAAGCATATGAGCAAACTTATCAAATTAAGAACCTTTATCTGCTTCCTTTCTTCGGCATTTTGTGAATGTTAGATGCAATGACTCTCTTCTGACCTTACCATATAAAACCAGTCACTAAGTAAATTTACAAATGTTAGCTGTTTTCGAGTATTATCTTAAAAGAAAACGTTTCTTAACGGTGTACTGGTGTTACACAATGTTGGCGGAACCGTGATTTGAGGTTATATCGTAAATATTAGAAAGGGGTTTGGTGCGTTATACATGTCAGAACCAAGTCGTTGGTTTTGACAAAATGTAACATGATGTCTAAGATGGTTGCCCAAATGCATGTATGTTGTGTGGTACATGGCCTTTTACATCAAGGGGCTGTACTGCCAAACGTGACGATTGTTTCAGTGTGTTCAACGAACGACATAAGCAATGGCTGTACAGGCAAGTAAGATCTGTTGAACGTAGAAGACTACTACAGTTGTTCTGTTCATCATAAATCATACAACTGCACTACGGTCATAGCTCTACTAAATTATTTTAAGCGTGTTTAAATTTTAACGTCCAAAGTTGTGGAAAATGTTTAGAGTAGTGTCTACCTAAGTAATATGTTATCATAATAAATTTATTGTCCTAACAGTTGGAATGAAACTGGGTCCTGGAAGTACGTTAAAACCACCACTTACAACTTGTCGTCATAAGAGTGACACTTGATTGTTTAAAAAACTTTAAACAAATACCAACCCTTGAAACATGGCGAGTTCATATGTGCAATACATTACTGTTGGTGTTGAGATATCGACTGTTTGTGGAATCATGAACGAACCTCAGAGAATACCATCACGGAAGTTCTGTGACAAACTGATTGCTGCAGGTTTTGATTACAGACGGTGCACAGTTTTGGAGGTAGAGGTACCATTTATCATCCACGTCCCGGGATATCTCGGCAGTGGAGCAGAAGTCAGAATTGTTAAGCCATTAAGCGGTGGGGAAGGTTGAGTTATGGCGCTTTTATGAGAATATGACATTGTGTCAGTGTAAATATACTGCCGAAGACCGACACAATACAATAACGACATCAACCCGGTTTGTGATAGTCGTAATATTTCCATCACAGAAGTCGGAAATCCTCGTACATCATCGGAGTGACACGACGTTTCGGACAATCTCGACTTCAGGTTTAAACTGTTGTCAGAGTAAAACGTTTCAGACTGTTCTGATTTTAGGTTGCGATTGGGTAATCGGCTTGCATCAAAATTTTCAGATGTGAAATTAAGATATGTCAAGTTTGAAATGTTATCGTTCAGGATATTGGCGTTTAAGGTAATCCGCCCTTAATCTTACAGTTAAATTTTAGAGAAGCAACGACAAAACGGCGTAATAACTCAATTGCCTGATAACAATCTAAAGAAACTAGCTGTTGTGAATTCGAAATAAATTAATTGATAATGGAAGCATTTGCTTATTTAGAACCTATTTATCAAAATGTCAGAATATAGTTTCCAATGTAACTTCTTCATAAAAGATACATTTTAATAAAAATTCCAAAAAAACAACAACAACAGACATTACCTTCATAATCTCCATTTTAGTATATTCAAACATACAGAAACTATAAAGTAAGGACAATGCAAGGGTAGATTGCTACGCCATTTTAAACCGTCCCGCCAAAATCAGCGTCATCACTTATGTCAGACTAACCAGATTAGACTCTCAGCTGGAGAATGACCAATGAAATCTGTCATTAGACCACCTTGCACGGCTTATGAATGGATTAATTATAATCCGATGAAATATCTCCGCGTGGTCCCGGTTTACAAACTGTCCACAAGGCGGCGCTAATTGACAGGAAGTGAGTCCATATTGTAAGGGGCCCAATTAGGGTCAGCTTGTGGCAATATCTGAGATGGGCTGGCACTTAAATGCCATGCATCCTTGTGCCTTCCAATGTGGCCAGACACTGGACTTTGTTTTATGAAGGACTCTGCGCAATAACTTTCGCTGATGACTGCATAAATCAATCGAAAGTTAGGCCACTGGATGAAAGATGGATTCAATTCCTGTCTGATTCGGTCAAGCCAGGAAATATGCATTATTTCCATATGTGAACCGAAAGCCTAAACAATTATTCCATTTCTTTAATGTGATTTTCGTTTGATGTTGTGTGTTGAGTCAGTTATCGAATCTTTTAATGTCTTACTTGATTCATCGACTGCTGGAAATTATTTGAATATTTAAATGTTTAAATTGGATAGATAACAAATTTATGTTTTACAAGAACTCGTGTCGATACTCTAATATTTACAAACCTAATAAAGCCCGTTCTTTAAAACGAATGTCGTTTACAGATAGACAACAACACGGTCAGCAAGTACAATTGAAAAAAAGTTAATTTTCTTAAAAACAAAACACATAACACGATATACAATCTTACTTTATTCTAAAACTTTAAACAATGTTTCACTGTTATATTTTGTATTTGGAGGAAGACCCCAGAGATGTTTAGGAAAATCCAACGACCGATTCTTTTTTCAATAGCATAATTTAATATATACATGTATTATTTAAGAGAAGACAAAAGATATTTACAATTAATAAAGTTATTCAATATTAATTAAATTTATTCTTAAGTTAATGTATTACTATGCTTGTATATATACAGATAATAATGTAATGACCTCAAATACAATCTTTGACAGTGTGGTGCCAGTGGTAATATGGAGTGTTAGGTTAGCGCGCTCTGTAAACCAGTTTAAGCTCCCCAGTCGCTCCTTTTGCCGACTGACCGTTTCTCTATCGTGTAATGTCTCAGTGTTTGTTGTTTGTTTGTTTGTTTTTTTGTCACATTATATTTAACTTTCGTGCTGGTTCATTTTTTCAAGGCTAATTCAAATTTTGATATATGTCGTAATTGTGATATGACACTTTCATGTTCCTATATGTACGTGTCTATAAAGGTGTCTACAAGTTTCAGTTTCTTGAACATATGATGTCACTTATATCCAAGTGTCATGGCCATTACATTCCGATTGACATTTTAAGCCGATTCGGTCATCAAAAACAAAACGCTTGGCTGTCATATTAGGAAAACCCCCACTGCGCCTATAAATAGAACACAAACGTATTTCGCTAAGCACGCTGGGATACCACAATGGCGATCGTATTGGTGCTAAATACCGCGAGGCATTCCAATGTCAGTGTGACCATCCTTAATTAGCCATCAATATGGCGATAATTGCCGATTTCACCATCATTCTTCCCTACGGAATCCCATACAGCGAGCGAGGGTAAACAAATTAGAAACAAATCACGCGGCCATGATCTGTATCAATGGGACGATTTGTTTTCCCGTAATTAGACACTGATTCGACGGTGCCAAGCGTCCCGCGGAATTTCTGCGATTGATAATAGATAGTCTACAAACAGGGAGGGTTATAATAGAATATGGGCACAGTTGTGTGGCGAATTAAATTTTGCCGTGGTCTATAAATTATGCTGATGTTTGTTTGTACTTTGCCGGAAATTGTTCCTCTTGAAAGAAGTAAAAGGCGGCATTTGGAGATAGTTTAAACATAAAGAAATATCTTTGAAGTTTTTATCTATCGTTGTAATGTGCCTGCGTGATAAAACTTTATAAATTTAAAGATAATATAAAAAACGATCTTGATTTTAATAAACATGTTTTCTTATTGCAAAAGCATTTACAAATGTTTATATTAATTTCTCTTTACTAAAGATTGATAGTAATCCTAGGGATTGTATATTTCTTTTTACGAGGACAACAAATCCGTAACAAAAATACCAGTATACCCTCCCTGTGTGCATTTCATTGACACTTGCAGTTATGCCGACACGAAATTAAGTGGATGCAATATTTTATAACACAATACTCAAACAATAATATAGGCAATAATTACGCAATGTGTACATTGTTCCCGGATTTATTGCTAGTATATCAGGAAAATAAATATCACTTTCAGCCATGACACTAAGTAACTGTTGTGTCGTCCATCAAGATGAGTCCGATATAGAATATATCTTTATAACAAAATGCACAGTATAACACTTTAACTAGAAGAAACTGAATAAGTTCTGAGTAACAAAAATTAATTTATTATTAATACATGATTCAATTATTAACTGGGCGATCACTATTACAAAACTTGAAAACCCAATTATAGCCAACACTCAGACATAATCTAAGTGTTGCGTATTTAACAAAGGTACGAAACACAAACAAAGGTGCAACTCACAAACAAATCATCAGATGTATAAACAACTGTTTTAATATGCCGCAAGGATCTGTTGGATGTGAAAACAAATAGACAAACAGTAAAAAGGAAGTATAAGTTTTTTTAATTTGACATATCAAATAAAGCAAAATCGTTTAAAACACGATTAAAATTACAATTCCAAACTAAATTATGTTCCGTTTTATTACATATAAAATACTATTATGGAATAACGCCTGCTCAGTTCTTATAATCTAATGAACTTTTTAGTATATGCTCTCTTATACATCAATCTCCAAGTTCTTAACATTAGTAACGCGACAAGAATTAACTTGGACTGCGGTTATCATAAAACTGTGTATATCCAAATCGACTTACTTTTGCAGCTATCGACACTAGTTGCCGATGTATCTGAAAAATAATGCCGACATTTCTTGACACATTTATTAAAAATAAAATTTACAATATAAAAGTCACAATGGAGACTTTGTCTGGCTAGAGTTCCTTCTTATGGCGGAACACGATTAATACATGGGCCCAGAATATGTTTGGATTGGACGTGCAAAAAGCGTCAATGTATTGTTGCTGGGTTTCACGTGTATTGCAAACAACAATTCGGGGCACCCTCCATCGAAGTAATACTTAAATTCCAAATATTACTTCCAACTACGGAACCAGACTTAAAGATCTTACAATGGGGATATATAAAATTACTTTCAATGAAATACTTCTACTTGAAGATCTAAGTTCTAAAGAATTATTCTTGGAAAGAGTAAATAAAGCGCTTATCTGTATAATATTCTTACTTTTTTGTTGTTCTTTTTTGTTAATCAGTGTTGCATGACAATGAGCAGCTATCTGTTCAATCTCTTTGTCATAACTTCCATCTATCATCACATCCGGAGACCCCTCCTTGAGCGCTTACAAACACCAGGACGTTTTGGTTGTAGTTTTTTGCTGTTGCTTTTTGTTGCTTCTTTGTTATTTTTACTTTTTTTGTTTGTTGATTTTCATTACGAAAGATAATACTGTTGCTTTTTGTCGTTTCGGTCGTTAGCCAGCCGGAAATGCGATGTTAATTAATAGGCTTTAGTGAATAAAATTAACTTGATTAAGGTTTCATTATGGAATTAAATAATAATTGATTGGCTTATAAAGCCAATAGAAAAATAAAGTGCATGTTCATTTAAACGGGAAGTCATTAGTTGGCCGATAACAGAGTTCATATCTTTGGTTTAGATTTGAGTTAGATTAACGCAATTATTATTAACAAGAAAACATTGTGTCGAGATGGAAGATAGAAGGCTATCATAATTTAAATAGAGTAAATTGTAGTTAAAGTTTTGCAGTAAATTATACTGATTACTGATGCTGATGGTTCCATGAAAGTACTTAGAAGTTCATACGTGCAGATCCTTTATGCTCATATTGTAATTGTATCTGATAGATATCGACATGTTGTAATTTGTCGTTTTAGGATATATCGTAATCGCTACAAAGCAATTGAAAACAAAAACACATACCTATGTAATCTTCATTTCCTCCACAAAGATTACACATAGTTACGTAGATGATGAGAATAAAAATGACAGAATTATATGGACACACATGAAAACAACAGAAATACACACACACACACACACACACACACACACACACACACACACACACACACACACACACACACACACACACACACACACACACACACACACACACACACACACACACACACACACACACACACACACACACACACACACACACACACACACACACACACACACACACACACACACACACACACACACACACACACACACACACACACACACACACACACACACACACACACACACACACACACACACACACACACACACACACACACACACACACACACACACACACACACACACACACACACACACACACACACACACACACACACACACACACACACACACACACACACACACACACACACACACACGCACGCACACACACAATACATACTACACTCTGAGTGATATGTTTTGTCAATATTCAAATGCTCACTAATTTCTTTTATATTCTCACCAAAATGCATTATCTGTCATTGCCAATTGCTACACATTTTTTTATTTCTTTTCAGTATTTTAAGTTATAATTTTATATTTTGTTAGGTGCCTTTAAGCGCTCTTGTGATAAAGTCGCCTTAATATATGGTAATAGTAGTAGTAGTAGTAGTAGTAGTAGTAGTAGTAGTAGTAGTAGTAGTAGTAGTAGTAGTGGTAGTAGTAGTAGTAGTAGTAGTAGTAGTAGTAGTAGTAGTAGTAGTAGTAGTAGTAGTAGTAGTAGTAGCAGTAGTAGTAGAAATAATAATAATAATAATAATAATAATAATAATAATAATAATAATAATAATAATAATAATAATAATAATAATAATAAAAATAATAATAATAATAATAATGATAATAATAATAATAATAATAATAATAATAATAATAATAATAATAATAATAATAATAATGACATGATGTCATAAAATCGCATCCGTAGTAAGGTCTAGGTCCGACCTGAATACGGCTAATTTGAATACAAAATAAAAAGGGGCTGCATATTGAACACGGCTGAATGAAAAAAAAAACACTGTTACAAGTCACAGAAACCTAACATAAGGCAGGGATAGGGAAGTGAAATGAGATGATTGTGATAATGATAATGACGAGTGTATTATAAACGAAAATACAAAATTAAACTGGTCAATACTAAAATTACGCCTTTAGTTTCTTATCGGCTCTAGGGAGCTATATCCGTCCAAAATATGGCATCTTGATGTACACAGCCTCTCACCTCCACTCCCTTCGTTAGGAGCTATATCCGTCAAAATATGGCATCTTGATGTACACAGCCTCTCACCTCCACTCCCTTCGTTAGGAGCTATATCCGTCAAAATATGGCATCTTGATGTACACAGCCCCATCCCCACTCCCTTCGTTAGGAGCTATATTCGTCAAAATATGGCTTCTTGATGTACACAGCCCCTCACCCCCACTCCCTTCGTTAGGAGCTATATCCGTCAAAATATGGCATCTTGATGTACACAGCCCTTCACCCCCACTCCCTTCGTTAGGAGCTATATCCGTCAAAATATAGCATCTTGATGTACACAGCCCTTCACCCCTACTCCCTTCGTTAGGAGCTATATCCGCAAAAATATGGCATCTTGAAGTACACGGCCCCTCACCCCCACTCCCTTCGTTAGGAGCTATATTCGTCAAAATATGGCATCTTGATGTACACAGCCCCTCACCCCCACTCCCTTCGTTAGGAGCTATATCCGTCAAAATATGGCATCTTGATGTACACAGCCCTTCACCCCCACTCCCTTCGTTAGGAGCTATATTCGTCAAAATATAGCATCTTGATGTACACAGCCCTTCACCCCTACTCCCTTCGTTAGGAGCTATATCCGCAAAAATATGGCATCTTGAAGTACACGGCCCCTCACCCCCACTCCCTTCGTTAGGAGCTATATCCGTCAAAATATGCCATCTTGATGTTCACAGCCTCTCACCCCACTCCCTTCGTTAGGAGCTATATCCGTCAAAATATAGCATCTTGATGTACACAGCCCCTCACCCCCCACTCCCTTCGTTAGGAGCTATATTCGTCAAAATATGGCATCTTGATGTACACAGCCCCTCACCCCCACTCCCTTCGCTAGGAGCTATATCCGTCAAAATATGGCATCTTGATGTACACAGCCCCTCACCCCCACTCCCTTCGTTAGGAGCTATATACGCAAAAAAATGGCATCTTAAGGTACACAGGCCCTCACCCCCACTCCCTTCGTTAGGAGCTATATCCGTCAAAATATGGCATCTTGATGTACACAGCCCCCCCCCCCCCACTCCCTTCGTTAGGAGCTATATCCGTCAAAATATGGCATCTTGATGTACACAGCCCACACCCCACTCCCTTCGTTAGGAGCTATATCCGTCAAAATATGGCATCTTGAAGTACACAGCCCCCATCCCCACTCCCTTCGTTAGGAGCTATATCCGTCAAAATATGGCATCTTGATGTACACAGCCCCTCAACCCCACTCCCTTCGTTAGGAGCTATATCCCTCAAAATATGGCATCTTGAAGTACACAGCCCTCATCCCCACTCCCTTCGTTAGGAGCTATATCCGTCAAAATATGGCATCTTGATGTACACAGCCCCTCACCCCCACTCCCTTTGCTAGGAGCTATGTCCGCAAAAATAAAGCATCTTGATATACACAGCCCCTCAACCCCACTCCCTTCGTTAGGAGCTATATCCGTCAAAATATGGCATCTTGATGTACACAGCCCCTCACCCCCACTCCCTTCGTTAGGAGCTATATCCGCAAAAATATGGCATCTTGATGTACACAGCCCCCACACCCACTCCCTTCGTTAGGAGCTATATCCGTCAAAATATGGCATCTTGATGTACACAGCCCCTTACCCCCACTCCCTTCGTTAAGAGCTATATCCGCAAAAATATGGCATCGTGAAGTACACAGCCCCTCACCCCGACTCCCTTCGTTAGGAGCTATATCCGTCAAAATATGGCATCTTGATGTACACAGCCCCTCACCCCCACTCCCTTCGTTAGGAGCTATATCCGCAAAATATGGCATCTTGATGTACACAGCCCCCACCCCTACTCCCTTCGTTAGGAGCTAAATCCGTCAAAATATGGCATCTTGAAGTACACAGCCCCTCACCCCACTCCCTTCGTTAGGAGCTATATCCGTCAAAATATGGCATCTTGATGTACACAGCCCCTCACCCCCACTCCCTTCGTTAGGAGCTATATCCGTCAAAAAAATGGCATCTTGAGGTACACAGGCCCTCACCCCCACTCCCTTCGTTAGGAGCTATATCCGTCAAAATATGGCATCTTGATGTACACAGCCCCGCCCCCCACACTCCCTTCGTTAGGAGCTATATCCGTCAAAATATGGCATCTTGATGTACACAGCCCACACCCCACTCCCTTCGTTAGGAGCTATATCCGTCAAAATATGGCATCTTGATGTACACAGCCCCTCACCCCCACTCCCTTTGCTAGGAGCTATATCCGCAAAAATAAAGCATCTTGATGTACACAGCCCCTCACCCCCCTCCCTTCGTTAGGAGCTATATCCGTCAAAATATGGCATCTTGATGTACACAGCCTCTCACCCCCACTCCCTTCGTTAGGAGCTATATCCGCAAAAATATGGCATCTTGATGTACACAGCCCCCACACCCACTCCCTTCGTTAGAAGCTATATCCGTCAAAATATGGCATCTTGATGTACACAGCCCCTTACCCCCACTCCCTTCGTTAAAAGCTATATCCGCAAAAATATGGCATCGTGAAGTACACAGCCCCTCACCCCGACTCCCTTCGTTAGAAGCTATATCCGTCAAAATATGGCATCTTGATGTACACAGCCCCTCACCCCCACTCCCTTCGTTAGGAGCTATATCCGCAAAATATGGCATCTTGATGTACACAGCCCCTCACCCCACTCCCTTCGTTAGAAGCTATATCCGTCAAAATATGGCATCTTGATGTACACAGCCCTTCACCCCCACTCCCTTCGTTAGGAGCTATATCCGTCAAAATATGGCATCTTGAGGTACACAGCCCCTCACCCCCACTCCCTTCGCTAGGAGCTATATCCGTCAAAATATGGCATCTTGAGGTACACAGCCCCTCACCCCAACTCCCTTCGTTAGGAGCTATATCCGTCAAAATATGGCATCTTGATGTACACAGCCCCTCACCCCCACTTCCTTCGTTAGGAGCTATATCCGTCAAAATATGGCATCTTGATGTACACAGCCCCTCACTCCCACTCCCTTCGTTAGGAGCTATATTCGTCAAAATATGGCATCTTGATGTACACAGCCCTTCACCCCCACTCCCTACGTTAGGAGCTATATCCGTCAAAATATGGCATCTTGATGTACACAGCCCTTCACCCCCACTCCCTTCGTTAGGAGCTATATCCGTCAAAATATGGCATCTTGATGTACACAGCCCCTCACTCCCTCTCCCTTCTTTAGGAGCTATATCTGTCAAAATATGGCATCTTGATGTACACAGCCCCTAACCTCCACTCCCTTCGTTAGGAGCTATATCCGTCAAAATATGGCATCTTGATGTACACAGCCCCTTACCCCCACTCCCTTCGTTAGGAGCTATATCCGTCAAAATATGGCATTTTGATGTACACAGCCCCTCACCCTCACTCCCTTCGTTAGGAGCCATATCCGCCAAAATATGGCATCTTGATGTACACAGCTCCTCACCCCCACTCCCTTCGTTAGGAGCTATATCCATCACAATATGGCATCTTGATGTACACAGCCCCTCACCCCCACTCCCTTCGTTAGGAGCTATATCCATGAAAATATGGCATCTTGATGTACACAGCCCCTCACCCCCACTCCCTTCGTTAGGAGCTATATCCGTCAAAATATTGCATCTTGATGTACACAGCCACTCACCCCCACTCCCTTCGTTAGGAGCAATATCCGTCAAAATATGGCATCTTGATGTACACAACCCCTCAACCCCACTCCCTTCGTTAAGAGCTATATCCGTCAAAATATGGCATCTTGATGTACACAGCCCTACACCCCCACTCCCTTCGTTGGGAGCTATATCCGTCAAAATATGGCATCTTGATGTACACAGCCCCTCACCCCCACTCCCTTCGTTAGGAGCTATATCCGTCAAAATATAGCATCTTGATGTACACAGCCCCTCACACCCACTCCCTTCGTCAGGAGCTATATCCGTCAAAATATAGCATCTTGATGTACACAGCCCCTCACACCCACTCCCTTCGTCAGGAGCTATATCCGTCAAAATATGGCATCTTGATGTACACAGCCCCTCACACCCACTCCCTTCGTCAGGAGCTATATCCGTCAAAATATAGCATCTTGATGTACACAGCCCCCCCCCCCACTCCCTTCGTTAGGAGCTATATCCGTCAAAATATAGCATCTTGATGTACACAGCCCCTCACACCCACTCCCTTCGTCAGGAGCTATATCCGTCAAAATATGGCATCTTGATGTACACAGCCCCTCACCCCACTCCCTTCGTTAGGAGCTATATCCGTCAAAATATGGCATCTTGATGTACACAGCCCCTCACCCCACTCCCTTCGTTAGGAGCTATATCCGTCAAAATATGGCATCTTGATGTACACAGCCATTCACCCCCACTCCCTTCGTTAGGAGCTATATCCGTCAAAATATGGCATCTTGATGTACACAGCCCCTCACCCCCACTCCCTTCGTTAGAAGCTATATCCGTCAAAATATTGCATCTTGATGTACACAGCTCCTCACCCCCACTCCCTTCGTTAGGAGCTATATCCGTCAAAATATTTCATCTTGATGTACACAGCCACTCACCCCCACTCCCTTCGTTAGGAGCTATATCCGTCAAAATATAGCATCTTGATGTACACAGCTCCTCACCCCCACTCCCTTCGTTAGGAGCTATATCCGTCAAAATATGGCATCTTGATGTACACAGCCACTCACCCCCACTCCCTTCGTTAGGAGCTATATCCGCAAAAATATGGCATCTTGATGTACACAGCCCCCACCCCCACTCCCTTCCTTAGGAGCTATATCCGTCAAAATATGGCATCTTGAAGTACACAGCCCCTCACCCCAACTCCCTTCGTTAGGAGTTATATCTGTTGCAATCATTCGCAAGTTGTCAACTTATAACTGCTTGTGGTTTATTCGGCATAGCGATGCCTATTTGTCTATTCTGTCAATCTTAACATGTTCGCTCGAATACTTACAAACGAATTGAAAGATATATATTTTAATCAATTAATTAGTTTATTTAAGGAAAAAAGATATTGAAATGCCGTTGTATTTATTGAAGGATAGACAATGGTATACTAAAAATTATTGCAGAACTTATGTTATCATCGCGTGATCTATCAATAGACACGATTATATTGTTAGGTAAGAAAGAAAATTTACATATTGTAACAAAAATGATATGGAAGTTGAATTTACTTTCGTTTTGATATATCCTTATTATATAGATATAAGATTAAAATATATCCTACAACATTTTTGTGATAGACCAAACATGTTATTTTTTTGTTGAACTACTTAACACTGTTAAACACCTTATTGTTCAAATGGCTAGCATTTTACTGTAAACATGCACTTTAAATAAAAAAAAGTTCTTTAAATCCTTAAAATATTGCTTGGAAGTATTCATAACGTAATAAATGTCCTACTTAACACACATGTCAACATATTCGAGTACCATGTGTATGTCACTCTCACCTATAATTATATTGTTTTACTCTATTGTTTTCTGATACGATCACCATGTTTGCATGCATTGTTATATTTTGTTTATGTGAAGATGAGCTCTAATGCATATGTTCTGTTCTGAATTAAATATTTCTATGTGAATTGATTTGATGAAAGAAATGCATGAAAGGATATTACTACATTCGGACACGTATCTAGATCGCGGAGAGGAACTTGAAATTAGTGTTGTTTATAACACATATTATGCAATGTTTTAAGACATCATGAATGTGTAGAGGAAAAACGTTCATTCAAACATACATTATACATGCATACACATTTTTAAAAAATGGCCTCGTGTTACATAGCTTTGATATAGGCATATTTATCATTCGTATTGCGACAATTATGCGTTTTATGGATTTACAGACAATTTCGTTATACGATTAATCATTGTAATACAGACTTTGACATTTGTATAAAGGGTTGCCGGGATGCCTTTTGTCAGGATTGGTTTTAACGGATTTTGTGAAGGAAATAAACGGTATTAATGCATGGCCAACATCCACAATCGTAAAAGGAACGTACTGGATAAAATATATTACGATGAAATCAAGCGTTCTTAAGCTGACTGCTTCATGTGGGGCAAAGCTAGGGGTCCGGCTTTGAACCCACTGGATTTGTCCAAACAGTGTGTTGCAATTTGGACATTGGTATATACAAACCATTTCTAAGGCATTGCCTCATTAAAAGAGCAATCAAATCAGCGCATTGTATCAAATGGAGTCATACCCTGATTTCCTACGCAGGGATTACTTTTTTTGTACCTCGGAATGATTTCCTGTACGCACAAAACATCGCCGCTGCATACTCAGTGGTAGATCTCGACAGCCATTCTGCAATCCTAGAAACGTATCCCGATTCAATATCACGGAATGGATGGAGATTTGTAAAACAACCCCAACCTGGTGATTAATCGGGTTGAAAATATCATTTGTCCATTTACAAATCTAGTAAATATATAATTCGGTTTTTCTACTATGGAGTAGAGTTCCGATTTCACCACGACGTCAAGCTAAGGCCTGGTTTTAATTTCCTTTTCCCATGGAGTGGTGCAATAACCCTGAGTATTGTATCACTCAGGAAAACCAGTTATTGCTTTTACTGAAAACGAGATATTACTTTTACGGTGTAGATCACCGCCGCCCGCAGTTAAAAATAATACGTATAAAATGTTAGCCTCGTTATGATTACCATTATAGCTTTACACTGTTGATAATATCAGAATTTCACCAAAGCCCGCAGTTTCGAATTTTATACTCATAAATGGTTGCGTGAACATCGTAATAGATTATGATGATTCCTGTTTTCGTGTTATAATATTTATCATTCTTAACTCCGCAGCAGTCATTATAGATTATTAACGCTGTAATGATGTTTTATTGTTCAGTTTACTTTCTAATTAAAGTTGTCACATGCTTTTCAGAACCGTCTTGATTTAAATGGTGGGCGGTCCACGATTGAATATTGAAAAGTTTGAAAACAAACTAATTGAATCTTAACCGCCATGGATTTAATAGAAAAAACAAAGCCCATTCCGAATAATGGGACTATGAATTGCCCGCTGTTTGGATTCCCTTTCACTGCACCGAGCTATTCATTGTTGTTCAGCGAAAATGATTTAAACTGAAAATAAATTTCAACTAATACAATTCGCTTGTAAACTTCTGTTATTTAATCTAAATTAGAGATTTTTACCATCATGAAAACATTTCTTAAAATCCGCCTCAATGCATTAATCACTATCGCTTATGATTGAGTGGAAATGTTCGAGTTTAAAATGCGAAACTGCCGTGACTGTACCAACGACATACATGCAGAATTAATCAAATGTCTTGGCGAGTAGTTGAAACACTGCTTTTTTACAATTACGTGTCATTAATCAATGCGATACATAATTATAAAAAACTACATCTAAAATTACTACTGCGGCTACTTTTACTTACTGCTACTACTGCTGCTGCTACTACTACTACCACTACTACTACTATTACTACTACTACTACTACTACTACTACTACTACTACTACTACTACTACTACTACTACTACTACTACTATACTACTACTACTACTACTACTACTACTACCACCACTACTACTATTACTACTACTACTACTACTACTACTACTACTACTACTACTACTACTAGTATTACTACTACTACTACTACTACTACTAGTATTACTACTACTACTACTACTACTACTACTACTACTACTACTGCTACTGCTACTACTACTACTACTACTCTACTACTACTACTACACTAGTATAGTATTACTACCACTACTACTACTACGACTACTACAACTACTACTGCTACTGCTACTACTATTACTACTACTACTACTACTACTACTACTACTACCACTACTAGTACTACTACTACTACTACTAGTACTACTACTACTACTACTAGTACTACTACTACTACTACTACTACTACTACTACTACTACTAGTATTACTTCTTCTACTACTACTACTACTACTACTATTACTACTACTAGTAGTATTACTACTACTACTACTACTACTACTACTACTACTACTACTGCTACTGCTACTACTACTACTACTGCTACTACTACTACTACTACTACTACTACTACTACTACTATTACTACTGCTACTAATTCTACTACTACCAATATTAATAATTATAATGATAATATTAAAAATGATCATTATCATAATAATGCAGCATGTATTTAATACTTCCCAATGCCGTCAGTAGAACTCTTGATGATACGAAGTAAGCAAGAGGTGACGTCGCTTCACTGTCGCCAGAGGTTTTTTGGCGTTTAACGACTTAACGTGATCAATCAGTTCAAGAGTTACCAGGCGAACCTATTTTTTTTTTTTTTTTGGTATGTGCAATTTTACAACTACAAGTAACGAAATTTTGCTAAGCAATTAATCCATATCGTGATACCGACCGGCATTTCTCTTTCCTAATGATTTGAGCACGATTGGTCTTGGCAGGCGTCATGATAAGCCTATTCCAGTTTTATTTGTATAATGATTGACACTATCTATCATCTGAACTGTGGTTGACAAAAATCGAAAAGACAATTAACATCTAAAATATAAAATAGAAACGAAACCCGTTTATACGGATGCTTAATCGTATTCAACAAATAAAAACTTATCCTACCACCGCCTACCCCCACCCCCATATCCGTGTGTGTAAATATAAAAAAAGTTGTTGAAGATGTTTCTCACAGCATTTATAATGGCAGACTGGTCTGTACATGAAAACGCCTTAGTTTGCTTAGACCTTAAGTGAGTTGAGTGACAGATCTCATGGTGAAAAATTAACACACTCATCAACAACAACAAACAGGTGGCGGCATGATCCATCACCGTTGACAAGCCAGCTGGGCCAAAAATATATTTAATGTATAATTTATAATTGCAATATGTTAATAATTTCTCAGATTTAAAAATGTTCTTAATGCAGTTTCATATATTTAAAAAAGGATTGTGAAAATAAACTGTGGCACATTTAAGGATAGTCAACGGCTGCCTTGGATGTCATATGCAGCAATGTCAAAAACCTTATCAGCAAATTTAAAAAAAAAATCAATAAAATATAAAAGTAACAACAATAATACGTCATGGACGTCACGATTAACAACAATACCAACTAATCTATAATCGCCATCAACATAATTACCATCAAAACAACACAGCAACCAAACAAAATGACACCACTACAGAAAGCACTACAAATGCAAACTGTATTACGCTATTCATAACAAAATTACAAGTTTCATAAACAACATTCCCCTACCAAGAAACAATTAACAACAACAAACGACAAAATGTACAATCGTTGTTTGGTATTGTCATTTGTACTGATAAAACCTGGCTTACAACCATGAACTATTTTCTGTGTTACATGGGTGACACATCTTATTATATTCTGTTTCTTTCTGATTATGAAAACAAAAGCACGATGCAATAATCGTATTAATTTCTGTTTACCCGACATGAACTGATCATTAGCACGTACATAGTCACGCAGTGCTTTGACCTTAAAATGAGACCCTCGTGATTATCTCATATAAACAAGTTAACTCAAAAACAACACACACTTTGTTTATAGTGTTTGTGCAGAATCTGACATAATGTTTTTGTACTTATATTTTATGACTAATAAAATATTTGAACTTAATGAGCAAGTGTCACTATCTTGATTATCTAATAACAATTAAATGATTTAATTATTATGCTATTGTGTTTGAACTACTTACGTAAGAAATATACTATTATGTACCTTAAGTACACACTGGTCGCCATAGCTCCAGTGGTATAGCGTCGGCATGCGGATCGGAGATCGCGGGTTCAAACCCGGCCGGGTCAAACCAAAGACTTTAAAGTTGGTGGTAGTGGCTTCCCTCCTAACAATCGGGGCTAAGGGGAAGCGTTACGCCTGACTCGTTGAGGACCGGCCGGGTTCAATCCCTGAGCACCTCATAAGGGCCACTGTGTTATAATGGTAGAAATGTCGCTGCACAATTTCGGCAAAAAATGCCGGCAAATACCATTCCACCTTCATTACAATTTCTTTGAAGAAGAATGGCATATAATATGTATGATTAAATCAGGCGCATGTGATAGAGTATCGTGGTTTGATGACTGGATAATGCGGCCTTTTCTGCAAGTAGAAATGCACCAAATCAGCAAACAAATAATGTTAACAATCAACGTTATCGACACAATATAAAGATGGTTAAAATTTTCTGGTGTGTGTCATGTTTATTTATTTTGTGATTATATACAACTAACTAAATACTATACACACCTGTCAGATGTTTACAAGCAGTTTTTAGGTTTAATGATTAATCTAACGAGCTAAACATGTTAATTTTTTTCTTCAAATTTCGATGATCAGTCTCGAAAGTAGTGAAATAAATTTTCAAACATAAAATATAATAAACACAAACAATATATAAATAAGTATTAAATACATCAATAAAAAATGATCCTTAAAAATACCAATAAAAACAACGTTGTTGTTTTCTCGCGTGTTTATAAGAATTACCCCATTCTTTAAGATGTAACACACGAAATAAATACAAGTAAACGAAGACATATTTAAACAAATTTACTTGAGTTATTATTTATATTAGTTTAAACACTAATGATAAACAGGTACAGTGTCGTTCGTCTGCGTTCTGAACATATTGATGTAGCAATAAGATGAGTGACAGAACTATTGGTGTGAAATTGACACGCTCACCAGAAACAGGTGGCGACATGACAAAACTAATTTTAATATATAATTTATAATAACACTATGAATTTAAATTCCCGGGTGTAATAAAACTTCCTAATACGCATATATTATATGGGTGTCGTTTTGGAAGCATCGAATGTTCTGTCTGAGCTGTTCATTATTCACAACCAACGACTACCTTTCTGTTTTACATACACCAGTGTTAAGTACCACAATACCCTTGCAAGGCGACAGTAAAAACAAAGGTAACAACAACAACGACAACAGCAACAAAAGCAACAAAGTCCCCCTACACCGCCACCTCCACTGCCACAGACGCCAAAATTAACAGAAACAGTAACATAACTTGAAGCAACGGTAACTCTTACAATAACTGTTACAGCAAGAGTAACAATACACAAAAAGATGGCGTCGCCACTAATATCAAAACTACCAAAATCAACACCAATATCAGCAACAATTATATATATCTAAGCCAATAAAAATACGAATATGAACGTTTACATCATATATTTATAAAAATAATGTTTTATAATAACAATAACAAAACATGATTCAGTCTCTCCACTACATCTACCCATGATCGAAACAAAACAAATCAAAAAAAAAAAAAAAAAAGAAAAAAAAAGAAAAAAAGACAAACACGACAAGACTGTGCTGTTGTTTATTGTCACTATTAGATTATATCAGTTAGACAGTAAGGTTGCCAGGTCTTTCTTAATAACAAGAATGACTCACTTTGATTATGTAAACAAAGATATGGCTTCATAATAATATATTTGTGCTAACACCTAATTATAATCCATGTATTATACACGCAGTGTATTGGTCGAAATCCGACACTCTCGTGGTTATCCAATGTAAATCAGTCTGCAGCAAATAATAAACTTTGCAGTCATGTTTATTGTGTCAAATTAAAATCAGATACGATTAAACTTAATAAAGCTTTTATTTTATAATTGATAATATATTTGAAGGTAACGAGTAACTGTCATTGTCTAATTGATCTTATCACAACAAATGATTCTTTAATTAAAATGAACTTATAAAGGTAATGGTGTTTATACAAACATAATAAGACTACCTTTACAATGTCTTACCTGTATTAGCCGCTAATCTGTATGCCATGATATATATATGTGACATTCAACGATTCAACGTCTCAGCAAACAATGAATTCATGACATTCGGACGACTTGAACTTTCAGGTGTTTGTACTGATTATTATTCATTATTAAATAAATTGTATTTAATATTGCCATTTAAAAAGACAGCGCATGTAGTACTCAATTATATATTAAAACAACAACAAAGGTAAGTGTACACGAAGTTCATTATTAAAACTTTTATATCAGCCTAAAAACTACTATTTTTCGCAACCTTTTTTTTTTCAAGAGAAATGTACATAGGCTTCACTTGCTTTTATGATTTTCCTCCTTTAAACAGACAACACAATTTATAGAGACATGTATGAGGTGGTTGTTTATATCTATTTGGTTCCATTTCGAATGTATCTGTATTTAGATTTGTTAAGCTTTTATTAATGTGTTTATTTTCAGTGACATATGTCTGTCAAAATATGCGAACATAAAGCATAAACAGGATTTAACGAACAACCTAAATGGTTGTGTTAACTATATTAAAAGAACAACCTAAAGGGCTGTGTCAACTATATTAAAAGAACAACCTAAAGGGCTGTGTCAACTATATTAAAAGAACAACCTAAAGGGCTGTGTCAACTATATTAAAAGAACAACCTAAATGGTTGTGTCAACTATATTAAAAGAACAACCTAAAGGGTTGTGTCCACTATATTAAAAGAACAACCTAAATGGTTGTGTCAACTATATTAAAAGAACAACCTAAAGGGCTGTGTCAACTATATTAAAAGAACAACCTAAATGGTTGTGTCAACTATATTAAAAGAACAACCTAAAGGGTTGTGTCAACTATATTAAAAGAAAGACCTAAAGGGTTGTGTCAACTATATTAAAAGAACAACCTAAATGGTTGTGTCAACTATATTAAAAGAACAACCTAAAGGGTTGTGTCAACTATATTAAAAGAAAGACCTAAAGGGTTGTGTCAACTATATTAAAAGAACAACCTAAATGGTTGTGTCAACTATATTAAAAGAACAACCTAAATGGCTGTGTCAACTATATTAAAAGAACAACCTAAATGGCTGTGTCCACTATATTAAAAGAACAACCTAAATGGTTGTGTCAACTATATTAAAAGAACAACCTAAATGGTTGTGTCAACTATATTAAAAGAACAACCTAAAGGGTTGTGTCAACTATATTAAAAGAAAGACCTAAAGGGTTGTGTCAACTATATTAAAAGAACAACCTAAATGGTTGTGTCAACTATATTAAAAGAACAACCTAAAGGGTTGTGTCAACTATATTAAAAGAAAGACCTAAAGGGTTGTGTCAACTATATTAAAAGAACAACCTAAATGGTTGTGTCAACTATATTAAAAGAACAACCTAAATGGCTGTGTCAACTATATTAAAAGAACAACCTAAAGGGTTGTGTCAACTATATTAAAAGAACAACCTAAATGGTTGTGTCAACTATATTAAAAGAACAACCTAAATGGCTGTGTCCACTATATTAAAAGAACAACCTAAATGGTTGTGTCAACTATATTAAAAGAACAACCTAAATGGCTGTGTCCACTATATTAAAAGAACAACCTAAATGGCTGTGTCCACTATATTAAAAGAACAACCTAAATGGCTGTGTCCACTATATTAAAAGAACAACCTAAATGGCTGTGTCCACTATATTAAAAGAACAACCTAAACGGCTGTGTCAACTATATTAAAAGAACAACCTAAATGGCTGTGTCAACTATATTAAAAGAACAACCTAAATGGCTGTGTCAACTATATTAAAAGAACAACCTAAATGGCTGTGTCCACTATATTAAAAGAACAACCTAAATGGCTGTGTCAACTATATTAAAAGAACAACCTAAATGGCTGTGTCAACTATATTAAAAGAACAACCTAAATGGCTGTGTCCACTATATTAAAAGAACAACCTAAATGGCTGTGTCCACTATATTAAAAGAACAACCTAAATGGCTGTGTCAACTATATTAAAAGAACAACCTAAATTGCTGTGTCCACTATATTAAAAGAACAACCTAAATGGCTGTGTCAACTATATTAAAAGAACAACCTAAATGGCTGTGTCCACTATATTAAAAGAACAACCTAAATGGCTGTGTCCACTATATTAAAAGAACAACCTAAATGGCTGTGTCCACTATATTAAAAGAACAACCTAAATGGCTGTGTCAACTATATTAAAAGAACAACCTAAATGGCTGTGTCCACTATATTAAAAGAACAACCTAAATGGCTGTGTCCACTATATTAAAAGAACAACCTAAATGGCTGTGTCCACTATATTAAAAGAACAACCTAAATGGCTGTGTTAACTATATTAACACGCGGAACAACTTTTTGCTGTTAATTTATTGCGAGTCATTGCGTTGTATTTGTGAAAATGTACAGTTAAATATAGCAAGAAAAAAAATCACGCACGCACGTGTATGTCTGTTCGAGCTGTTCAAGCATTGTTGTTGTTTTAATAGAAACCAACGCCATGCAAATAACTACATAACATAAAACAACGTATATTAAAAGAAAAAAGAAAAATCACAGGTAAAATGTATGCTATTTACACAGGCAATAATATATATTTTTAGCTACGATGGAATTTGCGGAAATTTGTCCATAAATCATAAGATGTTATAACAATCTACATATTATAAACTACATGTTTTGTTTACATAATGACCTGTAACTTATAAATTTAACCAGTCTGGCCTGAACATTTCCATGTATCATAGCCTGCATTGACTACTGATGACTTTGCAGTGCTTAACAATTGTTCACATCCAATATTTGCAACGTAGCATATACTGTAAAACGTATAACCTAGTGCCTGATATCGTGGGTTGTAGTTCCTGTCAAGAACGTGGTAGAACTTTAATGTTTGTAGGTCTTGCAGCTGGTAGTTGAGTATTCATTATTGTTAAGTTGTTGACAAATATAATGCTACGGATTTTGGGGCAAAATCACCACAAAGATCAAAGGCACTACGCTCATTATTAAATAGTGTCCAGTCAATAGTCGTAGTAGAACACGACGAGGATTTTGTTAGGGGTTAGAATGGCCAGTATCCGACGTTTCTTGATGTGCGACTTCACTGGCTAGAATCGCTCTCAACGGTAAGTGTACTGGGTATATGCTTGTTCCGGATAATACACATGTATATCATGTCCTAATCACATGCCTCTCTGAATGACACTTTAATTCACTGTGCTAATGACAGATGGAGTTAGGAATCGCATCAAAGTCATCTCGCCATCCCCTTATGACCCATAAGGACCCCTCGTGCACCGTGTGAATCAAAGGTACGGCTTATCAGTAAGTCTCGTCCGAACGTCGTTAAGTATCGCGAGACCAACATAAAATACCATGTGACTGCTTGTCTCATAAGGCTGTCATAGATCACTTATATTTATGAGAGTGTTTAGTACGGAATGAAGATGAATAGTATTCGGATGGTACCAGAGAGCGGATGTTAAGTGCGATTTAATTTTGTGATATGTCCATCGCCGTAGTAAATAAATGGATCTATGTCTGCTATGCGGTTTTGATGGGATAGGTCAGAGAAACATAAACAAGCCACATGTTTCTTTCCTTTTAGTATGTTTTTAAATGTATGTAAAGGAAATATGATTCAGACAACGAATGAAATGAAACCGCCCGCTAGACAAGTTTAAGGCTTGAAAAGCAAACACGAAAAAGACCAACACAATATGCACATTATATAGGAATAAGTACAGATTTAAGTAATCTCTAAATATTTACACATATTTCTTCTTTTTTTATTTCGGCGTGTTTCACATGTAATCTCAATTTAATTTAATTACGTTTTCTTTAAAGCTTTAATAATTCTCTTAAATTTGTATTAATGCGAGCATAATTTAAAGTATTATAAATACTAACAATTAAATACAGCGTAATATACTGTTGAGAAGCTTTTAAAGGCGACTCTTGATATTTATTTTAATGGCAGGAAATGTGTTTCTGTCATTTTTTCGTACACAGCATTCTGTGAGTGTGTTTCAAATAAAACTCAGAAATAATCATACTGAAGCCGGAATCGAAAAAGAACTTACAAGAAAGTAGTCAAAACTCCATTTCCCGATATGTGTGGTACACAGTACCAGCCTAGCCTGCCATGTACGAATTGATCATGCTTATGCAAACACTGTATAGTCAGATTAGACAACTTAGAAAGGCAGCTGTCTTTAAAGGATACACACGATTAGCCGCTAAGTTTCTAGCAATACATCTAGCTAGACTCTGCGTGCAGTTGTTTGGAAATAAGTCAGAATTAAGTCTATGTAATTCTGTATTAACAAATGTAGAAGGTTAGGGGTTTAAGTGCCGGGAACCTGTCTAATGCTACCATCACGTATCAAGTGCGCGCTCACTGCGGGGGACCAGACTATAGTTCGCATCCGCGAAATCTAATGACAGTTGTCATAGCGGGGAACCAGGGGTTAATGTCCATCATAGCCAATGGTTAATACATATCTGGATCCCGGCTTGTCCACAAACCAGCGAGCTTTATTGATCTAAGGTTGTTTTTAATGCCCATTAAGAAAACAAGAAGCGTTTTATTTCGAAACACTGACTAGTTTAGCTGGGGGAACTGGACTGTGGATAGATTAGTATGGACATAACTAATGTTTATTGGTTGAAATCTGGAAAGTCAGACTTTCTCGCTAAATGATGACAATAAAGAAGTCTTCACAATGTCTACATTATATTTACATTCGACATGACAATTACATCTAATAGAGGCATTTTTATGTTTGCTCTACGGTATTTCCGTTTTGGAAAAAAGCGACAGCGAGACGAAAAACATACATAATTCATAAGATAAGCTAGAAAAGTAGACATTATTTCTGGAATCATTTTTGTAACACTTTACATTCATCTATTACAAAAAATTCATTATCATCATCATCATCATCATTATCATCATCATCATCATCATCGATTTACATAAAATATTTTAAAACCTTATCACGAGTCCGTTGGAGGTATGTACAGAATCTTATAAAACAACACTATTATCTAGAGTGCCGATCTTCAACACCAACACGTTAACCCGAGAAATCCATGGAACTTTGTAATCCCGCCTTACACAAGCAGAAGTTTATCATGTTTTTAATCAAGTGGCCCCCAAATCTATAAATAGCACCGCGTGACGTCGCCGCCATGTTGGGAAGAACAATGACGCGGCGCCACGGGTAAGCCCCGGTTACGCTGCGAAGACTGGCATCTTATGACTTCTTTAGCCTGCCTTATTTCGTTCTCTCTGCGGGCAACATCATAAATCATAGTGGCGACAAGATAAGTATATTCCATTTTTTTCTCATCCCAAAATTTGATAAATTCGTACTACCATTTTCCATTCAGCAAAGCTCGGCGATAACACCGATATAATACCTGATAATAGCAAATTAATGCGCGGACGTGAATGATAAATCTGGACTATTTTAATATACTGTAAACTTTTATCTCCTTCACAATTTATGAAAATATGAATTATCTTGTCTTGGATCACGGTATAATTTTGACGTAATCGTAAAGTTGTGTGTGTATCTCATTTATGTGTAATTTTCACGACAGCACCGTTGTGGATATATAGCAGCAAACATTGTTATATGTCAATGCACTCTGGAACTTCATTTCGATAAGAAAGGCCAAAAACGATGCTAAAGGACTGAAACATTTCGAAATGTATGCCATTTTATGTAACAAATAGACAAAAAGTTTGAGGTATTTTGTACATTTTATGGTTTACATTACACAGTTAATTGTCATTGGTTATTCATGATTATAAGACAGGTGCATATTACGTGCGAAATGTTTGGCACATAATTCTTACATCACATGACAAAAACATATCTAAAATTAATTTAATATAAAGATGCAAACTTCTCAGGTTATTGTGCTAAAGAACAATAAATTCGTTTGTGTTCTTATAAGGAATATCTTTTTATAAAACTGTACAAGATAATTCTTGTGAGGGATCTCCATCGATGAAGACTTTTATCCTTTTGCTATGCTTCCGTGTATAGTGGAAATTGTGTTGAGGACAAAAGCATTTTAAGTAATAATATGCGACTTAAGCACATGCACCAAGGGAATGGTGGTGAAAAGGAAAGTGCACAATTAGTCATGGTTGTTCTTTGAGAAACATTATATGGTATGAAAGTTGTTGTTTGTTTGTTTGTTTGTTTATTTTGTGTTTTGTCTATATGTGGTTATCTTGTTGTTGTTTTTCATGTTAGGCAAGAAAGTAATAATTGAAACTGGTTTATGTTAAGAAAACAACCATAGTGGACCTAATAACAGCAACAACCATAGTGGACGTAATAACAGCAACAAACATAGCGGACGTAATAACAGCAACAACCATAGTGGACGTAATAACAGCAACAAACACAGCGGACGTAATAACAGCAACAAACACAGCGGACGTAATAACAGCAACAAACATAGCGGACGTAATAACAGCAACAAACATAGTGGACGTAATAACAGCAACAAACACAGCGGACGTAATAACAGCAACAAACACAGCGGACGTAATAACAGCAACAAACACAGCGGACGTAATAACAGCAACAAACACAGCGGAGCTAATAACAGCAACAAACACCTCTTCTTGAAATCAAAGAAATTCATTACCTATATCAAATGTTTATTGCAGAACTTAAACACTTGCTCTTTTCACATGTTTCTTTTCTATCTTTCGCTATCATTTTCCTCATTTATTACCTTTCACAGTCGGACACTTGGTAAACAGTCCGACAAACAAGCCGGGACTACTGTCCTTACTGTGGTTTACATCACCATCGGCATGTTAGCCCGCCATGTTGCCATCCTTACATTTCAGATTGTTCATGCATAGCAGTCTCAAATAATGCCCTGGTACTAATTACTGAAGACGAAGAACGCCGTAAAAGCCAATTACGCCGCTAGCAGGTGCGTGTTTTGAGAGCACTCCGACAAAGGGTTATGTTTTGATGCTGAAGTCAGCCGCTGGGATCACCGTATGGTTTAATGATAGAGGTAAAGTTTGGAAAACCCCGTGATGGTGCGAAAGAATGTTTCCTACTGTGACGCCGTAAATCAAATAAAGAATTGATGGCCTGCCTTGTCATAACGGATTACGTTACAAAGTATATGAAAACAGCAAGGAAGAACGGCGATAGCAGTACAAAAAGAAATATACCAGTTGCCTTAAGATGGCCAATACGTGCATATACCTGAAACACTGGCGATGATTTTAGTATTTTCTTTTAACTTTAATTGAGTAAAAAGATTTGCAAAAACATCCCGTTGCCCGGCCAAAATATATATAAACATGGCATGGCGAACATAAGACTTATTTTGTTTATATTTTATTTCCGTGCGCTATGCCACAAAAGAGCGTAAATGCGCAATATACTTGTTTTAAACAAAACAATAACTATAAGTATGCTTTTGACTAATATACGTATGTTTGTAAAATCAATTAAGAACAACACCAAAAAACCACAAAAAACCACAACAACAACAAACAAAACAAAAAAAACCCCCCAAAAAACCCAACCCAAAGATAAATTTGTAGCACTCACCGACCGGGACAACATGTACTGGATGAGTGTAAATTATTGTTGTGGATTGTCACACTTACTTGGATTAGAACATATGACAAAGTCCTTTGAGCATTGCATCATATAACAAACCCTGAAAAGGCATAGGACAAAGGTATGCACATGCCAACCAAATGTAAAAGTAAGAAAAACAATATGTGATCAGTCATTAAAAAAAAGAGCAAACTCAACAGTCACTTGGCAAAAGGGACAAAGTAGGGTGCTTAAGCCGGTTGTACAGAGCTCAAACCTAGCACTTTCCGATGGATTTCTCAAATACAAGCAACGAAAAGAAAACATCTATTTAAATGATGTCCAAGCGCCGAGGAACAGTAAAACGTACCACATCGTGAAGTAAGAGATATATAAACATAGACACATAACTATGGCAGTCTATTTCATATGGCTAAATACAACGACCTAGAGGTGATATTAGCAAGATACTCTTCATCGATTTCGAGAAGGCTGTCGACTCAATTTCTTGGAACTGCATCAGTAAAATGTCTTAAACTGTTGTTATCTTTGACACTACTTTTGAAAATAAATGAATAAAGACATTTATTGTAATATAAATATTTGTTGTGGTGCATATAGGTATGACTGTAGATAGTTTTCTATTCAAAAGGTAGTCGTGAATGTGATCCGACGTCTACAGTTAATATTACGTGCACTACTGATAAAAGATAAGTGACCATGTAACTTACTGTTAAACGAATTTACAAGACACGTTAAAAGTATTGATATTTTTCATACACGTTTGAGAATATAAGGAGGACATTGTCAACAAAGCAAACATCTTCACGCCTTTAGAGGTTCTGGTTATCATATACGTAGATGAACAATATTGCATGACAAAATTTGCGGCAAATGAATCGATTGTAGAAATTGCAGGAAAAGGTAGTTGAGACTAAAATATTACCAAATATCATCACACTTTATTGATATAATAACTAGTAATTCATAACCACAGCATTTGTTTTGTACGGTTGCGAGTCAGTCAATGATTTGGTTTACCAAAACGACAATATTGATCTTTATTTCATTTTAAATTTTGGGTATAATGCAAATCACCGCTGATTTTAGACGTATCTTTATAATTGCAAGATAACTTAGATCTTTATTACTCAATACACTCGTGCGTTTTACCCTGTTTAGTAAGAAAACCTGTATTAAATGCTGCAAGTTATACCTTAGCATTGGCTGTATTACTGGCTATCGATTCCGTTAGTTACGGTTGACGTTAAACGTTTTGAAATTTATATTAAGTCTAAGTTAGACTGTTGGTTCAATCAAATGACAGATGGTAAAATGAAAGTTAATAATATAACCCATTACAATTGAAGTATACATAAGGGGAGCATTGATATTATGTGATACTTTATTGGTTTTGGAGCTTTTATCGCCTACACCGTCGCATCTGTTGTTTGGTTGTATCACATTCCGAATAATGAGACAATAATTCCCCGCTGTTTGGATTCCCTTTCACCTCACCGAGCTATTCGTTGTTGCTCAGTGAAAATGATTTAAACTGACCAACAACAAACATGCAGACTTAACCAAATGTCTTGGCGAGTAGTTGAAACAATGCTTTTTATAGTCTGGCCAAGGTCGTCTGGCACCCAGACGTTTGTCCGAGGTCGTCTGGCACCCAGACGTTTGTCCGAGGTCGTCTGGCACCCAGACGTTTGTCCGAGGTCGTCTTGCACCCAGATGTTTGTCCGAGGTCGTCTTGCACCCAGACGTTTGTCCGAGGTCGTCTGGCACCCAGACGTTTGCCCGAAGCCATCTTGCACCCAGACGTTTGTCCGAGGTCGTTTTTGCACCCAGGCGTTTGTCCGACATCGTCAATAAAACCATAATTTTATCGGTGCATTATAGAAGTAAAATAACAACAGAACATTGAGATGGAAAATTATACTTTGAAAGCAACTTTTCAGTATTATTTATTATTGAATGCTAAAATTCTAGTATCAATACAAGTATTTTACGTTTGTTAATTGTACATTGACCTGTCAGTCATACATTTCACTGGTTAGCATCAGTGACTCAAAATCGTTTTTTTTGGGCGTTGATACTTCGAGATAATAGGTTTGATATATTGATATACAAAATATTGATACAATTAACAAATCATGAGCTCGTTTGCCCACCTTTTTATGTTACATGTATTGTATTATATTGTATTTGATCTTAATTTATTCAAGCGAAAAGAACTGACATTAACACTGTATAATTATTTTAATGAACAACCCTGTAATTGAAATGTCAATTTCATTGATGTCCTGACTGATAAAAAACCAAAAACAACATCAGTCATAGAATTAAGGAACTCACATCAGAAATGTGGAACATCAGTTTAATAAACCTTTTTTTTTATTTTGCATACTTTTATGTCATAATTATATAATGAACACGTTACTTTCTGTGGTGAATCATCGAATGTTGCGTTTGAAATGGAACCGGTTAATTATTATATATCATGTACAAGGGACCTTGCTGACAGAGTATTAGCCCTTAGTAATGTAACAAAGAATAAGCCGGCTCAATATGATTAGTCCAGGCCTTGGCAAAATGTAGATCCAGGTCAGCTAGATCCCACCGGGAACTGTCTAATCAGGATCGGCACTATTTGTTGCCGAATCTATAGCAAAGTGTATTGCTTTCATTCCATAAAGATGTGAGCAATTAATGATCAACAACATAATTAATTGCAATATCATGACTAGTGAAAATCACAAGGCATCCTCTTACATGTCTTGTCGACCTGCTTGTAAGCAATGACATGAAACTGTATCTTAGTTATGTAGTTCTATCGAACTGTACGATTGATGAAAATTGACAATACATGCCCATTCAAAGAACAATTAATGCCATTCGATCCGGGTCATGCGTATACAGGAAGAATTTCTAGAACGTTGTTTGAGGTATAACGCAACGATGTCAGTTCATGTGATTGTCATTTATAACAGAACAGAATTGTCTTAAATCCAGGTAACATTGAAATTTCAATCTTGAAAATGATCGTTTTCAGAAATTGTGTGTACTTGCGTAAAATAGTTATCATTTTTGCATATTGTTTAACTACAAGAAAGTAGTGTGCAAGACACGGGTAGAATATTCTGTGACTACCTATGCAACTACAATTCCATTGCCATGTTGCTGCATTTGACCATGTACAGCCAGATATATCTACTGTCTAGTTATAAAAAGCGGTTTGCCAACATTCTGTAAAAAAAACAGTAAACCACGTGTATTTGGACAAAGAAGAGGCGTCTTTCTTTGCCCCAAGCCAAATATCGCAGCCCTCGTTGTCCTCAAGCTGAACACATGCTTAGAATGGTTGAGATGCAATACCGATTTAAGTTAAAAGTATGACTTTTAAAGATATTATTTTTATATAGATTTGGAAATAAAAAGTTAATTTTTAACAGAGATCGTTCTCGTGAACATTAAACGATAAACAATGCGAAATTCAGCTTTTGTTGTACCGTCTAACCCAGCCCACTACACGTCAATTTCCCCAAGAGAGAATTACAACATGGCATTGAGCGAACAATAAAGATTTTCTCTTCAGACTTAAACTTTGTTTTCGAGGAGGCAAAGAATTGAATCAAATTCGGATAAGAATCGGGGTAGTTTATCTAGATGGCGTCGTGTTTTTCCATTAAACTTCATTCCAAGAGGTTACAAAGCAACCTCTTTATATCATACACGAAGGAAACATTTTGACAGAGCGTATCGCGGTAATTCTATTTCTCAGATCAGTCAATAAAGGAAGATAGGAATTCATCTTAAACGATGTTCAAAAACACATTTGCCTCGATTAAGACGCGTACCATGACAAGCAAGTCCTGGTAGTGAAATAGTACAGTTTCTATCAGGCGAAAGAAATGAATTAAATGATTCGGATATAGATAACTTTCTCTTTATCTTCCGCGTATCTGCGGTGTCGGCACTTCAAAGTGTTTCACATTTACTGGATAAGGGTGGAATTGAGTCCGGCATATTACTCTCAGTATGCTTACCACAAAATGATCAAGCTTTCATGTTGTGTAGATCCGGACCAATCAGCAGTGTGAGCTGGCTGATCTAGATCCGCATTATTTGCAACAAAACCTCGAGCAATCTGCCGTGTTACCTTTGCATGCCGTTTGTTAGCAAAATCTAAGATTTCATGTTGAATGGTAACTATTATAAGAAGGGGTTACAACTTTTCTACATGGGGCGGGCCCAGCCTGCTTGTGTGAAATTAGTAGGAGAGGGAACCTCTCCAAGCCAACCCCAGGAACTGGGGTCTTGCCAGCTGATGGTGGCTGTCAAGGGTCGAAATTATGATTAATGTGAATATGTTTTCAATCTTAACGGTGTAGAATCAGGTTTGTCAAATCTGACGTTTCCATGATGGCGAGAAAATTAGTCTGGAGCCACATTGATTTGCTGTTTAATCTAGCATACGTATGTTTTAATTGTCCCTGAATTTATTTTTTTAAAGCCAAACATTTTAAAGGATAATCAATTGATATATCTGTAGTTAACAAAGTAATAATTTCAGTTTCGGTTACAGATCTAATTTGATCTTTTACGAATTATTTTTGCATATATGTTGTATAACTGTAATGTCGTTAAGAAGTGAATCTGAATGACTCGAAGGGTTGAACGTCGTCGTTTACATTCGGTAAAAACAGGCACCTTCTAAATAACCATTACCTTTTGAATTATTTAACATTACGCCTAATATCGTTTGATAATGTTCGTTTCTTCTGAACTGCCTTGTAATATTTATAAGTTAGCGAAATGATATTAACATTTCCATCTTTACTTCGGAATTGAATTTAAATTGCTAATGATAAGTCATATAGTAAGCCAGAGTGCGCCTATAGGGAATGCCCAGCTAATGTATTTAGAACATATATATAATTTCATATCTGTATTATCGAACAAACTACATACTTGAATCGGAACATTGGGTCCTTGCGTCACCATACCCGGTTAATTGACTAGTGTTCATTTCATTGTGTCTTTGTGTAGTGATCCTCGATGGTGTACTTCTCATAGTTGTATGGTGTTCCTTGATGGCGCACTTCTTGTAGTTGTACGGTGTTCCTTGATGGTGCACTTCTCATAGTTGTATGGTGTTCCTTGATGGCGCACTTCTCATAGTTGTACGGTGTTCCTTGATGGTGCACTTCTCATAGTTGTACGGTGTTCCTTGATGGCGCACTTCTTGTAGTTGTACGGTGTTCCTTGATAGTGCACTTCTCATAGTTGTATGGTGTTCCTTGATGGTGTACTTCTCATAGTTGTATGGTGTTCCTTGATGGTGTACTTCTCATAGTTGTATGGTGTTCCTTGATGGCGCACTTCTCATAGTTGTATGGTGTTCCTTGATGGCGCACTTCTTGTAGTTGTACGGTGTTCCTTGATGGTGCACTTTTTGTAGTTGTACTGTTCTCCTTGATGGCGCACTTTTTGTAGTTGTACGTTGTTCCTTTAAGGTGCACTTCATGTAGTTGTACGGTGTTCCTTGATGGTGCACGTTTTGCAGTTGTACGATGTCCCTTGATTGTTCACTTCTTGTAGTTGTACGGTGTTCTTTGATGGTGCACTTCTTGTAGTTGTACGGTGATCCTTGATGGCGCACTTCTTGTGGTTGTACGGTGTTCCTTGATGGTGAATTTCTTGTAGTTGTTCGATGTCCCTTGATGGTGCATTTCTTGTGGTTGAAAGGTGTTCCTTGATGGTGTACTTCTTTAAGTTGTACGGTGTTCCTGGATGGTGCAGTTCGTGTAGTTGTACGGTGTTCCTTGATGGTGCACTTCTTGTAGTTGTTCGATGATCCTTGATGGCGCACTGCTTGTAGTTGTACGATGTCTCTTTAGTCATCTTAGTATCAATTTGGTCCCACCCTTTACGTTTCTGTCCATGGTACTTTATAATGTAGTGAACGGTCCAAACAAACAGCTGAATCTTCTTGCTTTCCAAAATTCCCCAAACCCTTTTTCCGCGTCTTCGAGCAAACACATAAAGATTTCATCATACATAAAATGGGAGAAACCATTAGACTTGTATTCATCATCATTTCGGGCCTGATATTGACACATCATGTTATCTGTTATCACTATTTCCTACCTAACAGTTTCATAACTGCCCCATAATTCGGGGCTTTATTGCATTGTTGCAATATACACGGTTGTTGTCGTTCAGGTCAAGGGAGGAAGAAATCTCCGACACACGTTCAGAGTTGTGTTAATCAAATCAGATGCTAATTTTTATTTCTAGAATATTATGACATATACAAACTTGTGTAAGTAAATATTTCAAAATGAAATATTGTTGAAAATCAAATGTGTTACACGAGCTTGCTGCAGGCTTTTGACTCAATATTTTCACGAAATATTACAAAGAAATAAAAAAATTAACTAATCAAATAGAGATTTCTTGAAAGCCGGCTTTTTGGAATGACTTAAAAAGCTGTTTGGTTGTAAAATATGCATGTTAAAGATAAACCATGCAAAAGTACAAATCATAGCAAATAACAACAATGTATTATGTAACAATGAATGTATGTTTTTGTATACACTAATACACGAAGAATAAAATACAACATCCTCGCATTCTTGTCGAATTTCTTAAGAAACATTTATGCATTTAAAGCATTTAGAGCGCCCTCTTGTGAATCATTGATACCGATAGGGGGCGCGATATCAGCACATGATGATCGAAAACCTCGAGGAGACGCGGTAAGTTTCTGGTGATGCAGATTCACGGCCGATTGTACGTTACGGTAAAGTCTAGTAACCCCATTCACGCTACGGTTATTAATACAGACTGTTAGTTATTTGCTTACAAAAACATGCACAGGTAACAATACATATAGCTAGATACTCAGCAGCAAAAAGTGGAGAGCCTGAATATACAGCAGGCAGCGTGGGATTGACTGTTCTGCATCTACACATTTTTCTAAGCTCGACCAATTCAAGCGCAGGAGGGTAAGATCTAACTGACTGAAACATATCTATATTACTCGCGATAACGATAAGAAAACGTCGTTTAGAATGTCGTTTTGGAAACAAGAGTGGCGGAATTGTAACCGCTTTTGTCTCTAGAACATTTACACTGCAGATCGCATTACTTTGATTATTTACTTTTAAGATTCCTAAGAAAAGGTTTCTCTGAAAGCTAGCTGATAGAGTTTTCAAAGTCGGGCAAAATGAGCAACAGTGGTTTTGCGTTAAGAAAAATTCCGACTTCTGGAGCAAATTATCTTAAATTACATTTTAATCTACATGCTTTTTATTCAGGTATTCATTCATGGAAAAAGGAGTTTGACAACAGACTTAACATTTCCGTACGTATGTAAGTATGTGTATAAAAACTAAAGAAATTTCATATATTCTTAATCTTTTAGCGCTAAATACGTTTCTTATAAACCCAACATTTTATCTCCTACTTCACGGTAGCAACCGTTTCACCATGTGAAATCATAACGCACTGATGAAGCCGCCACCTTGCTTGATGACAGGTATCAAAACGAGGCGAAACGGAATCAAAAATGACGCTGCCCACTTCAAAAGCCAGCGGCCGTAAATGAGGCGAGAGAGAGTGTCGTTAAAGTCCAGGACCTTCCGGGACCTTTGCATGGCCTGCAGGTGTGTTAATAATTATGAATTATTGCCGATCGATTTGCCTTTTAGCAGACCGACTGCATATGGCTATCATTTTAAGACTATAAAGAAAATTAATTTATCTTCCGACGGTCAGACCAGACTTACTGAACAGCAAGTGGTCCCCAAACGGAAGGTCCGGAGCCTTTCACTTTTCGTCTGCGCAGTCTGTGGTATTCTATAAAGACATCAGTCATCGTAATGGCTTCTGCATTAGTCACGGTGTTTGTTGTCCCCGTTTCTTTGAACGTACAGTATTTTTTTTTCAAATCGTGTTTGTCATCTATATACTGTGCTTGTTTTGATAGCTTTCGAGTGTGTTTGTGTTTTTTTTCTTATAAATGACTCATAAGTATTGATATATACTTTTGTGCAATTTACTGCAAAAAACTGCATCTGTATAAATTAAAACTTATTAGGCAGTAACCGTATATGTATGATGTATATTGACAAGTCCAGGAAAAATCTATTTGAGTCAGTACTTCAAGCACTACAAGTACTACAAACGACTTGCGGTGCTTATCAGTTTCTCAAACACGTGTCCGCCCCCCCCCCCCCCACCACATCCTCCCCCCCCCCCCCCGCCGAAAAAAAAAGAAAAAAAAGAAAACACCACCAGAGACAGCTAAAGGTTGCCAGACGGACTATCATTTTGCAAATTTACGTTAATATTGACCATTAAAACAACCAATATATTATGTTTTTTCGTACCAAAGATTGTTCCTATCACTGCATAGGGTGCAGTCCGAGACTAGGCAATGATTTCCATCTGGCGAGGTCTTCCAGCTGACCTGCGGTGCGCCGATAGTTCTACCCAGGAGTTTCTTCCGCCAAATAATTAGCTCAACGTCACCAGTATGACTATAATTGTGTCGGTTCGATGTAAAAAATAGAAATATTGCTAAACATTAAATGGGCATCAAGAAGGGCGGAGTGCGCCACTTACAACTTGGCTGATAGTCGCATCAAAAATACTAGAAATAATTAACAACAGTAGGAGCCAATCAAGGGCATACTACTACTACTACTACTACTACTACTACTACTACTACTACTACTACTACTACTACTACTACTACTACTACTACTACTAATAATAATAATAATAATTTATTTAGCGAAGCTAGCACATTAAGCATGTTCTCACTATCGTATCTAACATGTTGCCCTCATGGAAAGGTAATCATGAAAATAAAACACAAAGGCATACATATTATCACCTAAGAATATAAAATAAAAGCAAGTGAAAACAAAATGTATCAAATATCAACAATATAAAGATTGGTTAATCAAGATACATACATTGCGATTTGTCCTTGGTTTAACCGAGTATGAATCGGTTTATATTGATTTTTATATCAGTGAAGATTTAAGAGCAGACGATCACATTCTGTAAATATTTAATTATGCATAACAACGATTAGAGTAATCGAATATTTCAAAATAATGCAACAACAGTCAATATATTCAGTCGAACATTGCCACCAGCACCAAGTAAAATACTAAAAACATATCACACCTATGTGTATATCGATGTATAAATGAATATTTATCAAAAACAAAACAGAAATATTAACAAAGCATATGTCACAGTAACAGTAACATATTTTGAGTTTATATTTATTTCTATGCGGATATGTTGTTTTTGTACTGATTGATATTTCCATATAACAACTATGCAACATTTGTTTAAAACCGATTAGAGCTTTTGAATTACGTATTTAAAGATGCAATTCATTCTAGAGTTTCATGTTCTGGTAGTAGTAGGATTTTCGCATGAGATCAGTATTTGTTTTAATAGATCTTATGTTTCTATTGCTGCGGGAGCGCGGACAATGTCTTTGATTTTGTGAAAAATTTGTTAGTTACAAAATGGATTTTGGAGCTAGTCCACTTAGAGCTTTTTCAGTCAAGAATTGAAAAGCCCATACCGCAATCGGCGTTTGATCTTACGTGACTAGATGCTGGGAAATAAATAGCCACTGTTGGATGCAGTTGAATTCACATATTTGGCGTAGCCTTAATAATCAGCATGATGTGCATTTATATCTATAAATAACACGAAAGGAGCACAATAAAAATGGAGCAGATGCGAGGACATACAAATTGTGTTTTAAGACAAATACATTAAAATCTGATACACAAGTAAAGTATTTATAATAGTTAAAATTGAAATACTGTTTGATTTCCAATATAAATAATACAAGGTACAAAAATGTCGAAATAATGCATTTTTCTGCGTTTGATTGAAATGAATAAGCAGATAAATAATTTCCCTTGTCGTGAGATATATACGGTAGGTGTCGCTGTAACGCCCGTGCACTTCGTGCAGTTTTTCTAGTAGATAAGTCATTCAGCTTTGGGCAGACGACAGTGATACACGGTTAATTTTTAGTTTCGGTTTTATTGATGTTTTAAACAAGAGTTTATTTAATATTATACATAAAAACTGCAGGTTTCTTGTTTTATGCATAATGCGTACTATGTTTCATACAAATTGCATTGTAGGTATTGAAAGTGGTTTGTAAGATGGATTTGTTAAAATATGTTGTTCTAACATATACTTCAGTTGGTTGCCCAAGTGCTATTTCAATTATCAATAGTAATTATATTATTTGTGTTTGTTTTCTTTGATTCAAGTATATATTGAATGATGAAGGGAATTCCTTTTTTCCTTAAGGCATTGTTTGAAAACATTCATTTTGTGCGAAAGCATTTTAGACCCGGCCTGAAATAATGGAATGTAATTTTTTGCAGATAGTTTCAAGACCCTGCGTTACAAAAGATTGGGTGATGTCAGTTATATCCAACTTACCATGAACAGTAAGTACGGTCCCACCTGCAACAGACCTGATACTTTCGAATGTACTTATGGCGGACTTTAACAAATTTCGCTGTGTCATTCTCGATGATTTTTATCGTGCGTTATCTGACTGCCAATTGGTCACAGATGTCCGTCGTGAGCACGAGTTCCTAGCAGTGTTGCCCCACCGGTCTGCCCGCTGGGGGTCCTCGACATCAAGTGAAGGAGTTGTTAACAGATTAGAGTGTCCCTCGGGTATCTTTAGAGCCCCCTTCAGAGATAAATCAACAAGTTGATCAGTTTCAGATCCTGCAGCAAGCATGTTAAACGCAGTGTCATTCGTAATGTGCCCAGCCATGGTTAATAGTTACCTTTATATAAATGTGGGTTGTATTTGGTTGTTTTTTGTTTCAACAGTGTTGCATGTAACATTTAAGATGCCATTTAACTTACAGAGTCTCCAGTACTCTGTAGTTTCGTACAATATATCGGTCAATGGTAGCTTTCGTTCTTCTGGTAATTTACACAGTATCACTGTCCATGAGTATTGCATCGTGTCGTACCATTCAAATATAATAAACATAATTAACTTGTATAGCCTACTTTTTTCCGTCATGTCTCCTCGTGACTGCTTACTTCGAGAGTTAGTCATTACTTTGTTATATACACTTCGTCATTAATATTTACTTGACAACGGATGACTCCAGTTAAAGGTTACACGACTTTTATGTTACTAAAGAGGGGGTCACAGATATGTCGGGTTTTCTTTTTCAAAGTGCCTTTGAAAGATAACACTGTTGAATACTTATTTCGAAACTAATTGGCGTCACGCAGACTGAATTTGTTTACTAAAAGAAATCCAATAAATCTAGGTCGAACATGTGTTTCTATACATAATTAGATGTTATTAGTTTAATTATTTTTTATGTTAAGTAATACAAATTATTACCCAGTAGTGTTTAAGTTTGAAATTATAAAGTCTGTATTCAGATCTGAATGTACGAGTTAAAATGTAATTAAAAGGCCGGAAACGGTCAGTGTATGCATTAACAATAACAACAACAACAACAACAACAACATACAGCAATAGGAACAATAGGCTTTGTTTTAAAGTCCCATGTTTTAACATATGTGACCATTAGCCTCAAACAGTGCTGACAATTTACACCTGCGTCATGGAAACACTTCCATAATTTTCAAACATAATTATCTTACAAAAACACCTCCAGTAACGCGAAGTGCCCTTCTGCTTTGTTTGGTTAGTCACACTCGTTTTCTTTCTGTGCCCATTCGCTGCATTAAATATTTTGATAGCATTTAATCAATGGCCGATACGAAACTGGAGTAAACGACTGCGCTGTACCCTTAAGGTTGGATGGCACTAAATGCTGTTGTTCGTATTTTTTATGCAATATCTCATGTAAGTTGCACTTTGCTCTTTCAAGGGCCGAGGAACATTTTAAAGTTAAAAACTGCACACAAAATACCCAACAAAAACCTATGATATATATTTCACTCTCACTGAAATAAAAGTTTTCCATATTAAATCATATTATATAATATGATTTAATATGGAAAACTTTTATTTCAGTGAGAGTGTTGGTTTTTCTTGACCTAACAATTAACAATTTTCATTTGGATAATATACCGCTTGGTTGTTTTTTGATTAAACGTGTTTTGATGCTTGCTTGTTTTATGACGGCGAATGCTCGGATCCCTCAGTTAGATTATCACTGGGTCAAAGTGTATTCAATAATAAAAACACAGTCATAGGTGCATTCGTATCGAAACTAAACATATGATACATATAAAAAAGTATTGAAAAATAAATTAACACACTATCATTAATTAACGAATGCGTTCTACATGGGTTTGACCTTGACCTTTGACCTCTTATTAATTTACCGACTGACAACCTCTGGATTTCTCTCCTCATGGGTTCGAGTCCTGATCGGAGAGAGACCATGATGGAAGAATATGTTTAGTTGACCTGCGACGCACAGGTGTTTCTAACTTAAATGTGTTAATGTTTTTTGTCCACTTAGAAAGACTTAAATTTCACCAAACAATTTACAAAAATCAGGAACCGCGTGTCATTTTCTTGTTTCTGCTATACAGTTCTAGGGATTTCTCCATTTCTGTAAACGATGTATCCAGTTTCACAACATCCTAGATTGTCTAGAAAGCCGGTATTTACCTTCTCACGGTGTCATGGTAATCCGTATACTGTTATTGTTCCTAATACCGCGATGAGTTGTGTTTGGATTGGCTGGACCCTGGGTTTGTACAGATGCATGGTGATAAGGCGCCATCCCGCAAGCATATGTTTCTGAAACTTCTTATTTGTGTTCTATTTTGTTGTGTCATTCTTTACTGCTCAATTCGTTCACTGCAAGCCAGCAGGGCTTATTAGCTTAAATTTTATATATAGCACCCTTGAAGCTTTCAATGATCGACAATGCGCTGCCATCTCATCCAGTCAGTGGTAGGAGGGCGCAGTATATGGAGGATACGGACAAAATCCTTCCCGGATAACATCATCATTGCCTGTCATTAGTTCAAAGGACAATCCAGCCCCGCCCATCGTCCCCAGCAAATTTTCCAAAACAGAAAAAACCCATTAATTTTCTAAGCGTGACAACAAAATCCCTCGAATAAAATGTGTCCGTCAGTGCTGCAATGTTGACCGGAAGAGATGTTATCCGGAAGATAATTCGTCCTAAACTATCAGAGCGCCTTCCTCTGATACAGAAGGTCCCATGGCTCGATCCCTGGCCGGACATACATAAGTCCAATTATCCTGAGCTTCCCAACGTACCGTCTGTTTTGAGTTTTAAGTTATGTTGTAAATTAATTAAGTACACAGTACGACAAATAAAGAATTTTCTTGGATCTCGACAGATTAAAAGATTACACGTTGACTAAGAAAGAATATATATTAAATATAATAGTTTTATATGTTTTTAAGAAATCATGCCAGTACATGACAACTTACGGTTACATGCTTAAGGACTTTATTTTGTGTGTTATTTGTCATTATGAATTAATAATGCATTTAGGGAATAACAATCCCATAATTTAGGACAAATAAAATAAAAATAAAACTGTTTTGTTCTGCAATTGTGTCTACTATTGGTGTCGTAAATAGGTCCCGATGAAGTTTAATTCATTGTTATTTTACAGAAGTACGTCTATTAAAGTGTATTACTTGTTAAAAACGTTGGCCATTGCCGCACCCTTGCATATTGTGTGCAAAAATTACAATACAGGCTATGATGAATTGCACGTAATTCATTAAAGACTTGACCTATAACTCAACATGTCATTTTATTGTTAATAATATCTTTACACTGTTTCCGGATATTTCGAAATAATGTTGACAACAGAATACCAAGGCACGTTTGTCTGTAACTTTAGATCTCGTTTAGAGACATTTTAACTATAAACACTACAATCCGGCATGTTTTCTGTGACGTTTTGAAACTAATTATAGAAAATATTGAACAATCAACGATATTGTTTTTCCTCATTTCGTCACATGCTAGAAAATAAACGCAGTTCATTCATTAGATTATTCATTGATACTATTATTGCTGACAAGTTTCATTTTTATTGAAAGTCCAAAGTAATTGACAGTTATAATAGACTAATTGACAGTCCCCCTAAATAGTCTCCAGATACCCTACCAATTAGAGAACACTATTCACAACTAAAGCAATATTAAACAAGAAACAAAATAAAAAGAGGTATAAAGTAAACATGAATCTGGCTATCAGACATTGAAACGGCTAGTAATTGTTCATATGAGGTTGAAGAAATAAATGCAGAGAAAGCTGTTATAAAGGCGATTAGTGAATTAAATAGGACGATTCGAGAGATGTAAACTTAACATAGAAGTCAGGGTCAGATATTGGGCCGATTATGCAAAAGATCTCCGTGTTAGTTTTTTGACTAATTTCAAAAGCATTCCATAAAGGGAACCGACGTTAAAACGTTAAGCGTTAACGCACTTGCTTTTTTACATTCATCACACACAATTCTGAGAATGGGTGTATTCGTAAAGGAAGACCACAGTAAAATCATCGATGATTCCGGTAAACCGGAAGAGTGTCTCACATGACCGTGCTTTTTCTTCTTGACAAGGGAACGTTTATCATAGCACCATCAATAAATCCTTACATAGAAACATTGCCAGACTCCCTACGTTATACGATGTCACTTGCTTATGCTTCAGTATAAAACTCTGCTTTCAAATCAAAACCGGAACTTTGGCTTTTTTTTTCTTTCCGGTAAAATTATCATCTAGAATTTCAATCGCTGATCACTATCTACGGTTGCCCGGCCGACTTTAAAAATGGTCTCCTTTAATTGGCAACTAATAGTCAGCAGTGATTGGTCATTTGGCTGATTACGTCAGCTGTTTCGAGGCGTGACTGCCGCCATTTTGTTTGCTTTATTTCTACCCAGATGGTGCCACTGAGCTGCAGGTAGCTAATTACCGTCACAGCAGAAAGAACTGTGGGTATCCGCATGAACCGCGGAGCGATTTCACGGTTTGATAAAATATACGAAATTAGCTGTAATCTAACGAACAAATTTGCCACTTCGATCCAAAAGTCCGACATGTTTTCTTAGTTCGATTCACGCAAAAATCGCATCTAATTCGCATTAATTCGCATATCAAACTTGACTTCACAGTTTGGCAAATTAAAACCGGGACAGCAGTTGGAGAAGTTGTAAAATTCCCGCCGAGTGATACACCCTATTTCTCAGGTATATCACGGGTTGTAAGGTTCGGTGTAAAATAGCACCAGGTCACGTGCTAATTACACGTCCGCACCCATGCCATGATCGTATGGCTAACAAAACAAATGTGTAAATTACTGAAACAATATACAAATAAAACATATCCAAACATATACAATACTCACGCATGTAGTGCTAATTTACCAATTCACACATTTGATGTTAACCAATTTTGCTAATAATAAATTATACATTGACAACCAATGGGGTAAGATTATGTGACAAGAATCGCTTAATGTAAATTCCGTGTTTATTTTTACATAATATATAATATTAAACAAGAATATATGTTCAAAAATCGTTTCTGTTGTTGTAGTACACAACAAACAAAACAATGCACTGAATTGGTAAATTAATTTGTATTTAATATCTAAAAATGATATGATGATTTTTGTTATGACAATATTTGTGTATAAATATCAAAACTATAAATGTTTATAATAACTTTAATAACACTTAGAGTTTTTGTTGCGAGAATCTATATAAAGCCTTAGGTTTAATTGCTCTTGTTTTCCAAATATAAACCATTTTAATTAATTGCACGTGGCCTAAATGGCGTTATTATTTGTTGCAAATATGATGTATATGTACAATGCTTATGTCTGAAATAAACGGTGTTCCCTTTCAATCTTCTCTGCCAACATGAGTAGTTACAGTTGCTCGTATCTTTTCAGGAGTCAAGTCCGCAATGTATGCACCGACTAATTAAGACAATATAAGGGTTTTCCAATAAAATTAATTCTGCCGTACTATTCTTTATATGCCCTTTGATGAGAGAAACAAATGGCCACTGAAACTTAATTTGAATCGAGAATATTGTTACAAGCGGACATAAAACCTATCACATTTTACCGAATCACTTCAGGATTTAACAACTCATTTACAGTTATTCAAATTATCAAATGAGGCGTAAGCAACGCCAACGCAACGTGTATTATTGGCCATTATGCCGTCCAATTTTTCCATATATTAGATTTGTTAGAGGACGCTAATAGAATCAAAATGCGATGCGCCGCTTTCGATATTTCTCCACCGGAAACGACGTCTTTCCACTGTCGGAAAAGCCGCATTTCGCCCTTCATTTCCCGAAAATGCGACATAATTACAGTCACTTAGGCCTCAGTTTAGCAAAGTCTGGAAGAAAACAGCGTCTGACAACCGTGATGAGCAGGAGACGCGATCGCTGCGACGCATTATTAACTGCTGGGTATATTTTTACTGTCACACCGGGCGTCGCGCGTGCCGGATGGAATTCGCTGCCGAGAGATGCGTAGAAACGGCGATGTGTTTAATATTACCGCGGAGTGGAGAGGTTATTTAAGGGTTTTATGGATGAAATAAACAACGCGAAAGTTATATTTTTCTCCCGTCAGCTAATGAAATGATAAAATGAAACGGAAACCCGCAGCGTCCTAGTGCCATCTTCTGTTTGATGTCGACTCTTGTCGCCACTAATTATGAGTTATGGTCAAATATTTGCAATGAGACGCTCAAAGTGTTGTTGCAGTGGTGTTTGTTGACACCCACTTGAAAAATAAATACAAAATTAAAAAATGACAATTTTTTTTAAAAATGAAAACTATGAAGACATGCATTTAACTGAATATTCCTTTACAATAAAATAGAAAATACTTATGTGGTGTTCATATATTTGTAAGAAAATGTATCTTAAATAATTAAGTGAAATTCAATTCAAAGACATTATCATCTATATGAACTTAGGCACTACCTACATGACGGACTGAAAACGTTATCAATAACTGTTTACATGAGTACAAATCTCAATAAATGCATACAACAAAAATCTGTAATATTTCAAAGTTCTGTTGTTGAGACAAATGAAAAAACAAACGTAAGTGTTATTGGTTTTAATCGCAAATCTAGTTGCCTAATTTTGCAGACAAATGGAACATTTAGAATCTTGAAAATCCCAATTAGAAATTTGAGTTTTAAAAGTATTAAAATCTGTGCACTACCTAGCAGTTTCTGGGAGTGAACTCCACAGAACTGGCGCAGCAAACTTGAATGCCATTTGTCCATAGGATGTCGTTTTTACGCTTGACAGATGTAGAATATTGGATTATCTGAAGTTGATTTAAGCTTCTTGCTTTACTACTATATCTTCTTACAAAGGAGGTGCCAAGTTGTTTTGACTTTTGAATGTTTCTATTGCCATTGATTTCTGTCTGAGAATATGAAGAACTGGATGTTTTGCTTTTGTCAATAGTTCTTCAAACGACATTTTGTAATAATCGTACACAAATCTCAAAGCTCTTTCTTGTATTTTTTCTACTTTCCTTGTATTTGATACTGAACAAAAATGTCATGCTAAGGAACAAAAATGTCATGCTAAGGAACAAAAATGTCATGCTAAGGAACAAAACAAAATGAGAGCATAAATAAAAAAAACTGAGTTATATATTATTATTATATATTTTTCTTCAAGGTTTAGAAAGAAACAACCTTTAGAAATGCCAGAGGCCGAGTAGGTAAAGTTGCCAGCTTTTCACTCCCTTGTCACATCCAGTGTGGGGATCGAGGTCTTCCAGCTGATAGCATCATGTGGATTCCAGTCCTGGACGATAATAGCTGGTTGCTGTGGATACTGACAATTTTGTAAATAAACATGGATGTAGTTTAACAAAATCCCTAAAAGAGCGTCTTGCTCAGCTGGACATGGTGGGTGATGTATAACAATATTTCCATACTAAATAACTCATGAAGTAACTGTTCCGATCAATATGTTTGAGTATATTATAGTAATCATTGTAAACAGTTAGTTTTCTTGAAAAAAAATCATTTAGTTATTTTTTATAGTGCACGGTATAGATCTCTAAATCTTTCGAAATGTCATTAAGAATGACAAAGATATTTTCGTCAAAATTCATTGCAGTTAATTTCGTGTGTAAAAGAGTATGCAATTTGCAGAATGAGATTCAATTTTATAAGATATTTGATTGTTTGGATTGTTTTAATACCAAGTGGATTTAGATGTTCAGTATCGAATCTAGTTGGTATTCTTATATATTTATTGAAATATTCAAGATCAAGAAAGTCTTCAATAGAAGATAAAACAAAAGAAACAGATATTATATAAGTGCCCCATATGTGACAGAAGATGATCTCGGGTAGTAATACCTGGCATGGGAATGTTTTATCATTGTGAATATCTGGATAACTGCATTTGTGTGACTGCAATCTATAAAATGAACACCTTTCTACTCGAAAGACACGCCATTCCACTCCCAATGGTACAGCTCGACCAACTATGACCTGACGTCACTGACAGCATTTAATTGTCGAAATAAGTTAAAGGTTGCCGTAGAATGATTGAGTTGTTATATGTTTGTTTGCTTTTTGAATTTATTTATTATCATATATTGGTCAAAAATGTTATTTGTAAACAACAAAAATATTTCTTTAACTGGCTTATCTGAATCATACTATTGACCATTGCTTCAACTTTTCTTAAGCATTGGTGTGCACTTTGGAGATTTATCTGTCATTGTCTGAAAAATTGTCATTCACTGAAAAATGTTCATGTAATAGGTTACTAAAAAATGTTCATGTAATTATTAATAATAGAAGAAAGCTATACCCTTTCTTTATTGATGCAGATGTATTTCTTTTGAATCACCATTTTTTTCTGTTTAACTAAAATCATGTACGTCAGAAAAAAGTATAAAAAATGAATAAAAAACTATTCAAACATTCATTGTATAGTAAATAAACAGTATCAGGACACATATTACTTTATGTTTGTATTTAAAAAAATTATCTGATCAGATAACAAAGACATTAAAGAGATAAAGAGATACAGAATTATTTTATAATGACAACCGTAAAAATCTCCACATAAAACAAACATCTCATAATTTGATAATTGACATTTAGGGATCGGTCAATGAAAAGGGTCGTTTATTGTGCAAAACGTGATCGTAATGGACCGACATTCAGTTAGCGAGAGAAAAGAAGCTGGAACTATGTCAGAACAGCGACAATAGTTGAAAACAATTTGCACATGAAGGCGTATTTATGAAAAGTGGAATATATGCAAATATGAAAAAGTTCCTGAGTTAATCGTTCAGATGCTTGACATTAAATTATCGTGTTATACCAGGCGTCCGATGGCATGTAAACATATCGAACTCAGTCTTCAGAGTGCGGCACAGACTGCCGGCATAAACAGTAATTTAGTTTATGTAACCCTGTAACCACAGTCTATAATTCGGTTTTCTTACACAATTCCCTGTCCGACCGGAAATAGCTACATCGGAAGTTAGATTAACCTTCCCAAGTTCATGGTATACAAATGTTGAATTGTGTTGGTGTTATTTTTCTTACATTTTTCGTTGTTTTCCCACAACTTCGTCCCATATAAGCGGTTTATAAGCGACCCTAGGATTTCAGTTAATATAACTTTTCTTGTTTCGAAATATGCTATTTTAACATCAATACATTATTCCTTTAATGTAACATTATAAACAAACCATTTTGAGATATTGCCTTTTATTTTCAAACCAGTCTTATTACCAACATGTAACATTTCTTACTGGAGTATGGACCAGTATTTAAGTAATGTCAACATATACCAAACAAATACGCTCAAGTATTAGAGAATAAACAACTATTGGTTTAGATTAAGGAACAGATGTACTTTATGATATAAAAGTATACACACTTATTCTCAGCTATAAGATTACTAACAGTTACACTTTGCTAAAAGATGCACATGAATTCTAAGTTATTAGAGTATACCCAATTTTTCTCAAAACGGTTTGACCACTTTTATCGGTAACAGAAGTTTTACTCAGCACCAACAAAAAGACAGGCAATATAAATACTGCAAAAGTTCGTCTAGAACACACCCTATCTGGCCATTCTTATGGCCGAGAAGCAATATTATGTTTGGTGAAACAGTGTCCACTTTTGAAATAACATTTAGCAATTATAACATTTATTTATTGATAGTACAATAATTTATTTCCATATAATTCGATGTAATATTTAAAAGCAACATTTAAGTGACAGGAGGGACTAGTTATCATTATTATAATACATGCAAGCCCTGTTTAATTATAGTATTGTTCTCTATATTTTATGTTGTTGTTTTTTGCTTAGTCTTTTTAAGTATGTGCTAAATAATTTATTATGAAAAAAATACTTCAAATATCGTCGAGTCATAAACAAAACTCTTACGATTTTTAAGAAATCCTGTATCTAGAGAAAGCAGATACTGTTTGCTATGTAATAAGAGAGACATTAAAGATGTCTTTCATTTTATTTGTATATGCCCAGTATACACTGATTTAAGAAGAAAATACCTCAACTCACCTTTGTATAATAGAACGTCTTTATATAAAACGTGTTTGCTGTTTGATTCAAAAGATAAGAACATACTTATTAATCTTGCCCTTTTTATCAAGAAAGCAACCTTATTAAGAAGAAGCATAAGTGTAAATAATACATAATGTACATTCTCTAATGTTGTTTTTTTTTGTTTATTATAATGCAACTATCGCTTAATATATTGTCATTTTAATTTCTTCTCTTTTATATTAATAACTTTACCAGATACTATATTTGTATATTGTATTTATAATACTATGATGTACATGAGTACAAATCTGAATAAAAATATGTTCTGTTCTGTTTGTAAAAGATTTATAATTACCGAAAAAGGCGAGCATAACTCCTTAATATTTGTCCTTTGAAATTCCGTAATGTAAACGGTAACTACGTTTCTGGCTATGATCGGTCATAGCGACGAATATTAAGTTATGATTTTTAATGTGTCCAATAAACGTGAATTGCGACTCACTGTATTCATTAACAAGTTCACTCTACAATATTAAATTAAATTAGAAAATACTAAGTATTTTATGATCGGAATACCTTTCTTCTCATCCCATATATGACTTGAAAAGACTTCAACATATACTAGACACGTGTGTAGTACACTACAGTTACTACAGAAAATGGTTGACCTAGTTGAACATGGATTGATTTTCAAAGTCGTCAAAATTAAGCATTAACTTTTAGCATGCTATACACGAATTTATCTAAGCAGGCTTAGGCACAATGTGTAGAGGCAGCTGTCCAGTCTCTTGTGCTTGTATGTGTGCATGTAGTTGTTAGTAAAACAAAAACACACACATACACAAAAAAACAACAACAACAAAACAACAAATCACACTATGGATTTATTAAGGATAATTAACAAATGTATCATGGCAATTAACAGATATAAAACAGCCAATGTTTATTATTGACTGGTGAAAAGCGTCAGTTATCAACTTCAGGTGATTTACAAAAGCACTTGGATAGTTCAGAAATATGTCAGAGGAATAAAGAGCTAAATTATAAATGATTTGAGGCAGTGATTTATCGTGATGGAGACAATTTGTTGCCCACACAGTTCGGGCGACCAGTTCTAGCGGATTCATCATGTCAGTATTATTAACACGATGGATATATGATTCTGTTTCTATGTTTGTATGCTGTTTTTGCCGTTTTACAATCCTAACAATAATTTTATTGTTCAATAATCTTAAGAGTGTGTCCGCTTGAAGTACATCAAGTGCTTCCGTCACTGTAGACAACTCCCAATCACATTGTGGTTGGACCAGTCTTAGACTAAGATATTAGTATAAGTTACACTGGCACTGCCTTCTAATGCTGACATGTATCAGACTGTCATCAAAGTCGAAACCTTCTTTTATTAGGTTTATTATGACAAATGATATATGGCATACATGACACAATGAATAAATGATAACAACAAACAAAACTATAAAACTATTTCTTGAACTTTTGACACATTTTCTTCACTGCTTTAATTGTTGTTGTTTTCAATTGAGGTAATCAGGTAGACTACTTGTTTTCAAACATTGCTTTCTAAATAAATAAAAATCCCCGCAATGCATGTTTATCTGTACATGGCCAGGTGGGGTCACCCAATACACTGTCTGGACCATAACTTCCCAAGCCGTTAACAGAAACGATAAACAGACGGACAATAATATAAAATGTTACCTCACAAAATGGACTTTTCTCAAAACAACAGCACTATAAATTATTGTCTTAAATGAAAACGATATTATTTCGTCTTATTGCTGTATGAAGCTGCATAAATCCATTTAATTTTAATCTACGGTTTAGTTCTTGCAGAAACCACGCGAGACATCAACGACATTCCCGCACAATCTTATGTTATTCTCGATGAAAGCATTTTACGCCATTGGCGAAAGCAAATCGACCGTTGAAAAGATCGTGTGATACATGCGAAAAAAGTCGAGTGAGGACTCGTAAAATTTGAAAAGCGACACGTTTGTATGTTGAATGGATGCTTTCAACCAGGAGCCGAGTACAATCTGAAATTATTCAATTCAAATCCCACCATTAAAACATCATAATCAACAAGATATTGCGGCGAATACCTGCCCTTTTTACATCAGTAAACAGTTTACCGTGATGAGGCCTCGTCGCCTCCATGTCTACCAGCATTTGCTATGGCTCGACTTATTTCGTTCATTCGAAATTCGCCAAGCTTATTTAGCTAACTTGGTAATGGCGGATTAGTGGATTTTGCGTTGCTTCCGTTCAACCTTAGGGTCCTTGTTAAAGCGGAATGGACACAGGTTTAGTAAATAAAATGCAAAAGATATTTGAGACAAACATTTGTCATGGTCATAGCTGTGGCATATTACACTTTCATACTGGGACTGGTCTTGGTAAATGAACGGTTGAAGAAAGGCGGTGTATTGTATGTAAGTTAGGTGATATTGTGTCAGAAATGGAGTCAGAAAAAGCTTTTTATAATACACTGTGAAATAAACCAATTTGTAAAATATGAACTTGTATTTTGTGGTGTTTATGATATGCATTTTTTTAAAGATGAGACCGTGAAAATATTGTTGCACTCTTTGCGAACCATACTTGATGACTGTAGAGTTTATCATATGATGAATGAGGAAACGGCAATCCTGCTATAAATAATCATAGTCAGTTATCGCACGTGCCATTGTCATAGTGGCATTTTACACTTTCATATACTGGACTGGTCTTGGTAAATAAACGGGATGAATAAAGACCCGTTTACAAAGATCAGTCGCAATATTAGAATGTATCATGTACATAAATGAAGGACTCTGATATAATATGCATTGTATAAGTTTAATTCGTGCAAATGGACTTTATATCTTATTTTATTGTGACATATTGAGACACATGTGCCCTTTGAGACAGGTGAATGTTAGAATACTTGTATTCTTTCAGTGCTTTGTATTTTGTATATTTGCACACCTGTCACTTTAACAAACAATTTACTTACTTAAAGGTAATGTCCATAGCACATTAAGAACACACTACATTATTTAATGTATTGTTATGTCACTATGGTGCTAAGAAATACATTATAACTTACATAGACTTATGACCTGGACCCGCGCATGCGCTGTTTAAACGTGCACTAGATACCGGTAGATGGATTTCTTATCAGAAGGATTAGCTTGAGAGAAAAGCAACAACAGGAACACATTATACCGTATTGATTCTCCGAACCTTATATAAAGATGAGGCATTTTAGTCACAACATGTCTAGATCTAAACATTACAAGAGGTGTGATATTTATTCATCGCTGCTAAGTATATCGTCTCATCTTAGAACACGAATAGAACACTAATTAAATGTCCAGACCGCTTTAACCAGTCATTTGCCGTGCAAGACTTGATCAGTCTTAGGTTAATTGTAAAGATCGAGATTTACGAGACCTAGCTCGTATCTGTCTGATCAGAACTGCATATTTTGCCGCAATATCAATAGCTATATGGCCTTTTTTTAACTTTTAACATGCAGTTTGTCAGTGACTTTCTAAGAGTTTATACTGGTTAATAGTAAATGTAACGTGGACAGAATACAAGTCTTACATCTCGTTATGTTCGTGTTCGCGGTGTGATACTGTACGGCCCCGTGTGGATACAATAACAGTCTTACCTCGCACGCTGTCAAAATATGGGTAGCGGTTTAATTTAATTTTCGGATTTGAATTACATATAAACAGGTACATTTAAATGCCCGGTGTGAACGCAGGGATTCTTTTGTGCGCGGACCCATCGTATTGAAGGTACCAATTCATATGGGATTAAAGCGCGATCAGAAGAAAATTACCTACTTATTTTTTGCCCACTTCTTTTCATAAAATGATCATAAATCATTCAAAAAACCTGACACACCTGTGACAAACAGAAAGTTTGATAATCACTGTCCGACAAGTGCTCATCGTTATTATAATAAACTGATTAAAAATATTCAGGATGGTTTCGATACATCAACTATTCATTAAAATTTAAAATGCTTTCTCCTGAAGTCACATGCTTTATACACATCAAATGCCCTGATGTTATTGTGTTGTCGCTTTGTATGAGATAGTTCGATCTATAGTTTGTCTCTTTGTATGAGTTGATTCGATCTTGAGTTTGTCGCTTTGTATGAGTTGGTTCGATCTAGAGTTTGTCGCTTTGTATGAGTTGGTTCGATCTAGAGTTTGTCGCTTTGTATGAGTTGATTCGATCTTGAGTTTGTGGCTTTGTATGAGTTGGTTCGATCTAGAGTTTGTGGCTTTGTATGAGTTGGTTCGATCTAGAGTTTGTGGCTTTGTATGAGTTGGTTCGATCTTGAGTTTGTGGCTTTGTATGAGTTGGTTCGATCTTGAGTTCGTCGCTTTGTATGAGTTGGTTCGATCTAGAGTTTGTGGCTTTGTATGAGTTGGCTCGATCTAGAGTGTGTCGCTTTGTATGAGTTGGTTCGATCTAGAGTTTGTCGCTTTGTATGAGTTGGTTCGATCTAGAGTGTGTCGCTTTGTATAAGTTGGTTCGATCTAGAATTTGTCGCTTTGTATAAGTTGATTCGATCTAGAATTTGTCGCTTTGTATGAGTTGGTTCGATCTAGAGTTTGTCGCTTTGTATGAGTTGGTTCGATCTAGAGTTTGTCGCTTTGTATAAGTTGATTCGATCTAGAATTTGTCGCTTTGTATGAGTTGGTTCGTTCTAGAGTGTGTCGCTTTGTATGAGATAGTTCGATCTAGAATTTGTCGCTTTGTATAAGTTGGTTCGATCTAGAATTTGTCGCTTTGTATGAGTTGGTTCGATCTAGAGTGTGTCGCTTTGTATGAGATAGTTCGATCTAGAATTTGTCGCTTTGTATAAGTTGGTTCGATCTAGAATTTGTCGCTTTGTATGAGTTGGTTCGATCTAGAGTTTGTCGCTTTGTATGAGTTGGTTCGATCTAGCGTTTGTCCCTTTGTATGAGTTGGTTCGATCTAGAGTTTGTCGCTTTGTATGAGATAGTTCGATCTAGAATTTGTCGCTTTGTATAAGTTGGTTCGATCTAGAATTTGTCGCTTTGTATAAGTTGGTTCGATCTAGAGTTTGTCGCTTTGTATAAGTTGGTTCGATCTAGAGTTTGTCGCTTTGTATGAGTTGGTTCGATCTAGAGTTTGTCGCTTAGTATGAGTTGGTTCGATCTAGAGTTTGTCGCTTTGTATGAGTTGGTTCGATCTAGAGTTTGATTTGTTGTTGCTTCTTTTATTGACATGCTATTTTAGAACGTTAATGTTTAATATGCATTTTTGTTCTGTTTGCAAATTAAGAATGGAAATAGAACAATATACCTTCCACCTATACACTAGCTTCATCAAGACAGCACAGTCTTCTATTACCTTTGATATTATTTGTTAAAACATCAATATTCAAGGGCTTTGTTAATTATAATGATACTATTTTGTTTACAATATTAATTTTTATGATCATCTATACCATGGCAAGTTTGTCTTTTGTGGAAATTAATCTCTCGAAATATAAGCAAATTAGTGTTTATGTCTTGTACATTTTTTATGGCATTGCTTTATATATATACCTTACTCAAGAAATGAACATCAGGTTGTCCTGTTTGTCTTCGATGTTGTTATCGTCTGAACTAACACAATTATGGCGGCATACTTTGGAATTAAAGTAAGAAAATAATCTATTCATGTTTAAACAAATATTACTTAAATTTGAATTTTTTATCCATACATACACGCTGATAAAGAAATGCCTCTTGGGCAACATTGAGGATTCTAATATAGATCGGCTTGAACCGTTACCATAACAAACAAAACGGTGCTTTGGTGTAATGTTATACAACATTTATGTTATTTTAAGTATAAAAGTTCAGGTCTTTACTTTGTAAACTTGTATACGTGCTGGAACGTTTTCTAGGAATATGGGAGGTTTTATACATGCAGCTGTTTTAACATCATGTTTGTTTTCTTTTCGAGGCATTGATTTTTGTGTTTGTACCCCTACCTTATAGCTGGACGCTGCCGCCTCTTAATTATTTTAACTAAAGTTGACAAACAGGCTCGTACCAACAACAAACGTATGGGTAGATTGTTGTTTGTTCCCAGAGTATCAACAAAGAATACTTTGCAGAAACAATTATAATAAAAGTGAGATGATGATAATGATTATGATGTTTGATAATAACAACAACAACAACAACAATAATAATAATAATAATAATAATAACAATAATAATACAGTGTAGTTTTATTTTGAATAATGATTTATGTTGGTTTTTAAAGATATACATACTTTTAAATTTATGATTTTTATAAATCAGTATTATGTCAACGCGAAAATAGACATTACTATTTTATTTCTTCCAATAAAACTAAACTGACAGAATAAAATGTGGCAAAATGGAAAATAAATCAGCGACGGTTTTGTTGTTAACAGATATACGACGACGACAAAATGATGCTACTTTTTTGTTCAATATTTACGAGGCAAGAAATTAGACCGTTCCTCTCTTAGGTGAAATTGTTATATGAGCTGAACGGAAATTGAATCATTACGGACAAAATTGGCGAAAGAATGAGGAATTCCTGATTGAGAATAATGTCTCATTGCTTTTGAATTATTTATTCGCCATCGTTTATTATTTTGTTGACGCGCGCCATGACTTCAAATGGAACAAAAACCATGAAAATCAGAAGGGCTGAAGTGTTTTTTTATAATAGTTCGGCCAATCACTGGAGCACTAATGCCAGAAGATGTTATTTATTTATACAATATTTGAGAGGGTAATTCAGAAAATGTGACGAGTTAGGTTCATTACTTGTTGTTGCTAGAATTTACTTAGTAAAATAAACATTTGGAATAAGCGAGGTTTCGATGTTTACTTAAAATTGCTTTAATATTTGTTCTTTCAAAAAAGAACTACTTTTCATAAAATTAAAATATTAATTCAATTTATTTCAGCATTTTTCTTTTGTTCATTCTACTGTAGGATAAATTTTACATTTTCTTTGGCATGATAAAAACTTTTAAGCTTATTGGTCACAAATGAGCGCTCGACATTACCCAGAAAATCCGCACGATCCCCTTTTCATATTGAATGAAATAAATAAATAATTACCAAGCAAATCAGTGAACTGTTTATTACGGGCGAGGGGCGAGGGGCGAGGGGCACGTTGCGTAAATTACATCTATCAGCTTGAAGTAGTTTGGTGAGCTTCAGTTTGCTAAAATAGTTTAAAACGTTGCAACGCTTTAAGTCGCCAAGCCTAAAGAGAAACGTTTCTATAACACGTGTTTTAGAAAGACAAATAAACAAATCAACCTCTACCAACCTTGACCAAGTCGCTTGTTATTCATATTTTATGTTAATACATCAATATGAAACTATAAAGTGGTAAACTCAACAGAAGCACGATGTCAGTTTCATGTTGTGCATTGATTTGTTCGGATTTCAATGGTTAATTAATGATTATGCGTTACGCAATCAAGCTCATTCGGAACCTAAAACAAATGAAATATTTCTTCATAATTTATTCCTAATGATACTATTACGGCTGTGTTTTCATTTATGTTGGTTAATGTGGTATAATTTGTGAAATAATAGGATGATGAACCAGTGATGACGTCAGTCTTAGAAGGTGCATTGGAACGAGTCTTGATATCTTCATAATAAAAACTGCGGTCTATTGTAATGCATTCGTAATAGTTCAAAAAGGAGCAGCTAAAAATTGAAAAATGTGATCTCTCTTAAATTTATTTTGAAATATTTTTAAGATAATCAACAGAAATACTATGTAACAACACCGCAAGGAATGAAATATACTTGTTACTTACGTGTCGTGATGTACGGTGGTCAACTAAATTATTTTAATATTCTTTAAATAAAAAAAGTCGAGGCCCAAAATCTTGAGTAACACTAATAATCTATGGAGGACCCGCACATAAATGTCTGGAAGACTAATCTGCAGGTCATATGGAAGACCCACGACCGCCCCCTAGCCCCGCCCGCTAGCCCCCCCCCCCCCCCCCCTCCTCTCCCCGATCCACCCCCCCACTCCAATGGATTTTTTGTTCCGTTCGTATGTATACATGTATATATATTATACATGTAGCTGTCACTCAACGTATAACATCACAAATATCACAAATTAATATACATGAAATTGTAAATTGAATACTAAAAACATTCAATTGAAAAATGACAGCCGTGACAGAAATTACCAACTTAAACCGACATCATGGAACTGTTCCGCCTGGTATAAAAACAACAACAACAACATCTACATGTATTTACCTCGCGGAAATATGTTCACATTATTATTGCACTTTGTCCTTTTTAGATAGAACATTTTATAATTGTAGGCTTCAATCTTACTTTAATTATTTATATCCAAGCTTTATTGCAAGAATTAACACTTAAAGAACAAAAACATCTGTTACCCTTTATTTCATCTCTTTGACTTTTTCGAAGCTTCGAACTGCGCTTCTTTGCAAATGACACGCAAATGTTATTTTTACGACGTGCGCCGGGATGAAATTTGTATATTTTCATTAGACTTTATAATTCCCCCACATTGAGAATAAATACTCATAATGTACAATACATCCTGACGTCAATAAAACACTCTATCCCATCTGATACGCTGGATCTTTGGGTATTTAATAGTATTTAGTGGCATTAAAGAAGATGAAATCAGTACGGAGGAAACGTATGTGCCACACTTGAGTAAAGACCGAGTTATCCGAATCCCGTTGCTAGGAGATTTGCCTCGCCATTAACGTGCTGTGACGTCAGCATGCACGTGGAATAAACGCAGTATGTTAATGGATAACTACTCGCATGATAAATAGTTCCAAGCAAGGCGGCGAAGCAATGCATGCAAGCATTCAAACGACTTTATCACGTATTGTATTGTTCCTGAAATGTTCATTTTACTTTTTGTTGTCAGTGACATTCGTATCATAATACTCACAGAGGAATCACACATTGTAGTGCATGCTTTTTCCCTCCCGATGCACTTGTTATGCACGAGTTCCTTAGATTCGTGAGATCATGGTACAAATTAATTACGATGGCCGTAAAAGCAACTAGTGTGTAAGAAGTAGCTTGTATGGACCTTGCTAGTTGTCAGGACATTCGAAAAACTGTAAACAAATCGTACGTGTATCTTATTGTCACAACATGTTTCCTTGTGATTCGTTGTAACGCTCTTGCGATTAGCTTCTTACGACCTGTAACTATGTGGAAAAACGTGCCTGTAATCGGCACCTTTCAACTTGCCAAGCCCATCAAATAGCCCAAGATTATCGAAGGCTACCGGAATAGAACTTGTACGGAAAAGGATATCTTGTGACTAAGGCAATGCATGTCAGGCTCGGAATGATGGCCGTTGTATGATCAGAGGTCCTGGTGGGCGCTGTTTGATCAGAGGTCCTTGTGGGCGCTGTCTGATCAAAGGTCCTGGTGGGCGCTGTCTGATCAGAGATCCTGGGGGTGCTGTTTGATCAGAGGTCCTGGTGGGCGCTGTCTGATCAGAGCTCCTGGTGGGCGCTTTCTGATCAGAGGTCTTGCTGGGCGCTGTCTGATCAGAGTTCGTGTTGGGCGCTGTCTGATCAGAGGTCCTGGCGGGCGCTGTCTGATCAGAGGTCCTGGTGGGCGCTGTCTGATCAGTGGTCCTGGCCGGTGCTGTCTGATCAGAGGTCCTGGTGGGCGCTGTCTGAATAGAGGTCCTGGTGGGCGCTGTCTATTCAGTGGTCCTGGCCTGCGCTGTCTGATCAGAGGCCCTGGTGGGCGCTGTCTGATCAGAGTTCCTGGTGGGCGCTGTCTGATCAGAGGTCGTGTTGGGCGCTGTCTGATCAGCGGTCCTGGCCGGCGCTGTCTGATCAGAGGTCCTGGTGGGCGCTGTCTGATCAGAGGTCCTGCTGGGCGCTGTTTGATCAGTGGTCCTCGTGGGCACTGTCTGATCAGAGGTCCTGTTGGGCGCTTTCTGATCAGTGGTCCTGGTGGGCGCTGTCTGATCAGAGGTCCTGGTGGGCGCTGTTTGATCAGAGGTCCTGGTGGGCGCTGTGTGATTAGAGGTCCTGGTGGGCGCTGTCTGATCAGAGGTCCTGTTGGGCGCTGTCTGATCAGAGGTCCTGCTGGGCGCTGTCTGATCAGAGAGGTCTTGTTGTCGCTATCTGATCAGAGGTCCTAGTGCGTACTGTTTAATCATAGGTCCTGCTGTTTGCTCTCTGTTCCGATATCGCACTGTTTTCTGCTCAGTCTTTAGCCATTTGCCTTTGCCAAGTTTGCGTGTATTGTTTTGTGCTCAAAATGTCAACAAACGAAGGTAGCTTTAGTATAATGTTCTATTAAATACATCTAATTAAATAATCATCTAGTCAAACTAGTTGTCCTTTATATATATTTATGTGTATTTTGTGTAATTACTAACTAAGGGCGCTTATCATTCCTTGATACGAGGCACTAATGGGTTATTGTAAGCCAATAATAAGTGCAAGTGTGTATTTCCATATCGTAATTATTCTGCTTTGAAGAAAATCCCATTTTTATTGCTTTGAAAACGCTGATCATAAAATAATTGAAAACTATATTTATACGACAGGAATGATAAAATAAGTACCCTAATAAATGTGTGTAGTCTCAATTATAATTGTATTTTTGTCATCGGATTTAAATTGCCAACAACAACAACTCAGCTTGATATGTCATTTATAAAGAGCATATCGACCAAAATAACATACAATAATTACATACGAATTTGGACAATATTGCTTATTGAGAGGTACATTGTAAAAATGTAGCAGCCAGCCAAATCAATAATGATTCGTGCTCTTGAAATAATAACCATTTTGAGATAAAGATGTTCATGATATATTATCCAAGAAATAAAGCTTTTGCATAAGAAACTTTATTAAACGGAACTAAGAGACGATCAGTAAATATACTTTCAAGAAAAAATAAACTATTTCATACCTTCAAGGCTTATTCGATCGAAAACATTTATGTACAGAATACAGTTCTTCTCGTTGTTATGGTTGTTGATGTTTTAAGGTACACCATATAATTATAGTCAGCATAATGACGTCAGTCTATTTTATTTGAAAAAAATGGACATAAAAAAACGTGTTCTTATTATCAGCCTATACTAATGTACTGCATAAATACACAGATTCTATTTCATAAAACCACGTATGTCACCATTCATTGATTTGATGTAAGTAATTAACTAAAACGTATTATCTAAGTTCGCTGTTTGATTAAAAGGAATGTGCTGTTTTAATGGTCTCATTTAGAAAGAATACAGAGTAGTTAACACGGTTTACTGTAGTGAGATTTAATAAATGTGTTGCCACTCTTGTATTTCTGTGGTTTGTGCTTTTTGATATCGTTTGCTATGTTCAACATTGACATGTAACACGTTCAAACTGGAATATAAAGTTTTATTCTGTTCTGGCAAAGAAAACTTTAGGAAGAAAGTTATTAAAAATAGACTGGCTGCATATTAAGTTGTGTACTTTAAAATTGCGACTTTATTGTCATTGAATACATAATAAAGATGCTCCATCCGGTTTTTATTTAGATCTCGTGGAATTTCTTGCGATTTCAAACCAATAAAACATACATATCGTGGCGATCTTTCCATCCACTTAAATGTTTCATGTCGTCTTATCGTAGCAGTAAGAAAACTGAATTCCGGCAAAATATGTGTTGCTGCCAGCATGAGGTTCTAAAAGATGTAATAGTAACTTGTAGCACTCTCAAAATATAAGCAGAGGTGTAAAATCCAGCCAGGTAACCAAACACTAATCACCGAGTCAACTGATTTCCCCTGTACAAATGGATTGCTAAGTCTTTCGACATGTTAGAATAGATAATAAAAGATTAAAATAAAAGTACTGTATAAATATCTAAGTAGTTTTATTTTCTTGTAATTCATTTGATTGGTACCTGTTCACGCAATGTTTCTGGTTTAATTCGGCCTGAAGTTTCTACAGCTATTCTTTCGTGGGTAAGTTTCTGGAGCGTTTTGTATGTATACATATTGTACACAAGTTTCATCGAGTCGAAACCAGCTTATTTTTAAATATGATTATATTACAGTCCATCTTGTGAAACCTCTCTCGATTTAGGTTTTGTCCCGGCCTTGGTCTCGAACACACGTGGGGTGGTGCTGAGAAGTTACAAATCGGCGACACTGCCTCGGAACACCTCGGTCATTTGTATGCAATAAACAGATGAGGATACTGTCGGGAAGTTCCGAGGAGTTGCTTTACGAGCGGCGCTCCTATATGTTAAGTTTTAATAATCATGTTGACAGGAATGGGACAATGGTTGATATGTGGGAGTGGTATTGGTGGTTGTTTTTCATAACATCAAAATAAATTGGATTGCTTAATACCACAAATCTCGATCTATTACGCGCCATTTGCTATCTGTCCATGCCCACTAACGTCTACACAAAGTAATAACGAACTATAAGTGATATAACCGTAAAGTTAACTCCAAACCACAATACACAGACATACACAGACATACACAGACATACATTCATACATACACAGACATACACAGACATACATTCATACATACACAGACATACACAGACATACATTCATACATACACAGACATACACAGACATACATTTATACATACACAGACATACACAGACATACACAGACATACACAGACATACACAGACATACATTCATACATACACAGACATACACAGACATACATTCATACATACACAGACATACACAGACATACATTCATACATACACAGACATACACAGACATACATTCATACATACACAGACATACACAGACATACATTCATACATACACAGACATACACAGACATACACAGACATACACAGACATACATTCATACATACACAGACATACACAGACATACATTCATACATACACAGACATACACAGACATACACAGACATACACAGACATACACAGACATACATTCATACATACACAGACACACACAGACATACACAGACATACACAGACATACACAGACAGACATACACAGACATACACAGACATACACAGACAGACATACACAGACATACACAGACATACATTCATACATACACAGACATACACAGACATACATACACAGACATACACAGACATACACAGACATACACAGACATACACAGACATACACAGACATACACACATACACACATACACAGACATACACAGACATACATTCATACATACACAGACATACACAGACATACACAGACATACATAGACATACACAGACATACATACACAGACATACACAGACATACACAGACATACACAGACATACACAGACATACACAGACATACATAGACATACACAGACATACACAGACATACACAGACATACACAGACATACATAGACATACACAGACATACACAGACATACATACACAGACATACATACACAGACATACACAGACATACACAGACATACACAGACATACACAGACATACACAGACATACACAGACATACATAGACATACACAGACATACACAGACATACACAGACATACACAGACATACACAGACATACACAGACATACACAGACATACACAGACATACACAGACATACACAGACATACACAGACATACACAGACATACACAGACATACACAGACATACACAGACATACACAGACATACACAGACATACACAGACATACACAGACATACACAGACATACACAGACATACACAGACATACACAGACATAACACAGGCATACACTACAGACACTACATACCAGACATACACAGGACATACACAGACATACATACACAGACATACACAGACATACACAGACATACACAGACATACACAGACATACACAGACATACACAGACATACACAGACATACATACACAGACATACACAGACATACATACACAGACATACACAGACATACACAGACATACATACACAGATATACACAGAAATACACAGAAATACACAGACATACATACACAGACATACATACACAGACATACACGGACATACATACACAGACATACATACACAGACATACACAGACATACATACACATACATACACAGACATACATACACATACATACACATACATAAACAGACATACATACACAGACATACATTCATACATACACAGACATACACATACATACACAGACATACATACACATACATACACATACATAAACAGACATACATACACAGACATACACATACATACACAGACATACACATACATACACATACATACACAGACATACATACACATACATACACAGACATACATACACATACATAAACAGACATACATACACATACATACACAGACATACATACACATACATACACAGACATACACAGACATACATACACAGACATACACAGACATACAGACATACATACACAGACATACTCAGACCTAGAAAATTTGTCCAGTCGTCTCAGATGGTGATGTTGAGGAATTCGCTACAGGTTCATGCGTACCTTACTTGAAATTCTTTCCACGTTTTAATCCCTATATTGAAAATACAAAAACGCGTAAACAACGGGCAAGTAATGCATTTTTTTTACTAAGACACAAAAAGATTTTTATTAGAATACATATATTATATAACACTTGACAAAGAAAGGACAATCTTGTCAAGAAGTGATTATGTGAAATATAGAATGAGGGATGCCATTAATATATTTGTGATAGTAAGACGCTAATAAAACAGATGATAGACAGATAACAGATAATGGGACAGAGATCAAGACAGTCTGGTGGAAAATATAGATAAAATAATATTTCCTTATTTTGTTTATTTTTATTTAGGAAATACATATCAAATTGCAAATAATAAATAACAATTCGGCCAACAAGATATAACATATAGCAGATCCTTTATCATCAGACTACATGTGAAATACCTTCAATGTATAAGCTTTCACTGTCCGTCTCTGACAATATCTTTACTTATAATTATGAAAACATTTTGATGTAACTTTTGAGAATATTATTTACTCATGCCGTTGCACAGTTTTCGACAAGTGACCTTGTTCTGGCGTTTTTATCGAATCACCGTAGAGTGATTTAGTGCACGCTGTAGATTTTACAACATGTCATATATATAAAATGAACCAGCATTTTGTTTTGCCGATTACGTTAGTATTCCTTAATTAAAAAAATAACATGGACACAGACCTTTTGAATATATATAGCAGTAATCTATTATTGTCTCTGTTATTTAAAGCGGCTGTATTGTATTTCATTGAAACGTGTAGGCTTTATATTCAACTTCTTTTGTGTTGTGTATTACCGAATGTATTAGATGCAGTCGAACTTAAAATGTCAAAGATGAAACAAGAGAAGTTCCCTTAATGTGTCTTTGTGAAATACAAAATATCCGAAAAATAAAGCGTTGAATTTCTTTTGATTCAGAATGTTTCTTTTTATAGAGTCAAAAAAAAATTCAAACAGGCGCTGTTTCTGAACGATAAGGTCAACAGTGTAACGTACTGTTACTTTCTTCCATATTAGAAGTTAAACTAAGATTCAACCGAAAATGTTAGTGTACAATCCGATAGGATCGCTATAAATGTTACCGACCTTAATGTACTCGACTTCTCACAGAACAGTGATGCTGACGATACCTAACAAACAAAGCACGAAATTAAAAAGTCATTTGACAAACATCGGTACGTTCTTTATCGCTCTTTCCAAATACATTGTTAATGCAAAAATTGTTATCGTAATTATTATCTATTGTCTGTTATTATACATTATAAATTAATATACATTATGGTGATGGTGTGGAAACTTCATAGACATATTAAGAAATAATCGGAAACAATGGTTTGTTTGCATAAGAAAGCTTTATACGGTGCTAACATTGGGTATAAGCATGCACAATCTATGCAAGTTTTTGTTGCATTATTTGTTCAGTTTCATTTTTGTTGATTCTTGTTTTTGTTTCCACTTTCAATTTGCCTTGTCCCAGCGGTCGGAACGTGCGAAATGTTTGCTTGATACGTAATTAGGCACCATTTTCTATGATCGTTCTATTTTTTACAAACCTTATGATTTTATGTATAAATACATAAATTATGCTTAATAAATAATGTACAAACGGTCAGTTCAAGTAGAATTATTACAATATACATATTTCTATTACGACATTATAACGGAAATTATTTAATGTATATAACTTATGATGGGCTGTCATCTTACATCCAGTTAAATGCCTTTGAATGCTTAATTGAAGGACGCTATCTGATTGTGGATCCTAAATCCAGAAACCGTCCATATGGCTTAAAAATGTTAATGTGATTTTTTTTCAGTTGATTTATTTTTTCCATTCTTAATATTGAATTTCCAATTGTACCAACCACATATCTTCACCATATTAATTATTGTGGAACTATTGTCGAGCTTTAGAATATGAATCACAAGACAGCAGATAATTGAGATGAAATTGAATTGTTTAATGACACTAATTGAAGTAATATCAGATGTTCTACAACAGTGACGTCATACACAGGCGTTAATGAAACACTCACATTGAACATAATGTGTTTAGATTTTAAATCAATGGCAGTGATTACAATTTTTGACGTAGTTGTTGATCGTTTCAAAATAGCAAGCTAATTTGTCGAGAATACGTTCAAAGTAAACTACTCTGTCACATGTTAATTGTTGTTTGGCCTCAACCCACTCCTCAGAACAGACCTTCAACCCACTGCACAGACCAGACTATCAAACCAATGCAAAGACCTGACAATAAAACCCACTGTACAGACCTGACAACCACTGTGCGGACCAGAACCTCAACCCACTGTACAGAAAAGACCATCAAACCACTGCACATACCTGACCATCAAACCATTGCATAGAACTGACACTCAATCCACTGCACAGACCAGGCACTCAACCCACGGCACAGTCAAGGCCATCAACCGACTGCACAGACCTGACCATCAACCCACTGCACAGACCTGACCATCAACCCACTGCACAGACCTGACCATCAACCCACTGCACAGACCTGACCATCAACCCACTGCACAGACCAGACCATCAACCCACTGTACATACCTGACCATCAACCCACTGCACAGACCTGACCATCAACCCACTGTACATACCTGTCCATCAACCCACTGTACAGACCTGACCATCAACCCACTGCACAGACCTGACCATCAACCCACTGCACAGACCTGACCATCAACCCACTGTACAGACCTGACCATCAACCCACTGCACAGACCTGACCCTCAACCCACTGCACATACCTGACCATCAACCCACTGTACAGACCTGACCATCAACCCACTGCACAGACCTGACCCTCAACCCACTGCACAGACCTGACCATCAACCCACTGTACAGACCTGACCATCAACCCACTGCACAGACCTGACCATCAACCCACTGTACAGACCTGACCATCAACCCACTGCACAGACCTGACCATCAACCCACTGCACAGACCTGACTATCAACCCACTGTACAGACCTGACCATCAACCCACTGCACAGACCTGACCATCAACCCACTGTACAGACCTGACCATCAACCCACTACACAGACCTGACCATCAACCTACTGCACAGACCTGACCATCAACCCACTGTACAAACCTGACCAACAACCCACTGCACAGACCTGACCCTCAACCCACTGCACCGACCTGACCATCAACCCACTGAACTTGACCCTCAACCCACTACACAGACCTGACCATCAACCCACTGCACAGACCTGACCATCAACCCACTGCACAGACCAGACCATCAACCCACTGCACAGACTTGACCATCAACCCACTGCACAGACCAGACCCTCAACCCACTGCACAGACCTGACCCTCAACCCACTGCACAGACAAAACCATCAACCCACTGCTCAGACCGGTCCCTTAACCCACTGTACAGACCTGACCCTCAAAGCCCTGTACATACTAGACCATCAACACACTTCTCAGAGCAGACCCTCAACCCACTGAGCAAACCAGACCCTCAACGCACTGACAGCTCAGACCCTCGACCGACCAACTTCTCATATCAGACTCTCGATCCACTGCACAGACAAGACCATTGACCCACTACGCTGACCCGACCCTTGACTCACTGTCCAGACCTGACCCTCCGCCCACTGGGCAGACCTGACCCCCGTCCCACTGCGCAAACCATACCCACTATGCAGAACTTAACCCCAGCTCAATGGTTAGACCTGACCAACAGTTGCACAGACCAGTCCATCGACCCACTGCACAGACAAGACCATTAACCCACTGTGCTGACCCGACCCTTGACCCACTGTGCAGACCTGACCCTCCGCCCACTGTGCAGACCTGACTCCCGTCCCACTGCGCAAACCATACCCACTATGCAGACCTTATCCCCAGCTCAATGGTAAGACCTGACCCTCGGCCGAATGGCGGACTGGATTCTCGAATCACTGCACAACACAGGCCCTTGGCCCACTGCGCAAACCAGACCCTAGACCCACTGCCTTAACTAGATCATCGACCCACTGCACAGACCCGACCATTGACCTACTGTGCAAACCTGACCCTCGGCCCACTTCGCACACCCCACCCCGACCCACTGCGCAAACCAGACCCTCGACCCACTATGCAGACCCTCGGCCGAATGGGCAGACCTTACCGTCGACCAAATGGGCAGACCTTACCGTCGGCCGAATGGGCAGACCTTACCGTCGGCCGAATGGGCAGACCTTACCGTAGGCCGAATGGACAGACCTTATTGCGGCCGAATGGGCAGACCTTACCGTCGACGAAATGGGCAGACCTGACCCTCGGCCGAATGGGCAGACCTTACCGTCGACCAAATGGGCAGACCTGACTCTTTGACCAATGGACCGACCTGACCCTCGGCCCACTGTGCAGACCTGACCCTCGGCCAAATGGGCAGACCTGACACTTTGACCACTGCGCTAACCAAGCCATTGACATACTATAGAGGACACCCGGAAGATTTCCTTAAAAAAGGCTCACTCGCCGACTCGGACCATAGAGGCATACTTCCTAATAATATATCCATAACAGATGACGAAAAGGTTTATTAATAAATAAATTCTTCATAGGCATCTTCTAAAATACGGTACAATAAATATGGTCTGGCCTATTTTAAGCAAAATTTAGAAAAAATGACAAAAGAATCTTCAACTAAACAAATATTGCGAAATTAAACTTTTATTTATTTATCTATCACGATTGTATGGTAAGATGCAGACGACAAATAACAAAACAACAGCCAGTTATTTTCAGCATATAACGAAAGCGTCAAGCGTCCAATTGCAGATGAATAGTCAATTATTAGAGCAAATTGTAAGCCGCGTTTAAAGGTAATTTTCGTATAATTGTTTTCAGAAATATCATTGCTTCAGCAAGTATATGACTTCATATCAGCTTTCTGAGGTCTGTGATTTTTCTAAAGTAAAATTATCCGAAAGAAATAATATAACTATAAAATAATATCTTTCCAACTGTTAAAATAATTGTTATAACATAATTTAAGAAATTATGCCTTTAAACGTAGGATATTTATCTACATTTACATCAACTGATAACGTTACGAGATCAGCAAATATAGAATCATTATACATTGTGTTGAGTTGGTTTTAGTTGCCTAAATTTCAGAAAATAATTCCAACCATATTTTGGAGGTAACTATTACAACTAATTGTTATTTATTTATCAATGCAAAACGTGTTCGGTATGGCATGATGTATTTACTTATTCATTGACAGCAATTTCTTTAATTGACCTGATTTATCTGACAACAAATATGTAACGTTGCCTTCCATTATCACAAAATGAATAAAAAAATGAACAGTGAATGATGGTAAAGGAGAGAAACAATTTAGATATTTTACAAATGCTCTCAATTTGAAAACTAACAATGAACATCTAAAAATTTGTTCTGGAAAGTAGATGGATAGATAAATGATTTTAATTTAATGAATATTTTTTTAATAAAATATCTTACAGAAAGTGGACAGGTGGTTAAAAACAACAACATGTAGATTTAGAAAATAAACTTAAGAACAAAAATCTTTTTTAAGCGGTTGGAATATTCTTGCCATTTCAGAATGTTAACCTTTATTTCCATTTTATAAAACATTACTGGGATATTCTACCCATTTAGAATTTTAACCTTTATTTCCATTTTATAAAACATTACGGTTTCCTTGATCTGATCTCCACTATCCTGTTGTTGAAGATCAAAACAAACATTTTTTTTTAAATTTCAAATTTGTTAAAATAGCACAGTATTAAGACTGGGTAAATTAAAGACTCTTTTATTTGCAAAGAAATTCAAATTATGACCTTAAAAAAAAGCAAAGTCAACTTGAAAACGCTAGCATAAACAGGTAAGCATTCATATTTTATGATGAAAACCTTTGTCGGGGGTTTATATTTCTTTTCTTTAAAGTCATCCTTGTTCGCAAAAAAATGTCTTTATATCAATGATGATGTGATTAAAATTTTGGCTGCACCTACTTCAACCGATCTGAAAGCTTTGTGCAAGTATACCAACTATATTATAAACTATTTTATAAACAATTTTTAATGAATTCTGAAAAATAAATCAAAGTTCTTAAAAATTCTCAGTTTTAATATTTATGTGAAAAATCAGGTTTATTCGATATTTGGATTAAAATTCAAGGAGCGGTATAACTAAGGTTTTATAGTTCCAGTGTCTATATAAATACAAGTTCAATACATCTCTGATAAATCGAGCAGAAAGTCTACCAAGATTAATGTTAACAAATTAATCCTCTATCAGAAGACGTGGACATATTTTTATCTCACCCTATCTTCCGTTAAGAGCTTTATCACTACAACAAACACAAACTAGCCAGATGAAAGACCGCCATCTTTGATACTGGTATGAAAAATTACCCATCATCCTCTATGATCGTGATTTCCGGTGTCCAATTCAATTATGATTGGATGAAAAATGACGTTGTTTGGAACGGTGTTGGTCAAAACATGTGGAAAATAATTTAGACAGTAATAAATGATCGTCACCTGATGCCAGTATCAAAACTGCAGTGCGATTTGTCTATTTTTGTATTTATTTGAGAAAATCACTGACAAAACATGACTTTTTTTTGGAACGTGGTTCAAAATGACAAGTATGACTGCTGTGACTATATTGACAACAAAAAACTAGATATATGTATGTTTTATTTGTCCTTGGGATAATGCGATAGCATCAGTCATAATTGAAAACATACATTAAAACATATAACATTTAAGGCAATTAATAAGAAAATATTTATTTCAGTTCCTTGCAGTTATAAGTAACATGTTTGACGAGACTGACTTTTGTTAACAAAGATAATAAAATGAGTTGTTGCCGTTTGTCCCAAATATGTATTGTACCATAACACTATGCAATTCAGAAACAAAAACATGTGCAAATGTTTTAATTGACTATACCAAGATAATCGTCATATAATGATTAACACGAATTGCATCAACTGATTCATTATGAAGTATGTTGAGAAAAAAAAACATTATACAAGCAGTTAAACCTACCCAATTGTACTAAAGGGCTATAAAACAAACAATAAAAATTGCTATGATTGAAATATGTACACCATTGTCCATATGAGGATGAATATTTTACCCAAGTTAACAATTTACATGTATATAAGTACGTTATTCTTATATACAAATACACTGTCGTTCGAACAATAATAATTTATAATTTTTATAATTATTAATTACGAGTTATCATCAGGTAAATGTCTAAATGTACCTGTTACAACAGATGACCTTTACTGACCTTTCTGATCATTCGTGTTGAGAAAATCGTGATTACACTTATAGGTTACAGCCCTTGAGCAACATAATTCCTTTTTAAAAAAATAATTTGGTTTAACGCGGGTAATGATGCCCTGAACAAGATGATATCATTGCCATTGTATTGTTGCTAAAAAGGGGTTAGTAAATAATTTGAAAAATTTGCAAAGCTCTCTGAATATTAATTAACATTTTTATACCGTTTTGTTTTACTTGCAGCTATTTTTAATTAATTCTCAAATAAACTCTCCATACATTTATAGACATATATTTTGCAAACAAGATTACTAGAGCAAAAAAATTCTTTAAGATTGTTTTCGATTTTTATATAACCATCATGGAAAATCTTGTGTTGTTTTATAGTTTTTTATGTGTAAGCTTCCCTAACTACATCTGATTTAGTTGTGTTTGATGTAACATTTCGATAGATTTTTTATGATTATATAGTCGGTTAAAATGTTGCTGTTTCCCATTTATACTTAAAAATGAGTATGGAAACTTTTCTGATAATGTTGTAAAGCATTTGGAACTGAAAGTTAATATCATTTAAATTAAACCGAATTTAGCTAATCCAACGAACATCAAAGACTTTGAGAGTGAAATACATTCCTAGTCATATATATAATATCTCATAGAGTAACAGATAAGAACAATACATCCAGTTTCAAAACATATCCATAAAGGGTTTATCTTTAAGAAGAAAGACCAAGGTTCCACATTGTCATAAATCCTGTCCGGGAGAACATTACTCTGATAAATTCCGAACAATTAAAACTCCAGTCGATTTCTTCCCCGTTAGTTTCTTTATAGCTTCACATAACTCATAGACACTTTAATCTGGGGCACGCAGATCATTAACATTTGTTATCACATCGTTTCTGATTAAACAACGGCATAAATTTCGAACATTTCACATTTCACTCGAAGATACGTTTAAAACTTTGCCACCAACTTGACATTTGACGTAATTTAACTTTAATCCATCCACTCTACTCCGTATCTCCGCTTGAAAGATGGGTAAAATCTCTCTTTATTTATTTCCCTACCATTTCTGCACACACGTAAATGGGAAGACGGGAAAGAGAAAATAACAAAGTTATTGGATTCGGAGTTTTATTTATACAAATCAAAGTTCCCCCACCCGCAGTCGAAGTCATATACTAAGAACCCGTCTCCGCAGGATCGCTGCATGGGAAACAGTTTGAATGTTTAGATTTTCTATCATCTTCCTAGCATTCTATTCTTTTAGCGCTACAGTGGTCCTTCTCTCGCGCCCGTCGGAGCTCCCTAGCCACCGGAATGTGTCAGCAACACACTAACACCGTCATTGCCCCAGGGAAACCTGAGAAATTGAATGATATAGAAATCGTATAGTCTTTCACAAGAAAGTCTCTGTTAATGACAGTTTCATAATTAACTACGGCGCGAATGGGTTTTTGTGTTAGAATGACTGCTTTACAAATGATTTTGCGCAGATCTAGTTTTCCTGCATCTTGCTGTGTTTATTGCGGTAGCTGCGATTAGCCACGAGGCGACGAGAATGTTGTGTGTGTCTTCGTGTCGTCAATTCACAAGCTCAGAAATTCAGATTCTTGCTAGAGGTAGGGTTCGGGTGACATGATATCGTAAGAAAGCGCCACGACAGAGAGCCCTAACGTATAAATCACGTCACCATGACGTTTAATGGCCATCGCATCAGGTATCAGGGATGAAAACAGCAAAATGTTGAAGGAATTTAAAGGTAGAACCAACTGAAGTAACAAATTGCAGACTTACAGAGTTTAGTGTTAAGTTATATTTGTACATACATATCGACGGCAATTTTAAATTGTACATATTTATCCGTAGTAGGGGTGGGGGCGAAATATAAAAACATTAGCCAACACATGAAGGTCGCAATATTATCGTAGCAGCATAAGGGAACGACATACATTGTTGTAAAACCACGGCCAATAAACGTTCCAATTAATCACTTTTTTAAAAAAATAAATGAAATACTATCCTATGAAATTTTTGTCAAAGTATTTCCTGTAAAGAGAACTTGCATCTCATTTACATTTTGGTGACATATTGGCCCAAACGTATAAATGTATACTGTTAATTTTCATACTATTTTGTCTTGTATATATTTGTACACATGCCACCAAAATAAACGTACTTATAAATAATTGTTTTCCGAAAAGACTGTTCGCTCCTTACGCAGCATTATGCATTTTAATAAAAGACCGTATTTGCATTATTAAAAATGCTTTTAAATTGTGCTTGAGTAGTTTATCCATAGGTCAAACGTTATATTTAATGTGTACTTATTGGAAGAATATGAATAACTCGGGAAGCTGCCCATGAAGTATGCATAAACTTATGGTTATAACAAGTCTATGAACTAATCATGTGTCGATGCCAAATCTCATAGAAACAAATATGGTAACTTGGAGTATACATTTCAATAATGTTTTGCCGAAACATTTAAACAGATCGAATTATTAAAAGTTAGTGTGCAGCTTTGTATCGAATATCTCAACAATATCAAACTTTATAAAGTTAAAATTGAGAAACATTTCAACCACCATCCTTTCCATGACAACCTGACAAATTCTTTGTAATGCGCTTACATGTACATTCATGTATAACAAGATAGGTATTAAAAATTGGCATCGTAGCAAATATTTTAGTTCCTGAGTTGGGGGTGAGGAATGGCCAATCTGGATCTATGAGATTTATATAGGCCGTACCAATTGTACTTAGCTGGCTTATAGTTAGGTTTTGAATGATATCTACATCGAGCTGAAACACTTCAATAGAACACGTGTTTTTTTTTTCAGACATGAATGTGACACGAGGACTTTTACTACCAGTAATGCCAGCTTCCTTCGTACAATCGCATCTTGTTTAACCACCCAACTCCTGTGATGAATAAGAGTTTGGCATTTCACGCTGCTACATCACATAGCTTTCTCACAGTTCCTACATATTTTGTCGAATCAAATATGTGAATTAGACAGTCATTGGTATAAATCACTCACAAAAGCATGTAATACGTATAGTACTATTTAGCACCTGGTTGAATAGAAAACACGAATGTTCATTTCTTACGATAACACCGGTGACGTAATTAAATTCGTTGGAACTCCCAGAATGCAATTGGCAAAACAATGAGTCGCTGTAACCGTTTATTTGTGTGACAACGTCAATAAAGGGACTACAATTACAAACAGCGACCCTTTTACAACTTCATCCGCCGCCCAATTGTGGAGAAATAGCCATTAAAGGGTTCATAACCAGATTAGGGGCTGAACGGGCAATCAATTCGCGGAAGAAAATAACTCCCCTAAAACGACTGCTTTGCAGTAAAGATTCAATTGAGATTCCTCCGCGGAATACTAATGATCAAGGCGGGATATTGGACTCTTTAAAGGATGAGAGAGACCCACAGTAAAACTGTCGCGCCTGTCTAGAGTTGCTTGAAGATTGGCAATTGGTTGGACAAGATGTGGCGCGTGATTGAAAACCAAAATGACCGTGTGTTTTTTTTTATTCTCCAAAGCATTCAATGTGTATAATCTGTAAGCAACCTGCTATTGATTTAAAATACTTTGTCTATTTTGTAGGTGGTTGTTCGTGTGGTAATTTTGGGCTTCAATAAACTGAATGTTTACATTTTTAATAATAAGTTAATAATGGTCGTCAATGTAAACCACATCAATTGTCTACACATGTATAAAGGAACGTAAATGAGAAGTGTGTGTTTTCGTTTCATATCTAAAACACGTTATGTCCTTTTAAATTCTGTTTTGGAAAGATCTGTCTACATCATCCTACACCAAAGTAAACATTGTGCTACTGTCAAATTTGCGTTCATCGTTCATGCCAACAAATGCTGCAACATAAAATTTAGCAAATGGTTTTCAACATACGTATTTCAACAAAAGAACTTGTGAACATGAATATACCAACCGCAACAAGCGACCTGCAACGTACGACCTTTGGCATCATGTCAAACTTTGCATCTTATCTCTATACACGATCAATTCATAGATTTAAATGACCTATAAAATTAATGATTAAGCAAAGACAGTAATAATAATAATAATAATGATAATAATAATAATAATAATTATTATTATAGTAATAATAAAAATGATAATAATAATAATAATAATAATAATTAATGGTAATTAACAAGCAAGTTTATTATTATTAATATTATTATTATTATTATCATTTTTATTTTTTATTTTTATTTTTATTGTATACCAAGAGTGATGTATATGTTTTTTTTTAAAAAAAAAACAGGTACTTGCTGTGAATATTCTTGTATATAAAAATAATAATTAAGTTATAAATAATAATAATAATAATAATAATAATAATAATAATAATGATAATAATAATAATAATAAGAAGAAGAAGAAGAAGAAGAAGAAGAAGAAGAAGAAGACGAAGAAGAAGAAAAAAAATATTATAAATGATAATTAAAAGGGAAATTATTTATTATTATTATTATTATTATTATAATTATTATTATTATTATTATTATTATAATTATTATTATTATTAGAAATCTAGTATACCAAGAGTTACATAAATGGTTTCTTTACAAACTGATACTTGCTGTGAACATTCTTGTATAAAAATTGAAAAGAATTACCATCACATAAATAAGAATATATGACAAAGTCCTATGAGCATTGCAACATATATACCAAACCATGAAAAGGCACAGGACAAAGGTATTCACATGAAAGCCAAATGTAAAAGTAAGATTAAATCTGTGATGAGTCATTTCACAAAAAGTGCAAATCCGACAGGTACTGCCTTGGAACGGTCAGTCGGCAAAAGGGACGACTGGGGTGATTAACCCGGTTTTACAGAGTTCAAATCTCGCACTTCCTGAGGAAAACCTTGCAAACAATGAAAAGAAAACCGATCTATTTGAATAAAAAATGTCCATGTGCTGACGTTTTCTTTTAATATGTTATGACGAAAGTAGTGACGTCATTAAAAACTAATGTCCACATAGTAATTAGCAGAGTGAGAAATTTTATTTCTGTTAGAAGACCTAACCAACATGTTCATTGTAAGTGAATAAAGATGGAACTGAGGAACCAAAGTCCAGTGTCTATTAAAGGAAATATACGTAACCATCCTTATAGGATGGATTAAATGACAATAAAGATTACATGCACGGGGAGATGTTTTACGACCTCCATACTGCACAGGTAACATTGTTGTAATCATGAAAAAGAATATATGACAAAGTCCTATGAGCATTGCAACATATACCAAACCCTGAAAGAGGACAAGGTATTCACATGCAAGGCATATGTTCAAGTAAGAACAAATATGTTATAAAGTCTTGTCATTAACGAATGATGAATTTGCTAACATAGGTGTATATTTAATTTAATTTATAGTTGGTATTCGGAAAAGAATACTGCAAAACCAGAATGAAAATACGAAGAAACAAAATCTTTTACGAACGAATCACAAATGGGTCATCGTAAATTTATCGTCTTGAAGAAGTCGTCATCATAGTCACTTACAAACGTCGTTATTAACGTGAACTAAAGACGTAGTCATCATAGAGATTTGAAGACGTCGTCATCAAAGTGACTTACAAACGTCGTCATCATAGTGACTTAAAGATGTCGTCATCATGGTGACTTAAAGTTGTCGTCATCATAATGACTTGAAGACGTCGTCATCATGGTGTCTTAAAGACGTCGTCATCATGGTGTCTTAAAGACGTCGTCATCATAGTGACTTGAAGACGTCGTCATCATGGTGTCTTAAAGACGTCGTCATCATGGTGTCTTAAAGACGTCGTCATCATGGTGTCTTAAAGACGTCGTCATCATAGTGACTTGAAGACGTCGTAATCATAGTGCCTTCGTCATAATGACTTGAAGACTGTGGTATGGTAAAAAGTAATGAAGGGATCGTGTTTCATCTTGAAATACAACATGGTCGTTAGTTCTGTCGGTGTAAAGATGAAAATTGCCGGCGGCATTAGGAAAACAACTCAAAAGACTTCGTAAAACGCATAAACACATAATCCACAAATGTTATTGCTCCAAGCACCCACCATTCTACATACATGTTAACAAATTGTACCAACTTCTTAGTTACTGGTGTCAGCCCACAACTTGATAAGTAAAATGGTCATTAAAACATGTGGAATATTTCATAACAACAGAATATCTCAGGTTAGAATTTGAACCCCCAATAGCCACTGTAATAATTTTACATAACATTTTATTTATTTATTAAAAAAAGGCTTGTTAAAATGTATCATAATAAAATCAAGGTAGAACAATGTAGTGATTCCAATGTAAGCAACATTGTAACACATTTTCCTATACAATTTAACGAAGTAACAATACATTTCTTTACAATGCCTAACGATTTGACATACCCCATTTTTACTTGTACAACTTTACATCGCTAAACAGATACATCTAAATGAAACCCTATTTAGTGTTTTTAACGCATTGCATAATACTAATATCCCAGAGTCACTAGAGTCACTAAAGATACAGAATTTCAAGACCACAGTTTGGTTAAAGACCATGTTTGGATCTAAATGCTGCGCATTTATTCTTAAGAGCATTAACGTTTTTTGTGCTTGCAAAACCTCCCTCATATATTTACTGGTAAAGTGTTTAAATTTATAATAAAGAACGCTTAATGGTGCCTTATAGTTTTTCCTTTTGAGTACCCACTTAGAAATGTGTCCATACTTCTAGACTTGCATTAATAATAAGATCTGGCAAAACAACCATAAATCAACTTCTTTAAGCAAGTAAATGCTAAAACTCATAAATATGTTTTAAAACATCTCATTTGACAATAATTTTAAACTTTTGATTACTTTTTTGATTGACTTGTATCAGCAAAGCAATGAAAAATGTAACACTGCACGAAACAGAACATAATTTTCTCTGGAACTATATTCTCCCCCAAACCAGAGCCCTCATTGCGCCATTAAATGTCACAACACGAAACGTTCATTTTAACAAAAGCAAAGCGTTCATTCATTTCTTAATTATTCCAAATTTCACTGTTTAATTTTATAAATGCATTTTAACAAAATGTACTCAGTATTTATCGACTTAACAACGGGGTGTTTGATAATCTCATTTTCGGTACGCCGTTATTACCAAGAGAATGTATTCTCTTATGACGTCACGACCAACTCGAACTCGGCGGGGATGGCGTATATCTCACAACACCCAGATGCAAAGTTTGATATATCTCTAATGAACAGACGGACATACGCTGTGGTTTTACATCGGAGAGTTTGTATTTTAACACCTCGGATAACCATTTCAGTCGCCACTTTCATCAACTTTTGTCTGAAATCTCCGCGGGATCAGTTCTAGGAAACCTACGCCGATCCTTACTCGAGTCACTTGACTCCGTACAGACAAATCGAGTTTGACAGTTAGTTTCGAAATTTTGTTAGCCGGCAAATTATCCCCGACTGTGGTCCATGAGAAGGGTAGCCGAAAAATCTGCATGGGAGAGAGGAGTGTTGATTTTAAAACACGAGCGCTTTAATTAGTGATTAAGTTAATGTCAAAATAAACCGACAGCCTAGCCTTTGATCTCCCGTCTTACTTTACGTCTGGTCTGCTTAAGAGATTTTGGATTGCTCGTGGACGAAAATTAGGAAATAAATCACCAGAATAAAATCGCATTAAAAGTATGAATCTATATCTGTTGAACATCACTGATATAATTTCCAACCGATGCTGACTAAGGAAAATGCAATTTACATAGATTCTGATGTCTAAACTACGTTAAAATGACATTATTGGTCAGGCTATGTTTAAATCGTTCTAATACTTTTGTCATTAAGAATTGTGCGATTTAACTAAAGCATCGACAAAAACAAACAAACATAAGCATCACCAGCAACATAAGCAACAGTAATAATAGCAATAGTATAGGACGAACAATAGAAACGGCGAAACAATATTTACATCACTAAAACAGCAAATCAAAATTATCAACAGTAGTAGCATTTATATCATGTTGCAAACAATAAAAACGCAAGACAATAACACAAATACTATTTTAACATCAGTAAAACAGAGGAACAGCATTTGCAACGGCAGCAGCAACAACAACAGCTAAAGAAAAGTTGTCATCACGCTTTTGTCCTAGCCACGAACAAAGTGGTTGATGCACCGCGTGATTATTTGCGTTCTATGAGTTCATTCTATGTATATATATATATACATGAATTCTACTTGAGCTCATATGACGTGCACAATCAACGCCATTTTGTGGCAAAGAAAAGGAATGTGTTGATGCCACACATTGACATAATGTAAATACATAATTATGAACAAAGTAAAATATGTATTCAGATGATTTCTCCATCATAATTCTAAAAAGAACAACAATAACACTTACACTAGTCTACATGAACGTTTTTGCCTAGATATGTTTATTAGCGACAATTGCTGGCATCAAACTACGGCACCTGCTTTATCAATTGGAGATTCTCGATTTGTTTCGATCAGTTAGCTCAACCACCTTCTCGATTACTTTTGTCGCCTCTATCCGTCAGTTCTAGTTATTCCCTTTGTCACTTGGGTTGATATACGGCCTATAATGACGAACCTTCCGTATTTTTCCTGAAAACCAAATTGAGTGGAACGCGTCACATTTAACATCAAAAATATAAAACTTCTAGCCTCATTCACACCATTGTAGTCTATTATTTTCCTGCTTTAAATTTAAATTTGAATTTAATTTACTTTTGCCGAAATGAACATTGTTTATACCGCCCATCATCAATATCAAGAGGAATAAAACGGGAATAATTTGTCTTTGATAAAGTGTTCTTTTGTCTTCTCGCCCCGCCCCATTATATTTAGTAGAGATTCGTCTGGTATTAAGTTGTAATGCTATGAGAAATGGGCCGTTTCGGGGTCTATAAATCAAAGTATCAGCGTCAGATATTCGAAGGACGAAACAACTCGGGACGAAAGTGTGTAGGTTCGCATGTGAGTGCGAACCCGGTTAGGGCGTTTTAGCACCCATGGCGAGAATATGCAAATTAAGTGGCTTCGGCAATTCTTAAAAGGCGTTTTATTTGGTTTTATCGAAGCCTTTAACGTTTAATTGGAGAAACTTGTTCAGTCAGAATACAGGCACCTGCAGTCCAAAGATTTTTCCACAAAGAACAATTATAGAAAACAAACGCTCTAAAAAAGAAATTAATACTGCATGATTGCTTCTATTGCTTCCAATTCGAAGAAAATTCAAAATGTGTCGACATTTTTTTTACAAGTGTTTATGAGGTAACAGAAAAAACAACACTTAAAGACGTTTTACAACACAACTGTAGTTTTGTGAAACACGATTGCTTTTATATTGTGTTTTCTTGTTTTAAATTCACAATTTACAACAGTGTTTTTGGACGTCTTAAGAAAATCGGATCAATCATTCGCGAATGACTACGCATCCCCACTGCGCACTCTACCTCGCTCGCAGCACGTGCAGGCTGGAAATCTCGTCTTATCTCGTTGAAAAGCACGTGATATATTATTAAGTGCGCAGTTAAAGCGCTGCAAGCTTCATATTCGCAGCGTGGTTCTACCCACGATACTGACTAAGTAGTGATGCTTCACTCCATTTTATTTCCAAAATATTATCAATATAGCGGCAAAACTTTATCTCTGATCTCTTCTTAGACAAAATTATTAGCCGATCGACTCTTTCATCTAAAGACCCAGAACATAATCCGCTATATTTTCAGCACGGAACATCTGTTGAAACCACTGGATATGCCATCAGGGGTAAGATCCGAGATTTCACTGATAGACATACAGCCATGTTATGTGCAAATATCATGTCGTTTGTGGATATTATTATTTATAGAATAACTCTTAATTTCAGGTGGTTGTTTTGGACATTCTCTGCTTATTTTCGGCCTTGAAAAATACTCATGAAGATAACATTCAAGAATTTGGGATCTTTATAATTATGTGCTAGAGGAAATATAACTTTTGTATGGCATTTTGGCAATTTTTTTATGTCGCACAGCACTGCATGGCCGAGTGCAGATGAATTAAACTTAATGTATATCCTGATCTGGTTCAAGTCATGAAAATATTCTGTGGCGTTTTCATTATTTATAGTTTGCACGACAAATCTTTTAGTAATATATTTACAAACATATAGATACTATCAAATGTTCTTATTACTATATTTAGTTACTACATACGTACTTCTTCCACGGAAATTCTTCAATAAAACTTTTTTTTTCAGTCTTGTAACGTATACTTCAGATACATTCAAATCAGCTGTGTTTTAATAGTTTGTTACAATTTAAGGTCGGCGTATGACTATGTAAGAACAAATGAAATGTTTAGCTTCCATTGTGATAAACAACGAATCCAATTTGCTATGATGGGCTTGACTTAAGAAGTATAATCGGACTTTGTAATTTGTATCTGTTCCGCGTTTAAAAGATGATCAGCAACAAACATGGTCGCACAACCTTTTTTCAAGCATGCCGAATTCGCAAATCCAGTTGGTAAACCAGCAGAGGAGAGCTATTCACAACACAGTTAACATCTGTCTTTATTATATACGTATAGTGTCTTTATATATGTACAGTGTTTCCATATCATATACTTGTACTGTGTCTATATTATATATGTGTAGTGTGTCTATAGTTTATACGTGTAGTGTTTCTATATTATATATGTGCAGTGTGTCTATATTATATATGTGTAGTGTGTATATATTATATATGTGTAGTGTGTCTATATTATATATGTGTAGTGTGTCTATATTATATATGTGTAGTGTGTCTATAGTTTATACGTGTAGTGTATCTATATTATATATGTGTAGTGTGTCTATATTATATATGTGTAGTGTGTCTATAGTTTATACGTGTAGTGTTTCTATATTATATATGTGCAGTGTGTCTATATTATATATGTGTAGTGTGTATATATTATATATGTGTAGTGTGTCTATATTATATATGTGTAGTGTGTCTATATTATATATGTGTAGTGTGTCTATAGTTTATACGTGTAGTGTATCTATATTATATATGTGTAGTGTGTCTATATTATATATGTGTAGTGCGTCTATATTATATACGTGTAGTGTGTCTATAGTTTATACGTGTAGTGTATCTATATTATATATGTGTAGTGTGTCTATATTATATATGTGTAGTGCGTCTATATTATATACGTGTAGTGTTTCTATATTATATATGTGCAGTGTGTCTATATTATATATGTGTAGTGTGTCTATAGTTTATACGTGTAGTGTTTCTATATTATATATGTGCAGTGTGTCTATATTATATATGTGTAGTGTGTCTATAGTTTATACGTGTAGTGTATCTATATTATATATGTGTAGTGTGTCTATATTATATATGTGTAGTGCGTCTATATTATATACGTGTAGTGTTTCTATATTATATATGTGCAGTGTGTCTATATTATATATGTGTAGTGTGTCTATAGTTTATACGTGTAGTGTATCTATATTATATATGTGCAGTGTGTCTATATTATATATGTGTAGTGTGTCTATAGTTTATACGTGTAGTGTTTCTATATTATATATGTGCAGTGTTTCTATATTATATATGTGCAGTGTGTCTATATTATATATGTGTAGTGTGTCTATAGTTTATACGTGTAGTGTATCTATATTATATATGTGTAGTGTGTCTATATTATATATGTGTAGTGCGTCTATATTATATACGTGTAGTGTGTCTATATTATATATGTGTAGTGCGTCTATATTATATATGTGTAGTGTGTCTATATTATATATGTGTAGTGCGTCTATATTATATACGTGTAGTGTGTCTATATTATATATGTGTAGTGTGTCTATATTATATATGTGTAGTGCGTCTATATTATATACGTGTTGTGTGTCTATATTATATATGTGTAGCGTGTCTATATTATATATGTGTAGTGTGTTTATATTATATATGTGTAGTGCGTCTATATTATATACGTGTTGTGTGTCTATATTATATATGTGTAGCGTGTCTATATTATATATGTGTAGTGTGTCTTTATTAAATACGTGTTGTGTGTCTATATTATATATGTGTAGAGTGTCTATATTATATATGTGTAGTGTGTCTATATAAAAAACGTGTAGTGTGTCTATATTATATATGTGTAGTGTGTCTATATTATATATGTGTAGTGTGTCTATATTGTATAAGTGTAGTGTGTCTATATTATATATGTGTAGTGTGTCTATATTATATATGTGCAGTGTGTCTTCATTATATATGTGTAGTGTGTCTATATTATATATGTGTAGTGTGTCTATATTATATACGTGTAGTGTGTCTATATTATATACGTGTAGTGTGTCTATATTATATATGTGTAGTGTGTCTATATTATATATGTGTAGTGTGTCTATATTATATATGTGTAGTTTGTCTATATTATATACGTGTATTGTCTTTATTATATATGTGCAGTGTGTCTATATCATATCTTTAATTATTTCAGTAGGTACGAGTATACGTGTATGTGCAAGACTTCAACATCAAACGTTTACCTTTTTCTGGATATAATTTCTATATCCACCATTAATGTTCATGCAGCGATGCAAGTTCTTTGCTGTATGTAAAATTTCAGTGCTTTCTTATAAAAAAATATATTTCTTCAAACAGTTTCAACAACTGACAACAGTTATTGATGTACGAGTATTATTGCACAATTACGTCGCTGTTATTTCGATGTTCGTTCAAGATTTCTTCAAGATTCGTGATTTATGTCAAACCGTCGGTGTTTGTATTGCGGCACCATGATTGTCACGGTGTTTAACAAATTTACAAACCTCTAATTATACGACACAGAAGTCCCGTATTTGAATATTAGGTTGACGAAGAAACTACCAAACGCGTGTGGGTTAATGAATTTTTAAACATTAATTTTTGTTCCAAGATTACAGAACCATGAAAACCAGCATTTGTTTGACAAATTTAAGAGAGAGAAGACAAACCTAAAATAACATGTTATCAAACAATGAGAAATTAAGGTAATAACAGAATAATTGTGTCCATTTCCAAGTTAATTGTTGACTGCCGAATTGGCAATATTCTCAGCAGGATACCACGTCAATCATCCCTTCAGACGACAATCAGAGGATATGGCTTATTTTAGGAGTGACGCGTAGGGGTATATTTATCGCCACGTGAAAACCAGTTCGCGCATACCGAGTTTAACTCAGCACACGTGCAAACAAAATAGTACCGACCGCGGAAGATAATAGTCGGCACCAGTTGAGAAAATAACTCCAGTAATTTTCGGTACAAATTTCCGGAATTCAATCTACCCAGTATTGTCAAGACGATGCCACTGGTGACGGAGAAGAAAGACAGTGTCGTCTGCCGAGAACGTTTGTTGTCACGATGCCGCGCGCGCGTATGTCCATGAATCAGTTGGTGCCACCGCTGCGCTGCTCCCGAAAAGATTCAAACCACGTGACCAATGGGTGCACAAAACCCTGGAGTTCACCAGGGGCGCTGTATGATAGACTTAGCCGGGTACCTCCACAAAATAAGATGTCTCGAAAAAAATGACTGAGTGGGTGTTTAATAATTTAACCAAACAAGACGAAACACCGGTTTATGGATTAAATGTGTGGAAGAACTAGTGGAGAATTTTTACACAAAACATTGTTATTCACAAATTAAAATGTCTTTTCAAAATAACATAAAAGATCTTTGAAATATCCATTAGAACATTCTTGACGCTGATCGAGCGCAGAAGCCCATATCAGCTTATTGTTTGTCCACGAATTCGCTATGTTTCTTCGCCTTGCAATATGCTTTTTATAATATAAATGTAACGGACCCATGTATTAATAATTCACACGTAATTGTTTGTTTTTGTTTTCTGTTTTATCGAACTGACACAGTTGTGGTCATATTGCCGACATCCAGCTAATTATTGGTGGAGGAAGACCCCAGATTTATGTCTGAAGAGAACCACCGGCGCAGTGGAGGTTGCATGTAGTTGATAAATATTATTTACTTTCTTATCCTGCCTTGTTGGAAATATAAAATGACAAGAAATATCTCACACACTGATGACTTTAGTGAAATATACACGATAAGATGTATACATAGCCAAGAATAAAACGACATCTTTATGGTTATTCTGCTTAAAATTGAGTTGTTTGAACAATCTCAAACGGATATGTCATCTTACCACTTATAACTGAGTCTTTTGTCACGTTTAACGATTACAGTGTTCGATCTAAGGCTAAAAATGGATATTCTGCATTCGTTAAAACCAGATGCGGTAATGAGAACGCCTTTGTTTACTTTTCAGTAGACCAAATGCTTATAAACATATAAAACAAATACGCCTAGCTTCCTTTGAATATTGCAATTAAATTTATTATAAAGGTGAACTGATTCTTTTATCAGAATGTGCAGTACAATCTTTTAATATTATCTACCGTCTGATTGTTTTGATTTTCTAAATGGATTTTCAGTGAAAATGGTGTTTATGCGGCCATAAAAAGATGCATGAGGCTCAACATGCGAAACAAATGTTCAGTTTGTTATAACGTTACTTCAGGACCTTCTGAGCCCATAATACTGTATTCATAATGTCACACTTACATCCTTGTCTTACATTCAGATACGACGTCTTTGTTCTTAAGCTTGCATCTTGAGTCCCTAAAATCTATTTTCAGGCACTTTGTGACAACATTGAAGTAATATGACAACAAGATCATCTGCCCGGGTAAAGGATGAATAAATAAGGTCAGGGGAGCCCGTAGCGCAGTGGTAAAGTGGCCGACTGCTTAGCATTACGTGGGTTTGAGTCCCGTTTGACTTAATGTGGGAAGGTCTTCCGGCTGATCTGCATTGCGCTGGACATTTGTCCAGGGATTTTTTTCTACCAAAACAGCTGGGAGTCGCTTTAATGACCTAATTGACGATGCTATGTCTATTAACAAAAACACAACAAACAAGTAAATCTGACATTAAATCACAGTTACAAAAATACACTAGAAGAACTAATGAGTTAGAGCAAAATATCAAGTTAAGAATGTTTCTTTTTTGTTTGTGTGTTGTTGTTTTTTGTTCCTTTCCATCCTAACATTTAACGGAAACGCCATTTACCAGGGAACATATTGCTCGACATTTGGCCCTTTATCGAGAACAATCTGTCGATGGGGTCTTTACATTGTCACCGTTCACCCTTTTTCTCCTTCACTCAGCTTCAAGTCGGTTGACATTTAAGCATACTATCAGGGTGTCTGAAAAGGCTTTATTAAATCAATTATCAATCTATTATTTTGAAAAGGAAATCATGAACTGAAATTGATATTTAAGTCACTTATGTTTTGAAGTATTTGGTTTCTGTGAAGACGTGCAATTGAATTAGAACCTATGATTAAAGACAATTAAAAATCAATGCCTGTGTATGTTTGGATTGTTTGAACGTATCCGGACAAGAAAAGTGACAACAAGGAAATAAAAGATGTGGCATGGCAGAAGACGTGACAGGTAATGTACCAGAATGTGGACATCCGATGTTCTTCAAATTATGTTCCATAATTAATGACAGAACATGGTGTTCTTAAAGAAAGTAACAATAATTCTTTACTTTGATGATCTTATTTAACTTAATTAAGTTAATTGCTTTGTCAGTGGGCTGTCAGTGGTGGCTGTCAGTGGTAGGCTGTGAGTGGTAGGCTGTCAGTGTTAGTTGTAAGTGGGCTGTCAGTGGTGGCTGTGTGTGGTGGACTGTCAGTGGACTGTCAGTGGTAGGCTGTCAGTGGTCTATCGGTGGTAGGCTGTCAGTGGTCTATCGGTGGTAGGCTGTCAGTGGTGGCTGTGTGTGGTGGACTGTCAGTGGGCTGTCAGTGGTAGGCTGTCAGTGGTCTATCGGTGGTAGGCTGTCAGTGGTCTATCGGTGGTAGGCTGTCAGTGGTCTATCGGTGGTAGGCTGTCAGTGGTGGCTGTCAGTGAGCTGTCAGTTGTGGCTGTCAGTGAGCTGTCAGTTGTGGCTGTCAGTGAGCTGTCAGTTGTGGCTGTCAGTGGCTATCCGTTATAGGCTGTCATTGGTGGCTGTCAGTGGGCTGCAATTATTAGCGTATTTAACAAGTATAAACCTAATAAAAATATAAACATGTATGAGAAAGTATGTATAATAAAACAATCTATGAATTGAAACAGTAACAATAGTAAGATTGTAAAAGTAACAAAGAGAAAAAGTTACCTGAAACAATATATATAATTTTTTATAATGTGTGTGTTATTCAAACGGCTGTCATTTTAGGAATGACATGCGGGGTTTCCAAAAACTCGTTCATAGAGTAATGAAGTACTGTGATTGGTCAGTGAGCGGTGAAGGCGGGAAAGGAACTGCACGAATGACTGCTGAAATCTATACTGGACCGGTTAAAGGCATTCTACATTTATTTAATACATGAAATAATGCTACAACTAATAAGTAATATTTTCCCATTTAAACATGTAATAATACCTATATCTTAAACGTATTTATAATGGTAAATTTTCTGCCTATGACAATATAATAGTTGAAAGTTGTAAGCAAAAGAACATTACCACGAAGTGCGATAATGTTCATTTTGTTTTTTTAATATTCAGTGTATCACACGGAAAGCTGTATTTTATATAAGATTGTTTTAGCACACCAGTTATTTTGAACATGAAATAGTTAACATACAAAATTGGCCATTTATGTAATCAAATTAGTGAAGTAAAATTGTAACCACTGACAATTAAGCTTGAGAACTTCTATAAAACTACTTCAGAACGAATTCGCTGTTCACGAAGCACTTATCCAAAAATACTTTACCGAACTGTAATGAACTCAAAGATCTTACCCCGTATATAAGTCGGTTATTTAGAACTAACAAAGCAACCTTACCGCAACATATTAAACCATGAACATTATAAAACACTATTAAAGGGTCTTAATTTTATTGAAACTATAAAGTAATTGCATCAGAACCGCACTGAGCCTATGACAATTCTTGCGGCCGATAGCCTTGGTCGAAGGACGTTTTTTGCCCAGTCATTACCCAGCTCATCTATGGGTGTGTTCCGTGTTAAGTCTACTGTGAATATGATAGAAACCTAACTATGTAAGATAATTTTCGCTTACGTCGTTTTGAATGCTTGCCTAAAATGCGGGGGCTGTTTCTTGTCGATGTATTGTTAGCATATGAAGACAAAAACAGCAAATAGTTGTGTTAACCACCTATAGGAAATGACAAAATGGCTGTTTAAAAGGAATTTGGAAAGATTGTCAACGGTAAATGTGATAGAAAAACAACAACAAAAACTTTTATCTAACGTTAACTCATTTTCGATGACGTCAGCTTTTTCATGTCCCTTCCCCGTTTCACTAAGAACAGACCTCGCTATCGCTGTCGTCTTAAATAAAAATGCCCTTTTTAATAAAAGATGTCGTGGAAAGTTATAATTTGCTATAATTCCCAACAGACCCTGCACGTGTGCTCGCGTGCTGGCTTTTGGACTCAACACACGCTCGAATCTCGCTGGGCAATAGATGCGAAAACAATCAGCTTAATGCGTACAGTACAGGTCTACACGTACTATTCCACCTTGTCGCACGCCTGGAATGGAGGGAAAGTGAGTGGGAAAAGCAGAAGTGAGGGCAGCGGCAAAATCGCGTGAGACCAAATGCAACTATTGATGTCTATAATAGACTGAGAGAAGGTTGATTCACAGGAACGCCTTTATCGAGTGTCGTGACTGTCAAAGAAATTACCTGCGAAATCCGAAGCATCTATTAAACATGATTACCTGGATGATGGATGGCGGCTGTTGTTCTTGCTCACTGAACTTTGAACCAGAGCTTTCAAACTGTCGCTGGTTAAATCTGGCGCATGACGTCATTATGCAGCGGCTTCAAGCCAAGGGGATGCTTTTATTTAAAATCTAATTTCACTTTTATGTGAAACGTTTTCTGTTCAGTTTACTAAAGGGCCTGGAACTAATGCTGGTAATGGCTATAGACCGTGCAATGAATATTAAAAATAATGATTTGCAAACCGAAACTTTTTATCATTGTGAGAAATTTTACTAGATTGAATGCGAACCAAACGTGGTTATAGGAGAACGCTTGTAAAACCACCTGCACACAGGGTGTGTTCTATAAACAGCGCTAAATATTACAAATGTAACTATTATTTATTGAGGCTGCATTCTCTGTTTTCTGCGCACAAATGAACTACGGGAAGCCCCGGGTACGAACCAGTGCCGCAAATACCAAAGTTGTAAAAAATGGTAGTGGTATAGTTCCCTTGCTAACACTCAAAATGTATTTTCACGACTGGACGTCGCAGTGTCAGGATAAGGTGACTAGGTGTGTTATCATGACAGGTGTTCTCGACATGCTATAAACAGTAAAGGCAGCACTATATGCTTCAAGTGGACACCATCTCCAGATAACTGCAATACTGTTGGTGGGACGATAAACCCAACAGACAACTTAACTAGTGCATAAGTAACACAATGCATCAACCAGGCAACAACAAAATTAAATCCTGGTCAAACAGATTTCCGAGGGAGCCGGCTGATTTTGATCTACACTCTTTGCATAAAAGAAAAATAAGAAAAGGTCTTAATAGAGTTACCACAAATATTAAAAATATGAGCTACCTCTAGACAAAGGCATACAGAGTAAAATGTAAAAATGACAAAAACACAGAGACGAGGCATTACACGCAGAAAGAAAAAAACAACAGTTACCGCCTTGATCATAAATTTGACTAGTCCTTGCGTAGCAGACAGAGTTAAAATGACTGCGTGCATATGAAAACAACAACAAAAACAACAAAACGAGGAGATTGTCACTGGTAACATCAGGACTCGGGAAGAAAATTCATTTACCTGAGGTTTAGATCCTTTTGTTTTTATTCAGTCGTGAGGGTCCTCGGGTCTTGACCGGGATTGTCGCTTTTATTGCAAATCCTTGTTGGTCAGATTGGTCCGGTAAAGACATTTTTAAATAATGCTTGCATAAATGGAATTTTGTTATAAGTTTAAGAACAATGTATCTTCCCGAACAGTAGGTTTCTCGCGGTTTTATACAGTTTTCGTAATTGAAATCTAATCGGTTTGTAGTCGGGTCGATTTGATAGTTAAGTCCACGGATATTCCTTCAAAAAGGGCCGCAACATGGCAATAAACATCAGTAGGACCAACAAAACATCTGAACAGCCGGTGCCTCACATGACCATGTTGTTAGGGTAAAGAACTCTTAGACCGATGGTCACTTGTTTAAATCCTATAAGTAGCGCCTTTTTCTTTGTTTTTATCTTTCGCTTTTGTGTTATTTTTTTATTATATATATATTTCTGGCTTTAATAGAAAGTTCGGTTCTGTCGTTTGTACTAAATTCAAACATTGCGTAGAAATAATGTACCATGTACATTTCTGCCGATGTATATGTATGAAATGTCAATGGTGGATTTTTTTTCTACATCATTCTTTTTTGGTAAAAATAAAGATCTTGAATGGTTTATCTGCATTGTTCAATATATCAAGAATATATACGTAATAAATCGTAAGTTATTTTAATGCATTAATGTTTAACGATTTTTTTTTAAATAATGCAGATTTCGAATTAGATTTGTGTAATGCCCTATATTAAATTGTTTTAGTGAATAAGGACTAGAATTCCAATTTGGACACATGTAGAATCATAGTATAATGATGTATCAGACGTTGTTTTTTTACTTTGTACAGGTTCGAAAAAAACGGTTTCAAGAACTAGCTGTCAAACTGCACATTGTTTCAGTTGTAACTCTGGATAGTAATACGACCGTGTACGTCTTTAAATGTCACTCCTTCCAATCGATTAAATTTGCAAAGATGCAAACATTCTGATCTTATTATGTGTGTGCACATTGTAACGATACTTGGACGGCATATATATTATTCGTGCGTTTTAACCAAAGAACTTAATTCAGCATTTAAGTGACTGGGCTATGTTGTTGCATACTGAAGCAAAGTTGAAAATGGAGCACGTCGCAGCAGGGTTATGGCCATTATAGCGACGTCCAGCTATTTTGTTGGAGAAATATACCAAAACACAAGTAAGGGGTAGTAACACCAGCGACAGGTCAGCTGGAAGATATTCCAGCATTAAGTGCCGGGATTCGAACCCAAGAAATGCGAGGCTAAAAGGTCAGAGTAGTCATGAGTCGGCGGCTCTTCCACTCGTAGAACATACTAAACCATGAACGAAATAAAAACAACTGAGTGAAATAAAATATAACTTGAATGAAATTTAAAAAACAGTTATGTTACCGTATTTTAATTAATGAGAGCAACAAATAACAACTAAACAGCTTATAATTCAACAACAGTTAACAAAACAACATATCGTTAAAATCAATTATATAATGCAACAACAGTAACTAAATGAATATCATGCAAGAAAATAAAACAATATACAATTTAAACGAAACAAAATACAATTCAATAAAATAACGTAAAATTAATTGAAAACCATACATGTTAATAAAACAACATATATTTTATTGACAGAACATACACTTTCATGAAATGAAAACATATAAATAATATACACTTCCGGTAAAGACATACAACTGATTGAAAAACAACAACAACAACAACAACAACAACAACAACAACAAAAACAAGTTAATTATACAATATACTGTTCAAATAAGAATTTAGTAAAATCATGCATTTAAGTGGAAGAACATACACCATAATTAGAAAAAAATCAATTAAATAACGGCATTCAACTGAAGAAAACAGCATACAATATTTCATGATACAATATGCAATTTAATAAAACATTTCACTCTCAAAATTGACTTCTACAATTAAATGAGACATACAATCTGGTGATAAAACATGCATTTTATAAGCACACCAATCAGTTTAATGAAACAAAATACACTTTAATAAAACAAAATATAATTTAATCAAACAAAATACAATACACTTTAAGAAAACAAAATACACTTTAAGGAAACATAATACAATATAATTTAATAAAAAAAAATACAATACGCTTTAAGAAAACAAAATACACTTTAAGGAAACATAATACACTTTAATAATACAAAATACACTTTAAGGAAACAAAATACACTTTAATAATACATAATACACTTTAAGGAAACAAAATACACTTTAATAATACAAAATACACTTTAAGGAAACAAAAAAAAACACTTTAAGGAAACAAAATACACTTCAAGGAAACATAATACACTTTAATAATACAAAATACACTTTAAGGAAACAAAAAACACTTTAAGGAAACAAAATACACTTCAAGGAAACGACATACGACAGAATGAGACAGCATACAAGTATATTATACAATATACAATTTATTGGAACTATATAGAATTTGATTGATTTAAACATCATACATTTTAATGAAACAACATTCTCTTAGTGAAACGCTATACATGTTTATGAAATGTCAATTGTGGATTGTTTTTTCTACAGCATTCTTTATTGGTGAAAATAAATATATTGAATGGTTTATATGCATTGTTCGATATATCAATAACATATACGTAAAAATCGTAAAAGTTATTTTAATGCATTAACGATTTCTTTAAATAATGCAGATTTCGAATTAGATTTGTGTAATGCCCTATATTAAATTGTTTTAGTGAATAAGGACTAGACTTCCAATTTTGACACATTTATTATACAATTTAATTTAATAAAACATCGTACATATTAATGAAACAATATACACTTTATGAAACGCCATTCATTTTTTTCACTAAAACAATCTGGCATTATTTTTAAAGCAACCTGGTCACAGTTTTGGTACCCAGAACCAGAAATCCCCACTTCATAACACATTTAAAGTATTGCGTCACTATAAACCCAATCGATGTATTGTCTATTATCTGACATATGCTCATATATTCCCTCCTGCGCAGTTTAGATATACCATGTTGTCGAGTTCGAAATAAGTAAAATTAAATTAACTCATTTCATTCTGTGGAAAAAAAAGTTCAAATGTAAACAGGTTTTGGTAAGAAAACAAGTGAAAGGATAAACAGAATTCTAGGTCTGTATTAAAAATAGAAATCGTTGTTACGCGAATGCGATTTAAGTTTGTCTTAGATGATAATATCTTCTTTATCCAACCAAGTACCCTCTAGATATAAAATATAATACTGTTGAACACTTTTATGCAAGTTACTAAATTCAATCACTCTTTTTTCTAAACCGTGTATACAAATTCCGAATATGAAATATACAAGCTTACAATCAAAGGGAAGCAAATCAAATGTAATTTTGAGCAACTGAGCTACTCATAATTACTTCCCATGTAATAACGTTAACGGACGAAATTTTAAATATTCCTTTTTATTATCTCTGTATCATTAAGTACTTAATACATAAAGAGAAGAAAATGTCGATTATTTATATTTTAATTGCATTATACATATGAAATAGTACGTTGTTTCGTAATCTGGTTATCCACCAACGCGTAATTAACGTCAGTGTGCCCTGTACCAAACACCGCAGGCAGTCATGGCTAAATATAGTAACAAAGTGCGTGCATTTCCCGGGTACGTGTCAAAATTCTATTGAGCCACGTCTGTACTGCGGAGTTGTTATAATGCACGTTATGTCCAGTGTTGCGCACACAAACACCACAAACAGGCGACTTCGTTCTATAAGAAGAGATATATAGAAAATACAAGTTTTAAGCACTTATAATCCTTTGATTTCAAGGTAAGTTAACGATTTTTTGTATAGATCCAATTTATGTATTTAATCAACTCCGTTTTCACATTGTATTTGTTTGTTTTGTTGTTTTGAGTTTTGCTTCATTTCATTGTAATTATTGATGGATTTAAACTAAGAAATTGTTGTTGTCATTGATGCATACTGTTTTTAGTAATTGATGATGATGATAATGGTGATGATGATGATAATGATGATGATAATGGTGATGGTGATGATAACGATGATGATGACGATGATGATAATGATGACGATGATGATAATGATGAAGATGATGATAATGATAATAATGACGATGATGATAATGATTATAATAATGATGACGATAATGATGATTATGATGACGATGATGATAATGGTGATGATGATGATGATAATAATGATAACGATGATGATAATGATGACGATGATGATAATGATGACAATGATGATGATGATGATGACGATGAAGATAATAATAATAATAATAATAATAATAATAATAATAATAATAATGATGATGATGATGACAACAACAATAACAAAAACAACAATAATAAAAGCAATCATCACTACCACCATATCAGCATCAACACCATCATAGCAAGTTGAAAATTCTTGATAATATTATATCAACCACTAAAATAAGTTTTTTATTTTGTTAAATCATCCTACGGATGGACACAGGACAGTATCCGTATCCTAACATCATGCCAAAACTCAATGCTGACCCAGGGACACATGGCGCAACTACGAGACGTCACATTACGAAATCAGTAGGTGGAGCTTTCGTTCTGCAAGGATGCGGATGGCTTCTTGTATCATGGTTGGATACGAAAATCAAAATCCTACCGACAGACCCGCTCGTGATGATTGGAACAATGTTTATTATCATGGGAGCCGTGCTTATCTTCGTGACGACATTTAGTAATTGTGTCCATGGTTTGACGTCATGCTGTCCAGCAGTAAAGTATGGTGCAGGCGTGAAAAATACACTCCCAGGAGAAGAAACAAATACAGTTAAAGGGGAAGAAAATGAGGAAGAAAATAATGAACAGATCGAAAACTGTGCGGAGTGTAATGATTTAGCAAGTGAAGTCAAGGAAGATAACGTTGAGGGCTTTACGACGGTCGTCAAACCATTGGTGGAAAAGAAATTTGATTGATAAATACAACATATGTTGAAGTTAGCGAACTGATACACTGGTGCAACATTATAATCAAAATTATTCGTGCTGTTTTCGATTAATTCATATTTATTTATATAATGTATAATATATATTAAAATATACATTCATAGTTATTATATTGAATATGTTTTTGACATTAAAAGAGACTGGTTATATTTCACAAAGCACTTCGACATGAAAATCCGACTTTCTAAAATGTATGCATCGTTTTCATGTTAAAAATCAACTTAATATTGTTACACCCTAGCGTATATGATGTTACTCCTACTGCTCTAAGTTTACTATGTTTATTGGATGTAAATAGTACAACAACACAAAATTCAACTAAATAATTTTTAATTCTTATATTTTTTTATCAAACATAAATGATAACAACAGTTTTTAAAGAGCAAAATAATAGTCTTTATCTCATATATATTAATAGGTAGCCAAGCTCTTTTAATTCAATATAACACCGATCCTATGTATGAAGAATTGCGCTTATACACAACGGAATCGTCAGTCTTATAATCTCCAATGATAAATACAGTTATTAGTGTGCGTAGTGAGTCTCGTTTTGTAAACCATGTCTAAATGACTTAACATCGGTACTATATTGAGTACAGTTCAGCAATGTTGATCTAACTCTTCAAAATGTAAAGAATTATATAAAACGGTGTAGGCAAAATGTATATAAACTCCTCCTTGATAAAGAATTTAATTAAATAAAACCTGTTTTCACTCCAGTTTACGTATTTACTTAGAGCCGACCACTTATAACCAGCATAGAGTCATATTATTGCTACTGCACTTACGTTTGCATTCATAGTGAATGGCCGTCTGCTTTGAAAGCTGAACAAAAGTTATTTTTTTTTGGAAAAATCTGCCTTTTATACTTTTCAGTAGAAGTTGTCCATGTGACCAACTATAAGTTGGTAAGAATAGGTCAAATAACCAAGGATGGTTAATTGGTCAGTGACCAGACTAATATTGACCAAATAATTGGTCACAATTTATGGTAAAACGATAACCCAAATTAAATTCTTTATATAACTTTACAAAGTCTATTAAATAAATTAGAAATTAACTTATAACTTACATATAATTATTTAATATCAAAATTATATACCATGGAAATGAATCTTTGCCAATTCATCATTTTCTTCAATTTCTTGCATACAGACTATATCTTAAGAAGACGATGCCAATAACTACGTAACTTTTAGCAACCACATTTACAATCCCATGATGCAACATTCAAGATGGGAATTACGAACATGCCTTTACACTTTCAAAAAGTAAATTACTGAATTTAAAGACGTTTAAGCTTGATGAAACATGGACATACCTTGGTAATGTGACTTAAACCTATTTGGAATGAAATCTTTAAGAAACAAGGCTCTTAAATGTGAATGTCATCAAAATATCGGATATTGGATGAAGTCGCGAAAACTGATGAAATGTAAACAATGACTTCAGTAAGGTCTGTACGAGCACAGAGTTGAATGGCATGCTGTTGGCTAGTATATTAACCTTGGTCGACACATATTATTGCAATTTTGTGGCTTGTTACCATCATCAATCATATCAACAGATTAATACATAAAGGCAAAAGAAAAACTTCAGAAATGACTTGGAATCCATTTCAACCATGCATTCGCGGTGAGTGGCAATAATACTGGGGTATTACAATATAACCTAAAATCTGAATCTGATTGTCTCTACTGTGCAAATCCATTTCACATCGAAATCCAACTTCTTACATTTGTAAAATAGTTATATAACTTAACTTACTTAACTAAAATGATATTTCATAAAATCTTAAACATTTTATAACACCTTATCCAAACCTCAGACTTTGATCATATTGTGTCACGTTTAGGGCTATTTATATTTGCTATGTCCATTGCATGTTGAAGAAAATAAACATTTTGTACTTTTGCTTTGACTTACTTCTCGCCATTTTGTACTGAACTTTCTCATCTCGTAACCTTGCAGAGTTACAACACGACAATCTGAAGAACAGAATCTTGCGCACTTGTGTATGTGTGTGTGTGGGGGGCGATTGCTGTTTAATTGTTTAAAGGCGAACATAGAAAAAATCTTCATCAATGTGCATGCCGATTTAATCGTTTGGTAATAAATGTATTGCATTTGTCATTTTTGTATTGACAAAACTGCATCGGAAGAATATATTGACACCCTCTGTAAAACATTAAAATATTTTTCTCAATTTTCAAGTCCGTCCATACGTGCTACTCTAGGTCCTTGTAAACAGAATGGAAAAGGGAAAAAAAGCGATACATTTTGTTAGTATATATACATCAAGTAAGACACACGCACTTACCCGCGCTTATTTACGCACACAGAAGCAGAAAACACGGAACTGTCATACAAAACAAAATAGCACATATCACTGTGGTCAAGTGTCTATACAGCGTCACCGGATAAACTATGGCCAAGTGCCCAAACAGCGTCACTAGATACACTGTGGTCAAGTGTCCATACAGCGTCACTGGATACACTGTGGTCAAGTGTCCATACAGCGTCACTGGATACACTGTGGTCAAGTGTCCATACAGCGTCACTTGATACACTGTGGTCAAGTGTCCATACAGCGTCACTTGATACACTGTGGTCAAGTGTCCATACAGCGTCACGGGATAAACTGTAGTCAAGTCCCAATACAGCGTCACCGAATAAACTGTGGTCAAGTGCCCATACAGCGTCACGGGATAAACTGTGGTCAGATCTCCATACAGCGTCACTGGATAAACTGTGGTCAAGTGCCCATACGGCGTCACCGGATAAACTGTGGTCAAGTGTCAATACAGCGTCACGGGATAAACTGTGGTCAAGTGTCCATACAGCGTCACCGGATAAAACTGTGGTCAAGTCCCCATACAGCGTCACCGGATAAACTGTGGTCAAGTACCCATACAGCGTCACCGGATAAACTGTGCTCAAGTGTCAATACAGCCTCACTGGATAAACTGTGGTCAAGTCCCCATACAGCGTCACCGGATAAACTGTGGTCAAATGTCCATACAGCATCACGGGATAAACTGTGGTCAAGTCCCCATACAGCGTCACCGGATAAACTGTGGTCAAGTGCCCATACAGCGTCACCGGATAAACTGTGGTCAAGTGTCCATACAGCGTCACCGGATAAACTGTGGTCAAGTGCCTATACAGCGTCACCGGATAGCTGTGGTCAAGTGTCCATACAGCGTCACCGGATAAACTTTGGTCAAGTGTCCCTACAGCGTCACCGGACAAACTGTGGTCAAGTCCCCATACAGCGTCATCGGATAAACTGTGGTCAAGTGCCCATACAGCGTCACTGGATAAACTGTTGTCCAGTGTCCGTACAGCGTCACCAGATAAACTGTGGTCAAGGCCCAATACAGCGTCACGGGATAAACTGTGGTCAGGTCTCCATACAGCGTCACTGGATAAACTGTGGTCAAGTGCCCATACGGCGTCACCGGATAAACTGTGGTCAAGTGTCAATACAGCGTCACGGGATAAACTGTGGTCAAGTGTCCATACAGCGTCACCGGATAAAACTGTGGTCAAGTCCCCATACAGCGTCACCGGATAAACTGTGGTCAAGTACCCATACAGCGTCACCGGATAAACTGTGCTCAAGTGTCAATACAGCCTCACTGGATAAACTGTGGTCAAGTCCCCATACAGCGTCACCGGATAAACTGTGGTCAAATGTCCATACAGCATCACGGGATAAACTGTGGTCAAGTCCCCATACAGCGTCACCGGATAAACTGTGGTCAAGTGCCCATACAGCGTCACCGGATAAACTGTGGTCAAGTGTCCATACAGCGTCACCGGATAAACTGTGGTCAAGTGCCTATACAGCGTCACCGGATAGCTGTGGTCAAGTGTCCATACAGCGTCACCGGATAAACTTTGGTCAAGTGTCCCTACAGCGTCACCGGACAAACTGTGGTCAAGTCCCCATACAGCGTCATCGGATAAACTGTGGTCAAGTGCCCATACAGCGTCACTGGATAAACTGTTGTCCAGTGTCCGTACAGCGTCACCAGATAAACTGTGGTCAAGGCCCCATACAGCGTCACCGGATAAACTGTGGTCAAGTGCCCATACAACGTCACTGGATAATCTTACTACTTTTTGTGTTTTTCTGCTGTTTACACGATATTTTGCTATGTTGAAGTTTAGCTATGGGAAACCTTTTCTAACTAAAGTACAACGAATCATATTCTCTATGTTCTGGAAAAAAAGATACAACATACTCGTTTATATTATATTAATATTGATATACAATTATTATTTGAATTTTAGAAATAGGTATGCTTACATTTAATTAATAGCCTTCTGCATAAATATTGACTGTATAACTGCCTTTTATGGAGCATGCTGTTTATGTAAAAAAAAATCCAGACCTGTAAGATTTACAATGTACAGTTGTAATACAAATATGCAGTTGTCGATTGAATCTTTGTCGGAGAGAGATAGAGAGAGGGAGATAGAGAAAGAAAGAGAAAGACAGATAGACAGACAGGTTCGGACAGTTTAGGGACATGGCTAGCAGTAAATGGGCAAAAATATAGACCCAACTACTTTTTAAAATACGATTCTGTTTTTCATGGAAATGTCTACGACTCAGATTGGATAATGTTTCCATTAGATAATTCGAATATAAAGTTAGTCTCATTTCTGTGTTATTATAAAATTTAAAAAAAGAACCGTCTCCGGAAGTTTCGCCCTAATCGTGTTCGTACTAAAACAGAATAACAATTAACTGGCACTTAGACTCACTAGATCTACATGGATATATTTTAAAATATTTTGCTAGCTTGTTTAAGTGGTGCTACAGTTACAGCGTATTGTGAACCTTTTCCTTTTAATACAGAATATGGAGGGGATCTGGGAAACTAAATCTATTCAAAATTTTAAAACTTTACAACACTCAACAGAACCATAATAATTTATATTTAATCTTAATTACATCCAAACAGTATTATACGTTAATATTACAAATTTTAGTTTCTTAACTGGAGTTAAACCATATAGGTGAAATTCATTCTTTCATATTTACAAAAAGTAAGTAGAAAACAAAACAAATATGAAGATAGAGATCTGTAAAAAGGTGATGTAGTATACATAGAATCTTTAGTTAAAATCGTTAGGTCAAACTTCGTTCTACTTCCATAAAGTACTATTGACGATTTGCTTTCTAGATAGTACTCTGGTAGTTACAAGCTGAGGCCTTACATAATGGCTAAGAACTAAAATCTCTGTTGAGATCTGGAAGTCGAATCCAAGAACACTGGTTACTGGTTAAGGCAAACAACTCATGTTGGCAGGTATTACCACAGGGATAAGTAGAGTTTTTGAACATATATATCTATAATATTAACAAGGAATGTAACTTCAATATCACCATTTCATATAGTGCCCTTATAAAACTGTTGCTATCCTAGTCATTTGATGGGTAAAATGCATCAGCTTTTGTCTATCAATGGCTTGGTATATTTTCTTTATTTACAAATAAAACTTTTTTTTCAATATAAGAAGCATATCATCATGATTTTTGATTGTAAAATACTTAAACTTACGAAATTCCGTTAGTCCGACACAGGTCCGTACACTCAACCCCCAAGAGTAAAACGGTCCTTCTTCGCAGTAACTCGGCGAAATTTTTGTTCCGTTCAACAATGTCACTAAATATCTCTCACTGACTCACAAAGTTCCGTCAAAATACAGCGAAACAATGCTGTAATAGTCCAATTACACGATTCTGCTTTAAAATTTTGAGGACGCGGCCATTTTACTAGTCACGTGACAGCAAGCCTTATCGTCTTTGGAAGGAGTTGTTTCATTGGACGGCAAGTCTCAAAAACCAATAAAACGACTCGTTACTTCGCTTATCACGTTGACTAGTAAGATGGCCGCGTCAACTGAAATTTTAAAGCAGAATCGTTAATATTTATAATAATAACTAAACTCAATAAAGGACATACATGTACATAGAAATTAACGGAGGCTTTATATTTGTGGCGCGGAACTCACTAGCCAGACGTTGATGATGCACGTAAATTCAAATGGAATAGTAGATAGATAAAAAATAGCTCTAAAGTTTCATTGTTTTATTTAGGTCTAACTTTATTTAATGATATACTCATAGATATATTAAATACATTTTTGAACTAAATTTAACTTTATGGGTTTTTTCCTTAATGGGAGGTCAGCAATATGCACTCGGTGTTTTTTTTAAATAAAAAAGAGTGGATCTTTTTTCTTTGTGACCATATTCGGCTTCATTTTTAATAAAATATAGAAATATTTCACGACTAAGACATGCATGTGGATAATAGGTCATTTTACCCTGGTTTAGTAATTTGGTAGTTACACACTTATTATACAAAGCTTAGTCGTTACACACTCTAGATATTAAAAATGATTTTAATAAAAATAACAGAAATAATTCCAGCTGAACCTTTCAAAATTCACTAGAAAACCCTGGGTTTCGCGACCAGCTCCAACAGTTATGAACATTATACATACAATCACCGATTTGTTGCAGTTTCTACGCATCTGTTTAATTGTGTTTTGTCTCAGAATTCACAGATAAAAGCATGACTTTCCAAACAGTATCTGTCATCCATTAGGTAGCTTTTGTGATCCGACAGAACACCGCAGTGCTCGCCATAACTGAGGTAATTGTTTGGTTCTCCGGGCGCCCACGGCCGGAACGTGAAGTGCTCCTGGGAGCCGGTCCAGACCCAATCACAGCCAAGGTCAATGTCGTTCAGCCCGACGTATATTTGGAGAATGGCTGCCGGGAATAAGAAATTGAAATGGTTTTGTTGTTGTTTTCCAAATACACCGCACTTACACACATGTGGGCATATTTGTTGCGCTATTATTAATAGAGGAAGATCTGAACATATTTCTGGACAGAACCCCCGGCACAACGCATATCAGATAGAAGATCTCCTTAAATGAAAGTTTTTGCCCCGACAGAGACAAAGACCCACTCGAAGAAAGAAGGTGAGGAGATAAAGGTGGTATCCAACATTTGATATAAACAATATTTTCATGGAACATCTTAATAAACTACTGTTACCTGAACAGATCTCGCAAAATGCTGAGTATTGATGTCCTGTACCTGTATGAAAAGTTAATGATAACGCCGCAATCGTCATTGCAAACATGTATTTCCTATCTGAGCCACGCTGCACAGTTAGCTATTTTTGAACAAAGAAAACCACGTGACCACTTAGGTTTTAGCTCATCCACGTCATCCGCTGTGACGTCGATGTCTAGTTTGAGCAGGAATTCCATTCGTTCTTATTTATAGATTTAACAAAAAAGAAGATTTTAAGTTGATTAACAAGTTTACTGCCCTGAAATTTGAGGTACTGTTGAAAATCGTCAAAGCTTAGACTAAAGTATGATTGTTTCAACAGAATTTATGCACATATGTTAGATAAAGACAAACTCTCGGATAGCACCTTTAATACTGGACGACAGTCATAGGGGTTCTCTGTATAACTATGCTTTATTTTAACGTATGGTTCGTGAATTTTAGTGGGAATAGGCGTGTGCTTGGCCCCCGTCCAAATCCGCCAGCAGCGCTAGAAGGTTTAGCACGGCAACATTGAACTTTATTAGGTTTTCGACTAGGTTACCACAGTAAACACACACAAGGAAAATATAATTTTCTTAGTTTGAGGTACGAATAAGAAGAAAATTAATTTCCCTTGTTTGTAATGAAGTAACCGCTAGATGGCAGTTTGCGCACGAGACATTCGTGCTGTATAGCGCAGGATTGTCATTCAGCTTTGGGTAACCGAAGTAAACACATCGATTTTTTTTAGAAGCAGCTTATAGCAAATGAATGCAGTTATTCACGAACTGACTTATGACTTTACAGTGTCATTTTATAAGGTAATTTATACGTGATTGGTGGTCAATGATATATTGAGAAATCTTTTATTTCATTGTAAATGTTATGATTAATAGGGTTCATATTTATCCAGTATACCCAAGTGTAATTCGAGCGATTTTTCAAATGAAATGTTTGAAATTGAATTTGGATCTTGTGTTTTATGTTAATTAAGATTTCGGAATGGTAATCAGGGAATTGTGGTGTTTGTAAACCGTTAACCCAATCGGAACCCCTCGGGTTATTCCGTCCTCTACTGACAGAAATCACGATCGTTTTGTTCGCCTGATGTCGGCAGAAGAATATGCCTAAAATGTAATTCGCACGAAACATAAACAATGGCATCGCCTGGCAGCTGTGTGTCTGCTGCGATAGTTAAATTAAAATTTGGATTATTTAAATTTAAAGCCGCAACAAGTTGAAGCTTTACAGCCGTTGTTTCAGTGGAGAGGTACGCTGGCCGTGTGGCCAACAAGCTTTGGAAAAAGTTTGATATATCCGGTACTACCCTATAAATGGGCTTACTCAATATAACACTGTATTATTAATATTACTGCATTATGTAGAAAATCAATGTTTATCCACTGCAGTGAGCTGTCATTCGAGCTACTTCTATGTTTTGACGTCTGTTACAATAGTAGTCCCATTTAAGGAAGTGGTTAAGGTGAACCTGCTACCCAAATACATGCGAGAGATGATTCGTTACGGAAACCAGCGAATATGCACGAGTGCCAGTTAGTTGTTGTCATATAAGAGTTTAGCCGCCCTTCGTGCTTACTGTTTCCTTCAGTATTTTACTGTTTTAACTCATGAATGGACGTGACGGATATTCGCGCATGCGTGTTTTGATGACGTGCTTCAAAGCTTTTTATTTTTCTAAATTAAGACAGACGAAATGCTTCTGGATAAAAAGTATAAAGTAGTGCCTAGCGTATTGATCTATTGTAGTTAAATACAATCTAGCTATTATACGGAATTTAAAAACGATTAAAACGAACCAACTATGTTTAAGTTTAAGTTTAAAAGCAAACAGATAACGGGGCAACTTTATTTGCATTCGGAACTCACATGCATTCTGCATCATCTCCACTACAAGCTGGTATTCGGCTTCACAAGAAAACGCAACAAGATGACCGCCTGTGTTTGAGCACATGACCTACAAAATATAAACAGAAACTGTCTTGGCTCCGGTGCCTGAAAAATATTTAATTTCAATTCTTTTTTATTGCATTGTATTTACAAATAATGAATGGGCGAAATAATGCACGGGTAAAGTTGTTGCAGACTAAACAGACTACAAAATGTAACATTGTTGTTTTTTACCGACGCACTTTCCTGAGTCATTCCCTTCATGAGCACCTGACAAAATGAAAGTTACCATATCAATTATTTACCGACGCATTTTCCCAAGTCATTTCCTCTGCGTGCACTTGATAGAAGGATAATGGTTTCACATCACATGTCTCTGGAATATAATAATGGACATAGTCAACAAAATTTAGTAGCAACAACAAACACAGTGAGTTACAACAGCCCACAGCCTCATTATCCAGATATCAAACTGATGATTGACAATATCATCTCCAAGAAGCCATATCTATTAATGGCATGAACAAAAACTCAATAATGTTTGTCAAATACGAAAGCTCTGTTTCTTAGTTCACAGATGGTTGAAATACAATCATACGTTTCAATTTCTATAAAAAGCTATTTTTGTCTGCCTTTATGCATGACGAAGGTTTAGTTTACAAAATCCATATACATATAGTTTACTTGTCTTATTTAGCTTCCGTATTTTGCCGTTGTATAAACTGCGCCGACAGAAGTGACGATATATTTTAATTATACACGTATCTCTATATTTCTAGCGACAACCTACCGACTACGCATCTCGGTGGTGACGTCAGCAAATCGTCTCCCGTATTAGCCAATGAACACGTTCCATTGGCGCGCCACAGAAATGACGCCAAACACTCGAATGACGTAGACCCGATAAGCACAAGTCCTTCGTTACAACTGTACGTTACGCTGTTACCGACAGCAACGTATGTTCCGTTTTCAAGTGACGGGGGTTGGGTGCAGTCTGGAAGGACAATACGAGCCGAAAACATGCTTTGCTCAGTCATCTACAGCGGAGGTTATGCGGTGATATTTTGATTTATTCCTTGAAGCGAAGCTAAACTCTGACAATAAAATAAGGGACTTATAACTTCTTATTTAATTTACAGCAGAATTCTTAATTGTCAGGCCTAAGAAATGCATAAATACCAGACTTTATTGCATAAATTTCAATTAAAATATTTAAGATTTAGAATGTATTGTACCATATCTTGATATTAAATAATTCCATGTTAAAACAATAAACGTGGCCAAGTCACGAAATCAGGTTTTCAACGATTTAAAAATTAATTTTAGTAGTAGACTAAAAAGACAGCAAACATGTGGTTGTGATATTAGTTATTGAAGAAAAACAGTAGTGTGCATGTAGCAGACAACATGCATGCAGGCGCAAGGTAACTAACACAGGCAACATGCACAACATGCCGTGCTAAGTAAGTAAGGAAGGGGCAAGTTTATTACCAGGGTGTTTATGACTGGCAGGATTGTGTTGTAGAAGGGTTTATCCGAACTGAAGTTATCGACCGGAAACTATTTTTTCTATTTTTAGTAACAGTGACCTTGACCTTAACCCGACTGGACCCTAACATAACTACATACAAACAAAAATACCTCTATTTTAAGACAAATTATTAAGCAGAAACTGTTTTTCTAGTTTAGTTCAATGACCTTGACCTTGATCCGACTGGCCCTAAATCCAATCCAAAGCTAGGTCTTCATGCAAGCTTGCTATATCCAAAGTTTCAGCAAGATTGGTTTATCCAAACTAAAGAAAGCCAACGCCAAGTAGGTCTTCATGCATCCTTGCTATATCCAAAGTTTCAACAAGATTGTATATAACCAAACATATATACTTATAGGCTTTAAAGGTATCGACATACTTTTACAATGAAGAAGATTTGTTTATGTCGTCACTTACAGTTCTGAGTGCATGTAGTATTGTCATTTCCGTTTTCATCAGGTAACCACGTGCCGTCTGCCTGACACGTGTAGTTGTCAGGACCTGCCCGCAGAAAATAGTCCCAGCAGACGTAAGTTATTCGGCTGCCTTCGTATCTGTTGGAACCAACAATGGCTGTGTTAGACACGACTGGTGGATCCGGGCACTCTAAAATAGTTTTGGTAAATGCTTTCGAATTCTGTCAAACGAAGACCATAGAATTTCATAGGTATTGTTAAGCATAAGTTAACGCCAACGTGCCGTAGAACGGTGCTGAGCATAGTTCTGTAGTGAATATGCTCTCCCTGAAATAAGTCAGGTGCTCTACCACCCGAGCTACCGGACATACAGCCATGAAGAGAGTGTATTCACTACACTCCTTATTCAGAAGTCCATCTGTATTAACAACGTTCAGCTTTAACATTACTATGCTTTCTTGTGTAAGTCTTTTCGTTTTGTGACTAGTATCCATCATTTAAATAATTACATTTTTTTATTAACTACACGTTTTATTTTTTAATTTTATTTCCTTCGGAATGTTTTAACCATGATAACTATGTTAGAAAGAATGGAATATAAACGATACTTGTAACTCTTAATGTCATGGAACTAACCCTTCAGACACTGAACAACTCCCAACAATCCGTCGTAAGGGTTCACCCACTCGCCCAAACTCGAACACTCGAGTGAAGTTGGCACGGCAACGTAAGTGACGTCACACTCTATGAGAATCCGCGCACCAACCTGTCGTTGATTACCAATAACGACCCCGTTAGGTATAGTTGTATTTGCTGAACATTCTAAAAAACAAACAAAAACAACAACAAAAACAACACTGTCTTCTACGAACGAGCTTCATGTTATCTTATAGGAAATTCACAAGTGAACTTGGGTTAAAGAATGAAAAATACAGAATGAAAGAGATAAAACGTCGACACCATATGTTTACTTTTGAGGATAGACGTTTAAAAATCGTCCTTAGAAAATCTTTAAACGTCGGAAATTTGAAAAAAATTAAATAACCTGTCTCCGTTGTCAAACATGTAACACATGTGTCGTAGTTAAAATAGTTCATATAAAGACCTAAAGACAAAACACGGTGGAACATAAACGGAATAGATATCCAAACGTAGAATAGTAGTAGATCCAGTCCTAGAAAAACATTTGCAATATGTCACTGACATAATCTCGACAAACAGCCTTCATTTTATAGTTGCAATATGATCATACTGTTCCTAGAGCATGTTCTTAAAATACTTTGCAGAGTACTGCCGTTTCACTAATATCAACGGAAATCAACAAATATACGACAGAAATTGTCAAAATTGTCAATCTATTTACATCAACAATTATACGGAAGAAATTGTCAATCTATTTAACATCAACAATTATACGGAAGAAATTGTCAATCTATTTAACATCAACAATTATACGGAAGAAATTGTCAATCTATTTAACATCAACAATTATACGGAAGAAAGTGTCAATCTATTTAACATCAACAATTATACGGAAGAAATTGTCAATCTATAGATAGCCTAAGGTAGATCTAAATGAAAGTAAACACGTTCTGTAGATCGCTCCTGTTCATTTATTAAATTACAAACTTGGAAATTTCATAATCCTTACTGTTTGACGTTGTGAAGCTTCAATATATAATTATGAACACATGTGATACGGTTCTATCCACAGAAATTATGCTGTAGTTGTTATTTTACGGGTTTATTTCTTTTCATCTATTACTTATCATTTCCATCAAGCAGCGCTGATATTTTTGTCAAGTTGTGGTTACAAGCGCTCCAACATTTTTTTTTTCATACCACTAAAATTAATGTAATTGTTGTTGTTATCCCCTATTACTTTATAAAGAAAAATTAATAAAGTTCAATTCTTATCGTTCAAAACTTAGGGAAACAAACTTTGTATTAGAATAAGACGACGAGTGCTATTTTTTAATGAAAAATAAACATCATTTACATGCGCTGATATTGAAGTGTGCGATGCAGTGACGGCTTTTCTTCCAAAACAGTGGAAAAAGCTATCTAGGAATATTTGTTTTGTGGTTATTTTGTTAGGAAAGGTTCCCTATTCACCGATTTCTTAACGTTCAATTCCTATCGTTCAAAACTTAGGAAACAAACTTTGTATTAGAATAAGATAACGTGTGCTTCTTTCTATGAAAATTAAAAACATAATTTACATGCGCTGATATTGACGTGTGCGATGCAGTGACGGCTCTTCTTTCAAAACAGTGGAGAAAGCTATCTAGGAATATTTGTTTTGTGGTTATTTTGTTAGAAAACCACTTTGGAAAGGTTCCCTATTCACCGATTACTTAAAATTTTGCGTAAGCTCGTAAAACTTTGTATCTTCCCCGTTGTCAACATATTGACCTTGACCTTCAATATTTATTTCTTTGTTCAAAGCGGCATCTTATAAACACGGTGAACAGGTACAGGTGAAAAATGATTTTAGGTATATTTACTATGTCACTTTTGTACTTTCTACTGGCGAATTTCACAGTTCCTGCAGCAGATCACACTCTGCATGGACATGTGTTGATTACCAAACCAAATTATTTCCAGCCCAGCAAAATAATATCAGTTGCATGTCTTGTTAGTAAGACTAGGTGGCATATACCTTGTAAAACTAAAAGAAATGCATCCCTAGCTTACTTATGCATTTTGCTTATGGCAGTCTCAAATGATATTGAGAAAAACCCTGGCCCAATGTGTCCTTGTGGCTCCTGTGGCTTGGAAGTTCTAGATAATCACCAAGCAGTGGAGTGTGATACATGCATGCAATGGTTTCACATAGATTGTGAAAATATGTCAAACGATACTTATAATGAACTTGTTGCTCGTGACTGCTCCTTCTCATGGCTGTGCTCTGGCTGTGATTCCCTCAATTTTTCATCTCAGACCACCAATTTATCAAATATGTCCTCTGAAAACAGTTTCAAAGTCCTTGAAAAATTGACAACTGACAGTGACGATGGACAGAACACACATATACCTATATTGAAAACACATAAACCTAAAAATTGGAAACCAAAACTCAAAGTCTTATATTTAAACTGTCAATCAATTGTAAATAAGAAAGCTGAATTTTACACCTTACTTGAACAGCACAAACCTGATCTTGTCATTGGTACTGAGTCATGGTTGTCTAATGAACATAAGGATGGTGAGATATTTCCAAGGTCTCTGGGCTACACGCCATTTAGAGCAGACAGAAATGGTAAAGGGGGAGGAGTCTTCATTTTAGTTAAAGAAAATATTTTGGCAACAGAGGAAACCAAATTGAAAACAAATTGCGAAATTTTGTGGGTTAAACTGGAATTCAAAGGATGTAAATCTCTTTACATAGCAGCCTATTACAAACCTAAAGAAACTGACCAGCTTAGTGCTGAGGAATTTAGAAAATCGGTCGAACTGGCTCACAAATTGAAAGGTAATATATGGATTTTGGGGGATTTCAATTATCCAAAACTCTCCTGGGGTACTGATTTTATTGGACATATCAAACAAGGTTGTGGCAATCCTACTATATATGAAGATTTTCTAAACTTACTCGCAGATTACAACCTGTCTCAAATGGTAACTGAAAATACAAGAAAAGAAAACATTCTGGACTTATTCCTCACTTCATATCACACACTCATAGATTCAGTAACACTCCATCCAGGCATTTCAGACCACAGCATATTCACAGTCATTGCTAATCTAAAACCAAAAACAATAAAACAACTTCCCAGAAATTTTATTCTTTATAGAAAAGCAAACTGGACAGAATTTCGTAAATTTATGGACTCTGAAAAAGATAGGATTATAAAAATATGTAAATTCCAAAACTTAAATGTTGATAAACTATGGGAAGAACTTAAATCATCTATTAATACAGGGATATCAAAATACATACCAGTAAAGAAAATAGGGTCAAAATTCTCACTGCCTTGGATCACTCAAGAAATTAAAAGACTAATTCGTAAACGGGATCACCTTTATGTCAAGCTCAAGAAAACTAAAAAAACAGATCCAAATACTAGAGCCCACTTCCTGAATTTAAAAAACCTTATCAAAAAGAAAATTAAAATTGCACATGAAAATTATATTGAATATGTTTTGGGAAATGAAAACCCGGAAACAGAACAAGATCATCCAAAAAGTAAGTTTTCAACAAAGAAACTATACAGTGTTCTAAAAGCGGCAAAGCAAGATGCTCATGGTATTCCACCTTTATTCGATCAGTCTACCGGTACGACTGTTAGCGACAACTTAAGTAAAGCAGACCTCCTAAATAAGCAGTTTCAGTCTGTTTTCACTCCTATGTCACCACTTTCGTTATCACAACTATGTAACGCAACCCTCATAAACATGAATATAAATTGTAAGAACCCAAAAATGCCTGAAATTGTTATTGACCTAAAAGGGATTATAAAACTCCTTGGTAATCTAAAACCTGACAAAGCTGCTGGTCCAGACAGTATTAAACCCCTTGTGCTGAAGGAATTAAAATTGCAAATTGCTCCAATAATACAAATTCTGTTTCAAAAATCACTTGACTCTGGCAAACTACCAATGGAATGGACTTCTGCAAATGTCACTCCTCTTTTCAAGAAAGGAGCTAAAAATGACCCTGCAAACTACAGACCAATTTCTTTGACTTGCATTCTTTGTAAAACATTAGAACACATTATAGCATCCAATCTTACTGTTCATTTTAAAAATCACAACATTCTTTATGATTTACAACATGGCTTTCGTGAGCGCCGATCTTGTGAAACACAACTTATACAACTTGTTGACGACCTAGCACGTAACCTCAGCACGGGACAACAGACTGACTTAATATTGCTGGATTTTAGCAAGGCTTTTGATAAAGTAAGTCACCTGAAGTTATTATATAAACTGCAGGAACATGGGGTAGACCAACGTACAGTACAGTGGATCAAAGCCTTTCTTATAGGTAGATCACAAACAGTACTCCTTGATGGCGTAAATTCCAAGGAAGTACCAGTAACATCAGGGGTGCCCCAGGGCTCAGTACTCGGCCCCCTCCTTTTTCTACTTTATATAAACGACCTACCCAATCATATTAAATCCCAAGTTCGCCTTTTCGCTGACGACACTGCAGTTTACCTAGTCATCACAGATAATCAAGACTGCCTTAAGTTACAGAAGGATTTACAGACATTAGAAGCTTGGGAAAAGTTATGGGAAATGGAGTTTAACCCTGGCAAATGTCAAGTCTTAAACATAACTAGGAATAAAAAGAAAATCAAGTTTGGTTATAAGTTACACGGACAAGTCTTAGAGGTAGTACCAAGTGCAAAATATCTAGGCATTGACATTTCAAGTGACCTATCATGGAATCAGCACATTGACAGAATCACTCAGAATGCAAATAAAACTCTTGGATTCTTACGAAGAAATCTACCTTCAAAAAACCAAAAAATTCGCCAAATCTCATATAAATCACTTGTTAGACCGCAACTAGAATATGCTTCTTCAGTTTGGTCACCACACACACAGTGTAAAATTAACAAAATTGAAAGGATCCAACGTAGAGCAGCCCGATGGGTCAAAGGCCAATATTCCCCTTACGACAGTGTGACGACTATGCTCAATGACCTAAAATGGGAGACACTAGAATCCAGAAGAACCTCTGCTAGACTATGTATGTTTTTCAAAATAGTCCACGGTTTTGTGGCAATTTCAGTCCCACCTTATCTAGTACAGCCATTGAGAAGAACCAGGCACATGCATCCATTAACATACAGGCAGGTTCACACTAAAATTGATATTTTTAAATACTCTTTCTTTCCTCAGACCGTCGTATTATGGAACCAGCTACCATCCACCGTCGTTTTGCAGCCTGATCCTGATCACTTCAGACAGGCTATAAACGCCCTTAACACTGCCTAGACAGCAAAACACTGTTTTTAACCTGTTTTAACCTGTTTTTAACTCTTTTAACAAGTTCACCCCTGTTTTTCTTTGACGTCTTCTTGTCATTTAAAAACTTTTATTCTTGCACTTGCACGCGCACCTGCTAGTAATACCCGAAAGGGGCGTACAGCAGTATAAATAGATAGATAGATCTATTTAACATCAACAATTATACGGAAGAAATCGTCAATCTATTTAACATCAACAATTATACGGAAGAAATCGTCAATCTATTTAACATCAACAATTATACGGGAGAAATCGTCAATCTATTTAACATCAACAATTATACGGAAGAAATTGTCAATCTATTTAACATCAACAATTATACGGGCGAAATTGTCAATCTATTTAACATCAACAATTATACGGTAGAAATTGTCAATCTATTTAACATCAACAATTATACGGGCGAAATTGTCAATCTATTTAACATCAACAATTATACGGGCGAAATTGTCAATCTATTTCACATCAACAATTATACGGGCGAAATTGTCAATCTATTTAACATCAACAATTATATGGAAGAAATTGTCAATAGATTTACATCGACAATTATACGGAAGAAATTGTCATTAGATTTACATCAACAATTATACGAAAGAAATTGTCAATCTATTTAACATCCACAATTATACGGAAGAAATTGTCAATCTATTTAACATCAACAATTATACGGGCGAAATTGTCAATCTATTTAACATCAACAATTATACGGAAGAAATTGTCAATCTATTTAACATCAACAACTATACGGGCGAAATTGTCAATCTATTTAACATCAACAATTATACGGACGAAATTGTCAATCTATTTAACATCAACAATTATACGGGCGAAATTGTCAATCTATTTAACATCAACAATTATACGGGCGAAATTGTCAATCTATTTAACATCAACAATTATACGGGCGAAATTGTCAATCTATTTAACATCAACAATTATACGGAAGAAATTGTCAATAGATTTACATCGACAATTATACGGAAGAAATTGTCAAAATATATTTAACATCAACAATTATATGAAAGAAATTGTCAATCTATTTAACATCAACAATTATACGGAAGAAATTGTCAATCTATTTAACATCAACAATTATACGGGCGAAATTGTCAATCTATTTAACATCAACAATTATACGGACGAAATTGTCAATCTATTTAACATCAACAATTATACGGGCGAAATTGTCAATCTATTTAACATCAACAATTATACGGGCGAAATTGTCAATCTATTTAACATCAACAATTATACGGGCGAAATTGTCAATCTATTTAACATCAACAATTATACGGAAGAAATTGTCAATAGATTTACATCAACAATTATACGGAAGAAATTGTCAATAGATTTACATCGACAATTATACGGGCGAAATTGTCAATCTATTTAACATCAACAATTATACGGAAGAAATTGTCAATCTATTTAACATCAACAATTATACGAGAGAAAATGTCAATCTGTTTTAACATCAACAATTATACGAGAGAAAATGTCAATCTGTTTTTACATCAACAATTATACGTGAGAAAATGTCAATCTATTTTTACATCAACAATTATAAATATAAAGGCAGAAATTGACAATCTATTAGTGGAATTTGTTATGTTAACAAACTTGTTCTAATTTCAGAATGGAAACTGCTAAATCCTTATTAAGACATATAAAGGAACATTTTATTGTGTACCATTACTAACCCCTATTTTCACACATAGTCCCTGTTCCTATGGTCACGCATACTTGATCAGAAGTACATCCGGCATCTACGCATTCCGGGGAAAGTGCCTGAAAGAGATTCACACCGTGCATTTTATTTATTTATTTTAATATACTTACATTCCTAATTAAGTCCATAAACTACAATGCACATGTTATGTGTATCGGAAACATGCATGATATATGTATTCGTTCGCAGATAATTTGAAATACACAAATATGTATTTAAGTGTTTAAGATGAACCCATTTATCCTGGTTGATTAAGTACAAGTTAGAGGTTACACATTATGCTTTCTTCCGTCAGTGGTAAAGTATTCTCACCAACAAAAGTTTGGGATACTTACAAGCTTCCGCAGATTTTCACGATTTTAAGCGCTTTTCAACATATATATTATAAGAGGGCTATAAATATAAGGTATTTATTATTATTATTATTATTATTATTATTATATTTCAGTGCCCATAACGTGTCATTAGACAAGCTACTACAAAATGTTATTTTCATAATCAAGCATTTGGTGTTCTAAAACTCCCATATAATTTAATGCATTTACTTTGATATTCAAAACTCACCAACACCGCCGGACTTCTTTCTTCATAAATATATCCAGGACAAGATTGTTTCGGACCGGGTTTCAAAACGTTAAGGTAGCACATATGTGATAGTACGTGCATGCTGACTGAAAAACAACCCGGTCTCGTTTGACATTCATCGAGACATGCCTTAGGTGTGACGTCGTAGAATATAAGATCATTAGTTGCCTGGCGACAAACGCCAAACTCAAGGGCGACAGTTGTAACCACAAGAATAGCTAAATGCTGGCACACGTAGGTCAATGTCGACATTGTTACGTTAAAATTCGACAGTTTCCAGTTCAGCTATTTTTTTCGGTTCCAAGTCTTCACTTTCCGGTTAATCTTTTACATTGTCCAGTTATATGTGGTCATATTCAAAACGTCTACATTTTACAAGTTAAACTTTTACAGTTTGCAGTACAACGTTTACATTCCCAGCTCAACGTCCACATTTACCATTTCAAAATCTTCATTTTCCAATCTATCTTTGACAGTTTCCAGAGATATGTAAACATTTACATATTCAACGTGAACATTGAATGTTTACATTGTATCGTATATCGCCTACATTTTCCAGTTCCAGTTTATTTCTAGTTCTCTATTCATTCACAATTTGTGTCGTTCTGCAATTCCCATTCAAAATTTTTAATCTTCCATTTCATCGTCTATATTACCATTTTGACGTCTACACTTTACATGTCAACGTCTAAATTGTCAAGTTCAACAATAACCACCTACATTTTTACATCATTAAGTTTAGTAAAAATCACCAAGTGGCAGTTTTCCGCTGGATAGGTCAAAATGCGGACAATTGGTAACAGTAAATCAATGAACTGATACTAAACTGTTTACATTTTCCGTTTAAGCACCATTTAAGGTCATTGGGTCAAACTCTGTTTTATTCTCTGTGTTGTTTAATGAGCGACAGACGGACTGTTTGTCCAGACTAATGGGCACGTGTCATGATAACAATAAAACATTATTACTTTGTGTATTCTGTGTATTGAACTACATTAAGCTTGGTCGTATTTACCATTTCAGGCTATTATTTGACAATTATGTAACCTTAAATTGAACCCGATGTCTGTTTGTTTGGTTTAATGGTCATATTGGGTACGTCCAGCTTATTATTGGTGGGTAGATCCATCGGCTCACCGCAGGTTAGCTAGAAATTCTCCCCACATGAAAGTTCTCGTCCCGACCGTGACTCGAACCAACACAGTGAGGGGCCGAGAAGTTACTAGTCGCCGACTCGGCCACGGGCGCCCCTGAACCCGATGTATAAAGGTGTTAACCTTTATGACACATTTTGTATTGACACAACGATAACTGAATGTTCAATCTGGTTTTATTTTCCCCTTTGGTATTTCTAATAGTAAATAATAAATAAAAATCGATTATTAACTGTACATGCAAAGCCCAATGTAATAGTAAGAACAAATCTGTGATTAGTCATTTAACAAACGAATAAAGGCAAGCCCAACAGTTACCGCTTTGGAACGGTCAGTCAGCAAAAGGACCGACTGGCGTGCTTAAACCCGGTTTGCGGAGCGCTCCACTCCCTGGAGGTTTTTCTAACAAACAGTGTAAATAAAAATATCTCATCACAGTGAGACAACTAACAGTTAGCACCTGCATCGGGAGTTAAACCTGACAATATAAACCAACATTCACACAAAATAACTAGTTATATAAAAAACTTTACGTACAATATGTACAGTAGATAAACGCCACGGCATCCTGAAAGTTCCAAATGAGAGAGTAGTTTGAAATAATACAGCCCAAGCGATTATGCCTAATAAGAACAAATAAATGACGTCATACAAAGTCATGACGTCATATGTCAAAAGTGTCAAAAGTGAAAGACGAAAGAAATCTGTTATTTACAATAGAACACCAGCATTTAAGGTTACGGTAGTAAGGTTAAGGGGTTGTTTACCGTAGTGGTTGTCGGAAACGATAATGTTTAAAGCCGTGGGCGGAATATAGAACACAACAATCAAATAAGGTTCGGAGAAAAAATGTTTATACTTCTTTATATTTACTACTTTGCCAAACTTAACAATATCCTTAATGTATAGTCTATGAAAATAGCAAGAACAGCTAGAGTTTAAGAAGTTGGCACGGATTTTATTATAAATAAGAGATTATAAAAAATCATTATTGGTTAGATCTAGTTGCATCCGATGAAGATATTAAACAAAAAACAATGGCTTACATTCTGTCCATGATCATTTCTCCTGTACCGATTCTGCTCTGTGAACAACTCCTTCCAGATCTTGTCCTGATCCGAGTGTCAACTCTGTTTTACTTTATCTATACTTTCCGCGCATGACTACTTTTACAAACATTCTATAGTACGCAGCGATGTACAATCAGCTTTAAGCGTTATATTAAAGGTAGCCAATCACTAAGCGTTCGGATAAATCCGAACAAAAATTACCGTCAAACAAGTAGATCCAAACCGTATCATATAACAATGCATTTAAGGTAACATTAGTGTTATTTGGATGTCAGATACACTTATGGATAAAATTAAACAACAGAATATGTCACTTTGAAATGAGTTTCACAGGGAACAACATGCATCTTCACATTGTGAGAAGTAAAGGTAAAGTAAACGTTGAATAATACAAACGTCAACAAAACAACATTTCCCTCTTACTATTAAAACTCTTTTTTAGTAGACATCACTGTAAAAGAGCTTCAACAATGTTTAGAACATATAGGCTTACTTAATTGGATGCATTTAAAGAGTATTGTCAGACTTAAGTTTTAATGTCAGAAAGTAAGGGGTTTCAGCGAAATGACAATGAAAACTCACAGGATGTTAGATCTGTTACAAAAAGGCACAAGGCTAAAGTGCATGTCAGACAACTTATATAGATCAATTGTTACATTGTCAAAATAAATATTTATAAACGGTCAGCTACCTCACATTACACTTCCCCCTTCTTTCTGAAATGGATTTTGCAATAATTTAACTGAACAATAATTAAAAAAAAAAAACAACACATCTTCTGCCATTTCAATATAAAACAAATACAAATAATCAATACGCATCAATAATAAACTTGGCATTCATAATGAGAATACAATCACAATATAAAACAATATATAAAGCATTACAAATTTACATGTATTCTTTTATAAACTGAGACACAGCAAGTTAAAGTAATGCCTTCACATTATGTCCATTCGAAGTGACTCACATATATTCCTTTTTAACTCTTATTTGTTATAAATAACAACTTTACTGATTATTAACTGTATTAGGTTAATTAAGGTACAGTCCAAAAGGTATACACCTGTTATCTTTAATCACAATATTATATAAATTTAAAATGACAAAAAATGAAATCAGAGATAAAGACCGGAACAATTTCACCCGCAGAACCATATTTATAACTTTAGTTTTACATCTGCAGACTCAAGAAAGTCAATAAGGAAGTCGGTGTCACGCCACATGTCTGCCTTCTCTAAACTCTTTACAATACTCCAGAAAGTTCTAGAATCCTTGATGGTGCCTACTACAATTCCTTTCAAGTAGCCAAAAGTATGTTGTATCACCTTGGTTTCCATTGCATCACCTGCATTTTCTTCTTTGTGGGGTTTTACTTCACCCTCCAAACGTAGAAAGTTATATTTGTCTAGTAATGTTGTCCTTGATAATGACTAACTCGTCCGAACCCTTCTTTTCCATGCTAATGGCATATTCTCTGGCAAAGGGTCGCTGGTCTGATGAGAGTTCTTGCCAGTTTTTAGGTGGCCAGGATAATTTAAATCCTAAGTCTGTAGATATTTCGATCTCTTTTTTCCAATCTCTCCTGGCAGGTGGAGAAAGTGGCATCGCTCCTCGTGACAAGATTTAAAAAGCACCAGTTTTCAGGCTTGCATTCTTTAAGTTGCCTCATCAACTGAACTCGACGAGCTGGAACTTGTTGGGCTCGAACTAGAGCTGCTTCTGTCATCACATGTCTCTTCCCTCCTCACTGCATCCAATACATTTTGATTCAACATCACATAGCACACCATCTTCTCTTTCTGTCTTTACCTCATTTTCTACCACCTCACCTTCTCTTTCAGTCTTAACCACAACTCACCGTTCCTCTAATTCGATTTCATCTTGGTATTCCTCAAAATCATTGTAACAACCAGTAGTCACCTTTGGCTGCTTGACTCTTTTCCTTTTACCTGGCACTTCTTTTCATTCCTATCTTTAATTCCTTTCTGTGTCTCATACTGAGCATTACCCACTGCATTTCGAGACTATGTTGAAGGTAAGTTATTATAGGGAAATACTCGACTTACTCGCTTTGTGTTTCAGAACGTTATGTTTATTAACGGAAGTAATCAATGTATACATGCAAAACGATAATGACGTCAGGAACGTTACGTCTTCGTGCCAACTCACGTCGCATTGTCGTCTGCCCAGAATTCCCGCCAAAACGTAGTGTCCACTTCCCGACATCCTCCCGGCAGCGAAATGATGGCTAGCGTGACGTAGCGTCACGAGGTCTCGAGGGGAAACAGCTTCACAATTGGTCTCGATGTCGGTTGTCCGCTTCCGGTACGAACCATCGCCGCTCGTGTCAGGCCGTCCCTTCCGGTGATGAGTTGTTGGATGGTTCCCATCTTCCATTGCGCTCTGGGGGTTTCGTCGTGTACAAGTACCACGTCGCCAACTTTGATTGTCTGATTATTGTTTCCTGTTTTCGTGTGGTACTGGCGTAGTGACGTCAAATACTGATGGTGCCATCTTTCGCGGAAGTGGTTGATGAGATCTCTCTGTATCCTCGCCTGCTTGGTAACCCTGTCACGCGTTACCGGATGGGGTTCACCTGCGTTTTCTGAGTACGGGAGTGATGTAATAATGCAACCATACAGCAAGTGTGCAGGTGTCAGTGGTTCAGGGGCGGCTGCTTCTGATGTCACGTACGTCAGTGGGCGGTCATTCATGACACACTCTCCTCTGTGATAACCGTCTGAAAAGTGTCGTAAGCGACGTATGCTCGGCCAAGGATCTTCCTGATGGTAGTCTTTGTGAGTCCAATTAATCTTTCTCACCATTCGCCAAACCCGGGCGCGCGCTTGGGCATGAATCTCCACTCTGTGCCTTGGTTGTGAAGGGCGTCCCGAACGGAAGTAGAGTCCATCAGATGACTTATAATATTGGCGGCGGCTTGAAAAGTAGTGCCATTGTCGGAAACCATGATTTTTGGTGTTTACTTTCGACTTGCAAATCTTCTGAATGCTTGCAAGTATGATGATTCTGTTAAATCTGGGACAACCTCTAGATGCACGGTTCGAGGCGCACGTGAAAAGAATGTACACCTTCTTATTTCCAGAGTTGTTCTTTACACGTAGAGCCCCGGTAAAATCAACCCCGGTCACAGTAAACGGACGTTCGTCTTGAACATGTATCTTCGGTAAAGGAGGAGGGTCTGGCGCTGGTGGTGACGTAATGACGTTCATAATGTTATCTGTGGCCGCAGTGTGTGGCGCTTCAGGAAGTGGCCCGGAACTAAGATAACCGATCTTTGATGACACAGCCTCGTATAACACTGTCCCCTACGACATCCCAGTATTTGTTAGCTCCAATAAGTAGCGAAACTTTGAATGTATCTTCCTCTGTAACCGGATGTGCAAGTTTCAAACCTCGTAAGTATGACAGCAAACTGGCTGTATGCACCTGGTTCTGTAAAGGGACAGCAATCGTTGGGACAACTAAAACGTTTATCAGAATTGTCTCCCTTGTGTCAGTTATCAGATGAATAATGGCTGTTGGAAAATGGCTGACTTTCTTCGGAGAGGACCCAAAGGCGGCAAGGTGGACAACCTCAGTACCACTGCCTTGTATCTGGAGTCTGTCAGCGAGCTCTTGGGTAATAAAAGAACGTAGAGCCCTTTCATCGAGCAAAATGTTGGCTACAGCACTGGCGCGGTCAGAGGTTACCATGGCAACTGCTGTCTTTAGCAGGACGTTATGTTTGCTCTGTGTTGTAGAGTTTAGAATTGTTGACGGTTCTGTAAAACCGGAAGTAGGCTGATGTGATGACTCGGCCAAACCTGAAGTGCTGCAAAACTGGGAGCAGCAGCATTCAAAATCTTGACAGTGGCGGTATTCGCCTCACGATGATCGCAAATGCTGTCTTTCTGATGCTTGCGTTTACAGATACGATAGCGGTGGTTCGATCGGCAGGAGGAAACTTGATGCTTGCCCAAACAGTTAAAACATAGCTTTTTCTTTATCACCATGTCTTTTCTTTCCAATGTTCCATATTCGTTGCAGTCGATAGCAAAATGGGGGTCGCTGCAAAATGGACATCGCGGTCGTTCCGGTCTACGCTCTGTTTTTCCTTGATAAACACTTGTAGCCTTCGCTGTCGGCCTCGTTCCCGTGCAAAACGACGCGGTGGCCACGTAGTTATCTGCTTTCTGTGTAGGCTGGCCACTCTCATGTCGTTTTCCGCTTTCAGCGCCCGTCGGAGTTCCTGAAGTTGCAAGTTACTGCTTCCGTGGTCACGAGTCATGTTCCGTTTGACGTCAGCAGGAAGTTTTTCCAGTATAACGGGAACAAGAAGGTTGCCAAATGATTCCTGACCTTGGCCAAGGGACTGTAGGCCGCGAATATATGCTTCCATTTTCTCTTGGAACGATCTAAGGCTTGATAGATGGGATGAGGGTCGGGGTAAATCTAACAGGCGTTGCATATAAGCATTGACAATTTTGTGATTTTGGCCAAAACGGTCTTGTAACAAGTCTACTGCTTCGTCGTAATTTCCATGAGTTGATGGCAGTCACTTAGTAACACTAGCGGCATCGTCAGACAGCAATGACTTTAAGTAGCAAAATTTTTGCACCTGAAAGTGATATGTTAGAGTGCTGACTAGATTCAAAACAATCCCAGAATGTTTGCCATTCTAATATGTTTCCTGAAAAAGTAGGCAATGTTAACTTTGAAAGCTTATGAAATTGTGACGACTGGGTCAGTTGACTGTTAGGCAGCAAAATGTTCAATCCTTTGGCAGAAGGCAAGTGAATCTCTCAATGAAATACAACAGACTGCTTGGCATTGCTGACGGTTGTAGTGCAACATCCGCAACTTCTGCATGCTGAAAAGTGGCTCCTTCAAAGGCAGTTTCTTTTTGATATAGTCACATGCTGCTTTGAAGTAATACACAACGTTTTGATAGAATTCCTGAATTCTAGTGTCTTTCAAGGGGTTTTCAGTTATCCTTTTAATGAACTCTGCAGCACACTCACAAATCACTAGTTCCGAGTTTGGCTTGATATTGTACTTAACATGGTAGTCAACCTCATCTAATGGTTTATTAGCAATAGGAGATGGCCTTACAAACCTAACCAGAAGATTTGTGAGTAGCTTCTGTAGTGACATTCTGAGGGTATGAATCTTTGGATCCTTTGCCTGAAGACATGTAAGAATCTTCTCATACACTTTGGAAGAATAGCTCAAGAACAACACACATAATTTGTTACTGGGTGATCTCACAAAAATATCCAAGATTTAAAATGTATGCAGGGGTGTAAAATTCTACTTGTCAGCTAATTCTTGATTTGACCATTCTAAGGTTATAAAATAAAAATGAGGACAAGTGAGGATTATGTACATGTTACACCCATGGTAATGTGGTCTGCGGTGCTATTTTCCTTTGGTTCTTAATAATTAATTCATGCAAACCAACAAAACAATCTTGATCTTCATAAACTATGTAAACAAAGTGATATGTACAACTTTACTAAAATGATAAATAAAAAGGGAAAAATGCAGTTTACCAGTACGTAAAAAATCCGCGAAATGTAGTACTTTTGCGTGACTAAGCCTGGCGTTCCTCGAACTTATCAAGCGGGTGAACTCGTGCAAGAAGAGGTCGCCTTTAAATGAAGTTGCCGCCCCTTCCTCGCACGACACTAGTGCCGACTTGTTTGATTAATGGTAAAATCCAGTTTTTTCTTTCGTTTCGTGTTCCTATTTAATGTTATATCGGGGGCAGTAGCCCCCGCACCCCCGTTTTCATGTTTTAAGCGAAAAAAAATGGCCGCCATTTATTTTAATTTGTTTATCCTAGCATAGCAACGGAAGCACGCCTGCTCTGTCCGGTTAGGCATGCGCAGAAGTGGTAAACAAACTCGTACCGGTAAACTGCAATCTAGCCATAAAAATGCCACAGCAATAGAAATATACCTCTTGCTATTAACACACTCGGCACAGTGTACATAATGGACACCTTTTCGAGAGGGTATAAGGCAGGGCCACAGTTTTCTATAGGAATCTAAATACTTTTGATGGCTTATTTGCATTTTGTTGGTGATTCATCTACTGCCGCCTTGTCAAACTTTCGTTTCCCCATTTTCACAACTCTTGGACAACGGGTAAACACTGAGAGTACACAGTAAACGCCGAATATTTCGACTATCAATAACACGAGAAGAGACTCTTGTTTGTTTACTGATGTTTTATAAGCATCCAGATAACACAGATCGAGCGACTATTTAGCGGAATGAGATTAATTTAACAGAAAGGGACTTAATCAATGGAAAAGGGTCGTACTTGCCAAAAATGACCGATTTCCTTTGAATTTTCGCTATAAATCCGTAGTGCGTAGTTTTTGTCGCGAATCCGTAGGAAATACGGACTATCCGTAGAAGTAAACAGGTCTGTGTTCCACTCACATCCCTCACACCAGTTATCTTACACTCACATCCCTCAAACCAGTTACTTTGCACTCACATCCCTCACACCAGTTATGTTCCACTCATATTCCTCACACTAGTTATGTTCCACTCACATTTCTCACACAAGTTATGTTCCACTCACATTCCATACTACAGTTCAAATTCCACTCATATTTCTCACACAAGTTATGTTCCACTCACATTCCTCACACAAATTATGTTCCATTCACATTCCACAAACCAGTTCCATTCCACGCAGTCCTCACACCAGGTCCATTTCACTAATATTCCTTTCACCAGTTATGTTCCACTCAAATTCCTCACACCAGTTATGTTCCACTAATATTTCTAACACCAGTTATGTTCCACTCACATTCCTCACACTAGTTATGTTCCACTAATATTCATCACACCAGTTATGCTCCATTAATATTCCTCACACCAGTTATGTTCTACTCACATTCGTCACACCAGTTATGTTCCATTCACATTCCTCACACCAGTTATGTTCCACTCACATTTCTCATACCAGTTATGCTCCACTCACATTCCTCACACTAGTAATGTTCCACTCACATTCCTCACACCAGTTTTGTTTCACTCACATTTTTCATACCAGTTATGCTCCACTCACATTCCTCACACTAGTAATGTTCCACTAATATTCCTCACACCAGTTATGTTCCACTCACATTTCTCATACCAGTTATGCTCCACTCACATTCCTCACACTAGTAATGTTCCACTCACATTCCTCACACCAGTTATGTTCCACTCACATTTCTCATACCAGTTATGCTCCACTCACATTCCTCACACTAGTAATGTTCCACTCACATTCCTCACACCAGTTTTGTTTCACTCACATTTCTCATACCAGTTATGCTCCACTCACATTCCTCACACAAGTTATGTCCCATTCACATTCCTCACACCAGTTATGTTCCAGTAATATTCCACACACCAGTTATGTTCCACTCACATTCCTCACACCTGTTATGTTTAACTCACATTCCTCACACCAGTTATGTTCCACTCACATTCCTCACACCAGTTATGTTCCACTCACATTCCTCATATCAGTTATGTTCCACTCACATTCCTCACACCAGTTATGTTCCACTCACATTCCTCATATCAGTTATGTTCCACTCACATTCCTCATATCAGTTATGTTCCACTCACATTCCTCACACTAGTGTATTTCACTTCAGATCGGCTATGTTCCACATACACTCCTCGCACCAGTTTCATTACACTCACACTCCCCACACCGACCATGTTCCACTCATACTTCGTAGACCGATTATGTTTCACAGTGCTACCCTCGTACCTTGACCACTGCTATCTCGAGTACGTTGACGCTAGAATGCAGACATTGGTATGTACTAAAAAGCATAAAATCACCTTGTACCTTATTGCTGGATAGCTTAGGACTTCTACATTACCTTTTAAGGGTATTGCAACAAACTGGATTTGCCCTGTCCTCCTTTGAAAATTGTGTAAAATAAATTGTTTGATGTAGTTGTTTATGGTTTTTAATTTACCTTAACATACATTGTCGACCTACTTGGCATATAAAGCTGAATGTCATACATATGTGTAGTATTATTCCTTTGCTCTTTAGAACACTGTAAACTGAAAAAACTTTTAACGGTGGTATCCCACAGCTTGGACCAGATTTTTGTCAAAGAACCAGATAAATTATTGCTGCTTGAAAAGATAATGAAAAAATGCTGATTATTGATGTCCTACATCTATGTTAATAGTGAAACATAACACGTCACTCGTCATTACAAATAGTTTTTTCCCTATCTAAGCCACGCTGCACAGTTAGCTATTTTTATACTAAGAAAACTACGTGACCCATAACTTAATATAATAATTCGGGTAATCCGCTCTGACGTCGATGTCTATTTTTTAGAAACCACACAATCATGCATATTTATAGTTTTAGAAAGAATTGGCATGTAGAGTGATTTAGTTCACGATTTCTACTGTCTTACAATCTAGATAATGTTCAAAATCGTCGTGTGTTTGATTTAGGTTTGACATTTTGCAGAAATTAAGCCACAACTTTCCCAGTTCAGGTTTAGTATTTGGTGGAGACAAACTATCGGATACCATCTTTAATGTATATGGTCATTTTTGTTTGCTCTTTAGTGCAATTTAAAATATTTGTTTTAAAGTTGTTTATTGTATCTTGCCAGTTTTGTCTGCTTTTTAGTATATTTTAAAATATAAATTTTAAAGTCAATTACCGTATATGGCCAGTTTTGCCTGCGTTGTATACTATTTAAACATATGAATATGGAAGTCGATTACTCGATACAACTCGGTTTGCCTGCTTTTGAAAATTATCATTTTTAAAAGTTTTTTTTTAAATTATTTGGCACAGTTTGCTTTTTAATATGAAAAAAGTCGTTTAGTGAATACAACTAGGTTTGTCTGCTTTGTAGGGGTTTTCGATGAATAACGCTAAAAGTCTATTTATCAATATGACCCGGTTTGTTTGCTTTTAAGAGCTATTGAATATATAACAATAATAAAAGTCATTTATTGTATGTGACCTGCAGTTTTAAAATATCTTTAAGGCATTTAATGTAAATATTGCCTGCTTTGTCTGCTTTTAAGCGCTTTAATGTATTGATAATAAAGTATTAAAATGGTTTAGACCACGATTGTCCGTTTTTTAATGTTTTAAAATACTGATATTAAAGTATTTAATACATTAGGCTAGGTTTGTCTGCTTTTTAGTGTTTTTTGAAATACTAATATTAAAGTATTTTAACACATTAGGCAAGGTTTTCTGCTTTTTAGTGTTTTTAAATACTGATATTAAAGTATTTAATACATTAGGCCAGGTTTGTCTGCTTTGAAGTGTTTATAATATACCAATATCAATGTATTTATGCATATGGCCAGGTTTGTCTGCTTTTTAGTGTTGTTTTCTTAAAATGAAAAAAAAGAATGAAAGCTGTTTATTGTAAATTTAAATTTTTGTATGCATTTTAGTGCTTTTATACTTTCTTAGTATATATCCAAGATGGAAAAGAAGTTATAAATACGTCAAGTGTTAATGTCAGTCATAAACAATACCTGATTGACAAGTGATGCAATAATTTATATAGATATGAAATGTGGATTGTCTAGTTCTATTTAAGAAAAATATTACAAGGAACAATCAGTATTGCAACATATATAATGTAATTTTAAAAAAAGTGCACAGAACAATGGTAACAAGATTAATCGACCAGCTGGTATTCCCCAAAAGCAAGTGGACATTCTGAATTCAAAGTCTTAAGAAGAGAAATAGATAACTTCTCAACATACGACTATGGTATTAAACATGGTTGTTGCTTATATTGAGTTACGTTTTGGAATAAAACATGACCGTACAAAGTCTATTAAAGAAGGATTAATAGTAGGGATGGTATCTTGGGGCAGGTTAATCAATAAAGTATGATTAAGCAATTCTGTTTTTCTAAAAGAATTCACATTTGAATAATTTTGTAGCGACTGTTTCTCTATCTTTCATACATATTGTGTAATATGGGCAGCTCATAGCTTTAAACATAAAGTACATTTGCTTCTGCATATTTGCATACAGCATTTCCCATAAAAAATATGCAAATAAACCGAATATGCGATAAACTGAAAACAATTGACATGATCAGTTGATAAGTTTGTATTTTTTTATTATAAGCATATTTTGTTTTCAGTTACTAGTGTTTCCCTCAGACCATAAGAAGGGCGTGGTATTTTTCAGAAACTGTTCGTACATTGCAGCTACATAAAAATTGAGCAATTGTCCCTTAGTATTTTTTGCATTTTTCATTGTGACTTCGATCAGGGCTACTAAAGAAGGAGTTTATTTCTTTTACCTGATCGGATGTAGTGGGTACTTGTGCGAGACGATTCATATGAGTACACAGAGCATGTGGTTCAAGTGAGTATTATGGTATATATTGAGCTTACCTTGATCCCTGTGTTATGCATACAAACTGTCGATATAGCAATATATTGCCAATATTTATGTTTCCTTATATATTTATGTGGAAAAACTATCCATTCTGTTAAATGTTTGCTTATTGTTTAATCATACTGAATAAACACTCATCACTTTTCATATTTTAACATAATTGTTTACATCTAAACGTCAAAATACAAATATTTCAGCTAATCTTTCGCATTCATATATCTATGTAAATAGTACTTTTTTATGTTTGACAATTTTTATTTTTGATCGCTAGGTCATAGATAATATGTGTTTTATGTGCATTATTGCCTAATGACCTTTTCTTTTTAAAAGGTTACTTGTTGTGTGATTAAAATTAACCTGATTGGCCTACAGTTTTACAAATTATTTCCCTTCCATCTCTTGACAAAGTGTCTATAATTATTTTATTTTAAACGTTTTGCTAAAAGCATGGATATTGACATAAATCATTACCTCTGAAACTCTTAAAAGTTGATATCCTACAGTTTGCCTAAGTCAAATACTTTCCTTTGTTGTGGGTTATTGGGGAATATTCAATATAAACTCACACATTAGTCCAAATAGGTAAATAAGAAAAGGTCCTATCAAAACTTCCACAGTTATTTAAATTTAATCATGTAAATGTGACAAAAACACAGAAACGAGACATACCGCACAAAATGAAAAAGAAACCAGTAACTGCCTTGGAACGGTCAGTCGGCAGAAAGACCGACTGGGGTGCTTAAACCTGGTTTGTGGAGCGCTCCAACCTCGCATTTTCTGAAGGTTTTTCTATCAAACAAACAGTGTAAATAAAAATGTCCCGTCAAAGTGAAACAACTTATAGTAAGCACCTGCATCGGGAGTTAAAACAGATACAATGAACTTATAAACATACAAAATATCTAGTAATAAAACTATCAACATATATACATTATGTACAGTAGATAATAGCCTCGACAACCTAAAATTCCAAATAAGATTTATTTAATACAAATATAATTTTTTTCAGTCTTAACAATTCATGAGTTGTGTCCATAGCTTTACAAATGAAATACAATTACACTGTTCCAATATACTATAAACAATAGATAATAAGTACATGTATACAAACATGTAATATAAATATAAATAGTTTGTCATTCTCAAATCGTTTTATATCTGAACTAATTGTTAACAATGCTTTATAGATACCTCAAATAAAAGTTGACAATGCTTAATTTATGACATGATATTGAAAATTAGCTTTGTTATTGTTTGTTGTAGACTTTTGAGAAAAAGAAAAAACAAAAAAAATAGATTTATTTGTTATGCATCTTTGTTAGTTTGTGGCAAGAAATAAATGAAATAAGAACTTTGATATTTTTCTTATAATATCACACTTACCAGTGCTTAGTAGAAAATAAAATGCTTCAACATTTCTTTCGCCCGCATACCAAGGCAGGTATATGTATTTTGTTATGCTTGTTATACTTAAAATACATGGTACTCGCATTCAATAACATTAATACTATTTTGTAATAAAACTCACATAATCGATTATTTAACGGTATACCTATATGTCGTTCTAACTCGATTCTTAGCTTATAGTTTGAACATCTCAATTTTGATAAAGCTATTTTGTATTGTACGGGATGTCCAAATTCAGATATCGTTCGGTGTCCAATAATGTCTTAAAATACTGATAATGGTAACATCTTCTTGAACTGCTTACAGAAAAGTGCCAATTTTGTGAATATATGTCACAAGTACCTGTTGAAATTGTGCAATAAAAATATGTTTGTCTCTAATATCTTGCACAATCCAAACATAGCTAAACCCTACAGAAAATAACAACTGTTTTATCTTTTTAGCCCAGCAAGTGCGCTCCGCATCATCTAGTCTTTTCAGCATGTCATAACAATTTTTATGGTATCTGTTGACATTTATATGCAACAACTCACACCAGTACCTAATACAATAAGTCATATAAGTGATGCATAGCGGTAAGCGTCCACACTCTCCTAATGCTTGGCTTGTATTTGTTGTTTTAATGACTCGCAAGTACCTTCTACAAAAGTTGTTATGAACCTTTTCGATATCAGTGTAGTAAGTATACCCCCATAATTGTGAACCATAGCACAAAATTGGTTTAATCATAGTGTCAAACAATTTAAAGAAGTCGTTTGTAGGAAAATATCTGAATGGTTTTTGACATGAATAAAGTTAGAAAACAGCTTTTTGTGCTTGAGCAGCTAATTTTTCGTGAGCGGCATTATATGATAAACTTGGGGTGAACAGCAGTCCCATGTATTTATAAACTGAAGTTGTATTAACTCGCTGACCTTTGAAATACCACTTTCATATTTTCTTAATATCCCGCCATTCCTTTATTTATTTATTTATTTGGATTTAACGGCACACCGGCACTTAATAGGTCATACGGCGCCGAATACAAAGTTAAGTGTGAATAAAGCGTAATCAGGTTAAAAACCAAACTACGCATGTAAAATATAGAAAAATATAAAAACTATCGGGTAAAAAAAATAAATAACAATTGAAAACAGGTCAACACATAAAACGGTTTAAAAAGTATGACGATTGGTTAATAAACAGTTTAAAAATTTATAACTTACTAAGAATACCAATGTCGTTCAAGAAGCAAACCAGTTTAGAATCCGACACTGTCCTAAATAGTTCGTACATGTTATGGACATTAAAATATTTCGACCGTGTGTGGTCTGTGTCGATACACTGTAATAAAATATGGTTGACTGTCAGTGGTTCCTGGCAAGGAACACATACAGGTTGAACTTCTCTTTTCAAGAGATATGAATGAGTCAATCTAGTATGTCCAATGCGACAGCGGGTAAGAGCTACGTCTTCTCGTCGACTTTCTCTGCAAGCAGAGACATTGGCACCGACGTTAGGTTTAATTACGTGTAATTTGTTACAAACAATACTGTCCCAACTTGTTTGCCACTTGGTTAAAATATGTCGGTAAATAAGTGGTTTAAAATCAGTGTGTGGGATGCAAAGATCTCAGTGAGGGCTGAGGCAGATTTTGCACCCCTGTCAGCATCTTCGTTTCCTCGGATGCCTACATGACTAGGAAGCCAACAGAAGGAGATTTCGTTAGTGTCGTATATCCTAAAATACAATAACTTTTGTCTTGTCTTAATTAACTTCCATACCTGTATCATAGCAAAACTGCTCAACAACAGTAAGTTGTCTTTGTAAAGCAATTGCTGTTTCAGCAAAAATGGCTATATAATCTGCAAACATGAGACAATTGATTTTTTGCATGGTATTATCAATGAAAATTCCACCCACAATCTGACATTTATGTCACTATTAATTAGTAAAAGTAATTTTTCACCTTCACTTTCCAGCAATACTTGTAGGTTACCGAGAAAATGATATTTTAAACTATCAAGCCAAAGATAACTTACAATATTGTTCAGATTACTATTTACTGTTCTATAACTTTAGTCGTTATCTCTTACTGTTTGGTTAACGTCAATTTGCAAGCTACATTTGATTGGAAAATGGTCAGAACGATCATCATTCATTACACAAAAGTCTTTAACATTTCTAAATACGTGGGGCGAAACTAAAATATAATCAACAACACTCATTTGCAAAACAAGTAAACTCGCTGTCGATATCGCAAGGGAATCTACCATTGGGTATATGTATGTCATATATGCAACACAGTTGTATGAGAGTTTTTCCGAAATTATTTGCTCTGTTTACGTCTTTGGTTTTTCTATCTAAACCAGAACTACCATTTTCATAATAAATATTGCCAAGAATGTGATTTAACCTGTCATCAGGTATAAGGTCTGGCAAGTTTTTCGTTCTCGCATTCATATCACCAGCTAGTAATAATGATACATCAATATAGTCAGAGATAATAACTTCGCGATTTGATTGTATTTCCTGATATACCATTGTTCTCAATTCTTTCACTGTATATAGCCAAACCCTTTGGAGAAACATAAGCGAAATACATAATAAGATCTTTCGTATTCGAAATTATTGACAGCCTTAACAGCAATACAACAAAATCAAGGAAATTGTCATATATTCTTGTTACTATTTTCAGTTTTTTTGTACATTCGGGCCAATTAATACACTTACACCATAGGATCTTATTGAGTCAAAACGGAAATATCCTTCTAAGAAATCGTTTAATTCGCCGGGATAACTTCCCCATGTTTCATATAGACATACAATATCAAATGATTATAAAATTCTTCGAAATATATATCATCAGAGTATTTTCTTAAGCCACCAATATTCCAAGATACAATGTCCCAGGATATGGAAAAGCCTTGTCCACGCCCCTAGACCTCGCACAAATCGGAGTCCGCGTCACTGACTGGCTGCGCTTCGTTGTACTGGTCATGTCTGCTTATGTTGACACGGGATGTCCTACCAGAGCGAGGTCGTGACCCAATGCGAACAGTACACCCGGCGTTATCATCATAACTGTAGAAACATTTATTTACAATCAATTTATCACGTCGCACAACTGCATAGTTTCCCCGTGCACGTTCTTCTTACATCATTTCACCCAATATTCTACGATGCCGCTTTACCCGCTCTGTAAAGTCGTGCTGCACGGTATGGCCAGGTACAGGTGTCGATTTTGCCAGATTCAGAATGGTCTCACAGTCTTTGTATCGGGAAAACCTTGCAAGTGTACACATGTTTGGGTCACGTGATTTAATAGGTGTGCCCGGTCAATGTCAAACTGGAATGCTTGTTCACCAAGATTTGGTTTATCATGGAGAAAGTTGCGCAATTTGGTCTCAGTGTCCGCCCATGTTTCATTAATAGTTCCTGCTATTTCACTGAAGCGAATATTATTTCGTCTTGATTGACCTTCTATTTTGTCGAGACGATCCTGCATGTTCGACATTTGCTCTCTGAGCGACGCGTTGACTTTTCTTAGCGTCTCATTGTCAAATTTCAGTGTATCAATAGTGGCTAAAATTGAGTCTATCTTAGAGTTTACGTGCTGTAGATCAACTTCAATCTTTGTTTGTTTGTTTGTTTATTGGGTTTATCGTCCCACCAACAGTATTTCAGTTATATGGAGACGGTGTCCACTTAAAGCAGATGTAGTGCTGCCTTCACTGTGTATAGCATGCCGTGAACACCTGGCATGATACCACACCCAGTCACATTATCCTGACACCGGGCCAACCAGTTGTGGAACTACTCTTATATTTGCTTGAGCGTTAGCAAGGGAGCTATACCACTACCATTTTTAACGACTTTGGTATAGGTAAATAAGAAAAGGTCCTATCAAAATTTTCACAGATATTTAAATTTTTATCTACATGTAGACAAAGGCAAACAAGGTAAATGTAAATACGACAAAAAACACAGAGACGAGACATAACACACAAAAAGAAAAAACATCAGTTACCGCCTTGGAACGGTCAGTCGGCAAAAGGGCCAACTGGGGTGCTTAAACTTGGTTTGTGAAGCGCTCTAACCTCGCACTTCCTGAAGGTTTTTCTATCAAACAGTGTAAATAAAAATATCCCGTCAAAGTGACACAACTAACAGTAAGCACCTGCATCGGGAGTTAAAACAGATATAATGAACATATGTACATACAAAATAACTAGTAATAAAACAACATATGTACAGTATGTACAGTAGATAAAAGCCTCGGCAACCAAAAAATTCCAAATGAGAGAGTAGTTTAAAATAAAATAAAGCAGTGCAAGCGCTGATTTATTATAAGAACCATATAATGACGTCATAAATGCCATGACGTCATATGCCAAAAGTGTCAAAAGTGAAATGTAAATAATACGGAAGAAATAATAGAATTTTAGAAAATCAACAAAATAAAACGTGGTATTGTTTAGAGTTAATACGTTTAAAAAACATATCATAAACGCCGAAGATTTATCCGCAGTTGACATATTATATATGATAAAGGTACACAAAATCCCGATGTTATACCTATTGTGCAATCTCACGTAAAGGGTATGGAGACTGCTCAAGTTGTCCCACCTATATAGGGCACGACTGGATGAAGATGAAGAGACAAGAAATCCAACAGTGACTGTCCAATTATGGCTTTAAGTCACTGTTTTCATATAGTCTCAACGACCTGTCCGATCATCGTGTAATTTAAAAGCAATGCAAGTTCTTGACTGTAAAAGGGTCAATTGCAAGCAATGCAGTACATCGAAGGATTCCCGGGTTGTAACCGTCTGCAATACATTTTCTGATAAGTTTTGTAAAGTGGTCAGAAAAGTTATTGAGACCCTTGATCTTCTTTAACTTGTATAAAACATTTCCATAAAATGCAGGATGGCTTATGCCTTTCTGCATAAGTGTTTTCATACTGCTATTATACTTAGAAGCAATAAAACCATTTCGATGAAAGAATTTTGAAAACGCCTTTCTTAATTTATGAAAACGAAAGCCTTGCTGTAACAGTTTAGAAGAAATAAACAGGTTTCTAGCATTGAAATCTTCTACTTTAGTACAAACTTGTGCAAACCTTGTAAGTTGTGATATGTAAATACCATAGGAGGTAGCATGTCGCGGCCCGGGATCTAACCCGGGGCCTCCCGTACCTGGAGCCGACGCTCTACCGATTGCGCTACCAGGTCCGGTCAATCTTTGTATTTATTTATCAAGGTCCAATTTCATATATTTTTCAAAAACCCGAATATGTCATCATTACAACTAAGTTAAGGCCTACTTGTGTCGTTGGTACCACTGCATGTTACGCTTTGCATTTTTCGGTCATCCTTGGGTTTCCGTGTAGATGTTGACGACTGGTTAACACGGTGGTGAGAAGCAGCGGGTGGGGTACGTGTAAATGACGAAATCGAACGCTGACTCTGTTTTGTAGCGATTCTTTGAAAACCATTCCTGTTACCATCATTTGGAAAGGAAATGTTCAAGTTTGTTACACTCGCATTATTGGGTTTGCGGGCACCACCACCTCTGGGACCAGGTCCAGGATTGAGCTCAACATCGCCACACATAAACAATATGGCGGCTATACGTGTTGACAGCCGTAGTAATAACGGTAATGAGGTTCTCACTTTACCTGGGATAAAGAGGTACTTAATAACTATTCGATGAATATTAGGTAAAGAATTGTGTGTAAGTAATCAGTGTTTGAGGCAAGAAATCCGCGAGTCGGATGTGTCGCCTGACGGCAATTTTGTTAGTCGACATAAAAAATGTTAATTAGTTTTTTGTTGTACAGATATTAGCAATGTATTTGCACAAAATTCACATATAAAATAATCTTTAAATTGTCTGATTGCAAAAAAATATGCACAAGTTATGTCATTCGCAAGAAATGCAATAAAATTCTATCAAAGGGTAATAATTTAAAAGAATGATAAGAAATGCTCTATAAAAATCACTCAAAGGGGAATAACTAAAAACGGAAAAAGGTATAGTTACCGTTCTTGTGCACTGCACTCTGAGTCATTGCCAGAAACATGCATAACAAGTTTGGAGTCATTTGGACCTACGGTTACAAAGTTACACTCCGGACAAGAAATGCTCTAAAAATCGATCAAAGGGGAATAATTCAAAAACGGAACAAGGTAGAGTTACATTTCTTGTGCGCTGCACTTCGAGTTATTGCCAGAAGCATGCATACCTAGTTTGGAGTCATTTGGACCTACGGTGACAAAGTTAGGCTCCGGACAAGAAATGCTCTATAAAATCAATCAAAGGGGAATAACTAAAAACAGAAGAAGGCAGAGTTACCGTTCTTGTGCACTGCACTTTGAGTCATTGCCAGAAACATGCATACCAAGTTTGGAGTCATTTGGACCTACGGTGACAAAGTTACAGTCCGGACAAGAAATGCTCTATAAAATCAATCAAAGGGGAATAATTCAAAAACGGAACAAGGTAGATTTACGGTTCTTGTGCGCTGCACTTCGAGTCATTGCCAGAAACATGCATACCAAGTTCGGAGTCATTTGGACCTACGATAACAAAGTTAGGGTCCCGACAAGGAAATCCGGACGCCGCCGCCGACAAAGTAATCCCTATAATCTATGTCGCCTAGTCAGGCGACACAAAAACCTTGTGTAATTGTTAAGTTTTTTAAGTAAATAAAAAGACATATACAAAGGTATTTTTGTACATGTCTTGATGTTTTTATAAATTTTTCTGGATTGATTCATGTCTGTATTAGTATGATGAACTTCTGATCATTCGTTGTACGCCTTTCTTTACCTACGGTTTATGCAACACGTTTACTACTGTGATCCGCTGTTACTTCCCCATTTAGTACTTTCATTACCGATTTGTATGATCAAATCCACTTTTAAAGACGACTGTCTAATTACTAGAGCCGCTTAAAGACTGTCAAATCACTGGAGCCAGTCCGTTTTCCAAAACCGTTTACTTTGTAATTTTGCAAAGATTCATTTACTTTCTGCAGAACCATTTTATTATTAGAATCTTTTCATAGTACAAAATATGTGCACATTCTTAATTTACTTTAAGCTTAATCATTTTTATAGGTAATATGCATCATAGAACAAGAGAAAGAATTCACATTATTTACTGTTCATAATGTGTTTTTGTCCTTTTGACCATTATTTGTTCAATAAAACATTTGCCATTTTTATTCCCTCTTGTATTGTTTGTAATGGCCAGTCCAACCACAAGATCACGCCATAATAAAACAATCAAAGGTTTGCACCCAGAGAAACATTTAATCTGAGAGTGTTGCTAAAGTAACGACTACTGTATAACCGCGACTACTGTCAAACTATTTGAACAAATTTTCAAGCACTGAACACTACAGACCTGCAGCCCTTTGATTATACTGGTGAACGTGTCATGAATCTTATTGGCCGTGGAGTAACAATTGTACTGAAAATTTCATTTGCCAAAAAGCTTTCTAGGATTAATTTACATGTAGGCTAAGATATTACTAGCCAATTCAGGAAAATACTGAAATTCTAACAGAAGCCCCCACTTAAAATGCAATCGATTGGTGTATTGTATGCTTAATTGATCATAATGTATCTAAAACTTCTACAATAGTTGCATAAAAACCATTTGCCATCACACAATAATCGGATATGTTCAATGTTTTGTTCCAATACTGAACCAGAAAAAAATCTTGACACATAAAATCCATTACTTAATCATTAAGAGCAATCTGTTGGAAATGTGGCAATTTTAGCTGAAAGGTCACATTCGAACTCATGGCATCAGAGGTATTGTTGAAATGCATGAGTTAAAACATGCACAAATGAACATTAAATTACATTTATATCTTATTCATTTTGGGTATGACGTAAACTCATACAGTTTATATACTAATTATGAAACACATTATAAATGATACAGTTGAACACATTTGAGAATAGATAATGTTACTGCTGTTGTGTTTAGAACCTTTTAAACGAAACATGTTTGAATAGTCGGTAACATGACGCTGATATTTGTGTATTTCAGATATAGCAAAATAAATTTTACTGCAAGGTAGTGCAATAGGATATTATATGAAACATTAACAATTTTTATTGTTGTTAGCCTTCGAAAGCTATCGATATTTAGTAAGGGACAATAATGCTGTATTGGTTTGTCCTGACATCTCCTTTTTAATCTTTAATTCGAACGTGTTAGCGTGTAAAAGTATAGCATGTTTATAGATATTGTTCGTTTTTTAACGAATGTAACATTGTCTTTCACTGATTGTAGCTTTTGGATGACTTTTGCCAAAATTGGTGAGTGCGTATACATTTCAGACCAAGCATTGGTACCATTTTAAGACATTATTAATGGACATTATTACGATAAGCAAATATAGCCACGCTAAATCATGACGTCACAAACTATATTAATTCAAACAATCAAATTTGACAGAATTTCTTAAAGGTGGCTTCCGATTATTTGAATCGAATTGCTATCTCAAACAGTCATATACATAATTACTTCCTGACAAGATCCGCGAAATAGTGTTTATTTATGATGTTCTACATCTATGTTTAAAGTGAAGCTTAACACCCCACTGTCATTACAAACATGTATTTCTTAACTGGGTAAGGTTGAACAGTTTAAGCAGATTTATATATTAGAACAGGTTTCATATTTGTAAGGTTGTATACACCACTTTACCTATATCCAGAAAAAGCATACCTGTGTTTGTGAATGATTTGTGGCCAAATATATTGTTTTGTGTCAAAATGATTAACATATCTATCATTATGTATAAAATACATTATATAATCTGTGGAATACTATGCTTATTTCTTTAGCTTTTATTTACATCATATAGTGAATTTTAATTTATATATATATATATATATATATATATATATATATATATATATATATATATATATATATATATATATATATATATATATATATATATATATATATATATATATTGAATGTGACCTGCAGAGGCGTTTCGGAAAGACAGTGACATATTCAACACTATTTCACTTTGAAATAAAAATATAACTTCATTAAAGAGTTTCTTGCTAAACTGTGCCAATAATTAGTCAGTCGAGTAAACAATGGCTAAACCATATTATTTGCATAAGAAATTTCTTTTAGCAAACCAAACAAGTAAGCCATATTTTTTTTTTTTTGGGGGGGGGGGAGGTGTTGGGGGGCTTTGCAGTTTTACCTTATATTAAACTCCATGACAAATGCTGGTGCTAGAACTGCCTCACCGAATATTTAAGACTCTCATTGGTGAACAGTTATAAATTCTTCAAATATGTTTAGATGAATTGTACTTTTCTCAATGAATTAATAAAATATTTGCTATAACTAAATAGCAATTGTAAGGTGTTGTTTCTCATTTTCACGCCAAATAAATATTGGCAAAATGAATTCTGACGGATAATCTATTGTTTACTTAAATTTATTCATGCAAGAATTTTTATGTTGGTGATATTTAAGATGGAGTCAAACATCAAACATAAGCCTCAGTAAATGTTAAATATTTCTTTGCCTTCATTGTCCTTTTTGTATCTGAACATTCATTGTTATTAAAACCTCAACGAGGCTTTAAAGTTTAAAACAAGAGGGCCATGTTGGTCATATATTGCTCACCTGAATGCCTTAGACATTTAGCCATTGTGGGTTTAGACAGATCGACTTTTTAACAATCTCCATACAAGGCCACCAAAGGATTATATTAACCAAATATCAAAGCTCTAGCTCTTGTAGTTTCTAACAAGAAGATGTTCAAAGTTTTTTTCAATTTAGCCGTATAAGGAAAATGCCTACACCCTTGGAGGCCATGTTTACTGTCAAATCAAAATGATTTCAACAATCTTGATACAGGTTCACCCAAAAACATATATACCAAATATCAAGGCTCTAGCTATATTTCCATTTTTTTCCTATATTGCCATTATACTTTTTGATGGATCTGTTTTATCTGGACAATCTTGATACTTGGCCATCCAAAGAACAAGTATACCAATTGTGAAGGCTCAAGCTCTAGTAGTTCTAACATGGATATTTTCTAATTTTTCCTATATAGATATAAAGATATATATATATGGCGAATGGTCACGCCCTGGTGGTCATGTTATTTGACAAACCAAAATGTTTTGAACAATTGTGATACAGAGCCACCCAAAGAACATGTCAGTAACTCATGCAGTTTCTGATAAGGCCGATTTTCCCATATAGTCATAAATGGCTAATGGTCTCGCTTCTGGCGGCCTCTGGCGGCCATGATTTTTGACGGATCAGAATTCTTTGAACAATCTTTATACAGGTCTACTAAGGAAATATGTGTACTAAATATTAGGCTCTGGCTCTTGTAGTTTCTGGCATGTAAAGTTTTCCTTTATAGCCTTATACGGAAAATGGCCACGACCCTGGCAGCCAAGTGTTTTGACGGATCAGAATCATTTGAACAGTTTTTATACAGGGCTACCTAAAGAACATTTATACAAAATACCAAAACTCCAGCTTTTGTAGTTTCTGACAAGATTTTACCTAGCCTTATAAGGAACATTGCAACGTCTCTAGTGGCCCTATCTTTTGACGGATCAGAATTCTTTGAACAATCTTGATATAGGGCCACCAAGGGATCATGAGTACTAAATCAAGGCTCTAGCTTTTGTTGTTTCTGACTTTAAGTTTTCCTATATAGCTTTACGTGAAAAATGGTCAAGATGTTTGACGGATCAGAATCACTTGAACAATCTTGATACAGGTCTTTCCAATGTTCACTCACTTACACTTTTAGGTTTTGGTATTTAATATATATATATATATATATATATATATATATATATATATATATATATATATATATATATATATATATATATATATATATATATATATATATATATATATACAGAGAGAGAGAGGGAGAGAGAGAGAGAGAGTAAGAGAAAATGAGAGAGGGAGAGAGAGAAAGAGAGAGACTTTTATCAGTATTCCCTATTAAACAAACCTAAAGACCCTCATCAGCTTTCAGTGTATACAAAGCATCTTATTCGTCTGAAGATGAAATAAAAAGTGATCTAGTTATGTTGATAAAGTCATTGATACTTTGCTTTTGTTTTTACAGATAGGCGCGGAATTTCTCTCGATCTTGCTGCTAAGGTAGGGGTATGGGGTGCATGTCTTATTTTGTAGTAGTTTGCCAATCACGATTATAACCCTGGCGCAACAGAAATGCATGCCAGAAACATCAAAAACAAATTTCATAAGAAAATACAATTTATTTTTTAAGGAGATACAAATGATTACAATATGTATAATATATATAAAAATAAATCACTATTCTCAAATGAAGTCCAAGCTGAAGCTGAAACAAATTCCTAATGAAATCGTCCTCTTATGGCGATATTTATAATTCCTATAAGTCCAATAATACACTAGTTATAATCCAAACGAAAATCCCCACATTGTTGTTATTTTAAAACACTTGTTGTATGCACGGATGGCACTGAAGGACTAAACAGGTGTTATTCAGGTCACTAAACATAAGAAAACAAACCTATTTGTAATTGCTAAAATTATTCGAGAATATACCAGCTGCATAACGCCTTAAAACTTTCCAGACTTTACTAAAAGGGCTAAAATCAATATCCCGTGAAAGAGAACGAACTATCAATGACTGACGTAGCACTGACGTAGCACCGTCCTAAAATGCGACCGTAATAATGTCAAATACTTAACAATGGAAGACTATTACGCAACAAAGTCAGAAGGAGATGTGTTGTTTCCAGCTGATTTTGCCTTTGAGAGCAATAAAAAGTGCCATAGAAAAGTTTTGTACAAATGAAGCAGTTTCAGAATCAATAAAAATAAGCCAACCTGGTTTTCCATGTCCTATTGTCATGCCTTGTGGTCGGTGTATTGCAGTTTTCCATCCGAGACGCAACTGCACCTGCTTCCGTTTACAGCAATGACTAAAGCAGTCTCTTTTCTTTTCAGTCGGTACTAAGGAAATAAATGTGGGTGCTATATGTAAAAATATGGTCCACTGCATTTATAAACATCTACCATGACAACATCTGGGAGTCAATGTCTAGCCTGTGTCGATCAAGATATCGTCGTTTTTTGAATTTACCATCCATCGAAATCAGCGTGTCAAACTCTATTAAGTACAAAAAACGTGTATATAGAAGCCAATTAGAAGATTTAGTTTTGATCACGTGCGAAAATCGCGTATGTCTATTGGTTGTCAGAAGTGACAGTCGAAATCCGCGTAAGTCAAATTGTAAAATGTTTATTAAAAAAAGGACTTCCAAAACAAGGATTTTAACTTTTAAAATGTATCTAGGTAAATAATAATTCATTCTTTCAACTGTATTTGACTTCTTTTACAATCTTGAATCTGCAAAATTGAGTAAATATCGTAAAAATAAGGCAAACAATGTATTTTTGAATTGTTGTAAAATTGGTGTTCAGTTTCCATAAAGAAAAAAATGTCCATGCTTGTTTTATCTCATGATTTTTGTCTTATGCCTCTAATTTGATTTAATTTCTGTGATATATTTCTTGATTTAGATTAAAAAATTGAAAAACTGCATAATAATTGATAATAATTCTGACATACCCGGTTTTTGTATTGTATAGATTTTACGGAATGTATTTGTCGGTACTATTATAGGAGATTTTTGAATTTCATACAACGTCACATGGAATAATAAGTATATTTATTAACAACAACAACAACAACAACAATAATAATAATAATAATAATAATAATAATAATAATATTAATAATAATAATAATAATAATAATATATTCACAATCATGTTCTTGTCCTTTGTAGGATATTATGTCAGAATCTTCGGGTACACCACCTGATGATGAATGGATTTGTGAAATTTGTATGGAACGTCTATTGAATAGTTTAAAACTCGAATAGAAACTGCTTCCAGGAAATAGCGTGTTCTTGTTTGACATTAATGGTGATATATGGTTGTTCTGTTGGTCATGCCGTTTACGATACTATTTAAAATGTGTAAAATCTGCCAGCTGGAATTTCTGCAGAAGAACTTGGGGAATACTATTACTGTGAAAAGTGCACAAAATAGATTTATCTATTAAACTTTTAACAATAAGTTATTCAAACATCACGCTAATGATGACATCGAGATCAAGACGTATGGTGCAAATGGCATGAAAAAGTTGCACGAGAACAAAATATTACTAAAAGAACTGAGCAAGTAAATTATCAGAAAAGTTATGACAAAGTTGTTATTGATCAAGAAAAGTTACAAAGAGAGAACAAACTTATTGCAATAGAACGAAACCCCAAGATTGTAAACGAAGTAGTAAGTAGTGAAAAAATACATGATAAAGTGAACGTCGATAATGATGACATTGAACAAGAACAATGTATGTTAAATAGAAAGATAGGACTTGAGAAAGTTTCTAGAGAAAACCGACATATCATTGAAGCTAAACAATTTAATGCTACAAAACTATGTGATGAAAAAAATGACAATAGAGACAATAACCCAGAAACTTGTGAAATACAAAGCGATAAAGAACCCGAAAATTATGAAGAAAGCAAAACCACCAAGGAAAATAAACCACACGATTTTCCAAAATGTTGGGGGAAAGTAGATGAATCGGAGAGAGATAGATTTCAGAGAGAAATAAATTGAATTTAAACAAGTTGACAGAACAAGTATGATAAGTATTGAAAGTGAGCAAGTAAATAATTAGAACATATACAATGAAATAAATGACAATGTCACAGAGGGATCTGAGTTACTAACAGAGAATACAGACAGTAATGTGTCCAGATTTGGAATTGACTCTGACTATTATGATTCGGATAACTCGGCCACAGACAAAACTTGGATGCCTAATAAACGAAACAGGGAATTTTTAAGTGAGAACAATGATTCAGATTCGTCTTTGCAAACATCCAGGGAAATTAAGAAAAAGAAGAAAAACATGAACACAATTCACTAAGATATTTACAACAATGACTCCTCCCATGTTTCTCAAAGTGACGTACAAACGTTTGATGATGCAAGACCTGACACATTAAATGAAATAATGCAAGACACACTGACACAGGATAACATAGCCGAAACAAATGATACTACAACAGTGTATGTAGTAGAACAAGATAATGAAATAACAATTGTTCCTGAAACAATCGAACACGACGAAGTAGTGGAAACCGAATTTAACATCGAATCCGCAGGAAAAAAGAAACAAAACAGAGCAGAGTGCGGGTTTGCCAATCCAGAAACTTGGGCAAGAAATGCTAACAAGAAACTTCGTATGGAAGGAAAGCCTTACAAAGGGATCTGTTATGTCGATGGACACCAGACATATTCAAAACTGAAACCACAAAGAATTATAGGTGAATCGAACTGTGGAAAGAGATGTCGTAAAAGTAGACAATGTGAACTTATAACAGAAAATCTAAGAACAGAAATCCACCATACCTTCTGGAACAATATGAATTGGTCAGAGAAAAAGTTTTACGCAACAACACTTGTTGAGCAATGTACACCGACACAAACTAAATGCTCGACTAGGGATGAAAGTAGAAGAAAGTGTACATTCAAGTATTACTTGAAAAATGGAGACATGAAAGTTTCTGTGTGCAAGGAAATGTATAGATGGATGAACAGTCTGAATGATTGTGGGATGCCACCTTGTAGCAAAAGCCCTGGTCATAAACTTGGAAAGGAATCTCCACACGTGCAACAGGCAAAGGATTTCCTTATTTACTTGCCCAAAATGTCATCCCATTATTGCAGGATGTCTACAGAAAGAGAATATCTTGAACCAGATTACAAATCATTTACAGACCTTTATCGGGTTTACAAGAACCATTGCTCTACGAATGAAATCAGGCCTATTTCAAAGATGACCTTACTTAAGATATTCCGTGAATTAAATATCTCCCTTTTCCGGCCTGAAAAGGACCAGTCTGATGTATGTGTTGCTCATGAAACAAATAATATCTCTGAGACAGAATATCAGGCCCACGTTGCAAGAAAAGATTCTGCGAGAAGTCAGAAAAAAAGACAAACAAAGATCATTAGAAGATAAGAACATTAAGGTATTTACAATGGATCTTCAAAGTGTATTGCTCAGTCCATCACTCCAAGCAAGTTCTGTCTATTTCAAAACAAAACTGGCTTGTCACAACTTTACAACATATGACATGGCATCAAAAGATGTAAACTGTTACTTTTGGCATGAGGGGGAATGTGGTTTGACGGCCGATAGTTTTGCATCGTGTATCTACGATTTGATAGAAAATTCAATTCAGCCAGAGTTAGAAGAAATTATCTTGTTTTCAGATGGTTGTGGTTATCAAAACAGAAACGTCACACTAGCTAATACGTTGGTTTATGCATCTGTCAAACACCAAGTTATTATTTCACAAAAATTCTTAGAGAAGGGACACACTCAAACGGAAGTTGACTCAAAATGGAAGTTGGTCTGCAGGTTGATAAAATTTAAATATCTGTGAAAATTTTGATAGGACCTTTTCTTATTTACCTATTCAGTTCATAGCTCCATTGAACAAAAATACGAAACAGACATATCTATTCACCAGCAAACTATGTTGAAAAGATGAAAGATGTTCGGCCACGTCAACCATATAATGTTAAGTACATTAACCATGAGTTTTTCAAAAAGTTTAGTTCGTTAAAGTACTATGATACAATTCGGCCAGGGCAACAGGCTGGTGATCCGGTAGTGACGGATATTAGAGAGCTTCGATACTAACCTGATGGAACAGTTCAGTACAAGCTTAAGTTTGATGACAATTACACATTTTACCAGAAAAGAGGAATAAGAAGAATGCAAGGCCTTCAGCACAGAATCTCGATATCCTGGAACCGCTATATGCAGGTCCATTAAAGATCAAGCGGTCTAAGTACGAGAATCTGCAACAACTAAAGGCCTGCATCCCAGTAGATTACCATTCCTTTTATGATAGTTTGCTGCATGATTAAACATGCTCGTTTAAACATACAGGTCGTTTAACCTAACAGGTCGTTTAACCTAACAGGAATATTCTGTTTTTATGAAGTTGCACATTCGATGCCATAATTGTATTATGTCCAACACTGGTATGGTGAGTTAAACTCATAGAGAATTACCGGGTCATTAATTATTTGTGCTTAAAACAGTGTTACATGTAACATTCCATTTCTACTTGTTTAAGATGTTATAAATTGGCATGTATTCGTAACTAAAATTTACCATTTACAGTGGTATAGTACTGTTATACTTTGTGTACTTACATTAAATGAAAGTGGTTTAATAATGCCGATTTTTCGTCATTTATTTGCCTTGTTACATTCAATGTGTTCATTTTTTACTAACGTTAATAATGCTGCTACTCTTTAAGCATTGAAGTTGAAGTTTCAGACATTTTATTTTCTAAAGTTACATAGAAAGTACTATAGATTTATTCACGTTTTTGTAAGATGTTATCAAGTTCTAGTTGTTTTTTTGTGTTGCTTTTACTGTAAACGAAAGCACTTTTGCATATTAAGGAATTCTTTCTTTTTTATTTGTGATGTACTCTTGGACATGAAACATCTTTATTGTTTTCTTCACGTTATGTGTTTAGGACGCATATTATGAAAAAAATTGTTCAACAATTAACAGTAAAAACGTTTTGGTTTATGTATTTGTTGTTACTTTAGCCCTTATTCGAGTACAAAGTCCATTTAATGGTTATTAAATAATACAACAACACCCGTGTTCCAGTGCTCATTCTTCAATACATAATCAAAGTGAAAACATGCTCAAACTTACTTTCTGTGGTGTTATTGCTGATTTTGCTTAGGCAAGTACCATTTAAAACAATAGAAAATATAATAATTGCATATTAAATAATAAACCTGTATAAATATCAACATTTCCTTTTTAATATCTCAAAATATTTTACTACACGTTTTGTTCAATTATCGCGTAAATAACAGTTGTCACGACGCTTTCTTAGTTTAAAACTAGCTATCTCTGCAGCTGGGCTCAGATAGGAAGTATCTTTTTTACAATGATACCCAAGGAAAGCAATCTCAAAAGAAAACGTCAACAATTTGAGACTATCCAATATGTCAAACAATTTTTTCACCTTATTAAAATCATTGTACCAATAAACTCAACTTGATGCTAAAATTGTAACTGATTACTAAAAGAAATTAAGCACAATTAAGGTAAGCACACTTTTTCTTACGTACTTGGCGTTCTTTGTGCTTTGTGCAGACGACACTTACTAAATTTCCGGTCGTAGTATAAGGCAAATACCGATTTTCTGGTTTTCCAGAGTCAAATGAAACGCGTACACCTGTACACAAGAAATGGGAACCGGCTGGTCAATTCGTACTCGAATGGAGTCGTAATCAACGTAACCTAAAATGAAGTTGCACTTTACACTTTTTTATTCTGCATAACGATCGGTATTGTTATCAACTGTGTTTTCTGTCCCAATAATTAAGGCTCGTTGTTTTAGTTTGTAATATTCTTGTAAATATATTGCTAGTGGAGATAGTGTAAGACGGATATTTATGTATATTTAACAAATAAAACAACATGGCCTTGAGGGCAATATGCAAGTTTACGGACTTTCCGAGGTCCGACCAGCCAGTTCGTAAATTTGCATATTGCCCTCAAGGCCATGTTTTATTTGTTATATTATATTATATCGAATCTAAATCCTTTCATCTCTTTTGTTGCTGTCATTTTTTACTATAATTTGATTTCAAATAATAATTTTATTTGTTCAGTGTGTGAAATATCTCAAACCCTAGTCGGATTTTTTTTATTATTTTCAAGCGATGCAGCAAAAAATCATACTCTTCTTTTAATTTTCCATTTTTGTTAATCAAATTAAATATTAAATGTTACTAGGCAAAAGACCCGAACTTTAAGACCTCATATAGATAAACAGTCTCAACACAAACGACATTTCATGAAAATCAAATACATTAATAAAGGGATTAATTTTATCGACTTACCTAGTATCTTTCGGGACAAAAATATCATCAATAAAATTCATAGTTTCTTGCTGATACAATTAATCTCTTTGCCGATCGCTGGTGTAAGAGAGAAAACACGGATACAGTAGCACTCAATGCTTGGAAGAAAGCCATTTTTAAGTTAAAAAAAAATCGCGTTAAATTCTACCGCTCCTATCCTTCTTGTTTACCTTTTTATCATTTAAAACATCTAAAACAGTCCTTTCAGAATATTCACGATAAATTTGTACTTGTACCTGCAGACAAAGCTCTAAACAACATAATTTTTGTCTGACGACTATATTACAAAAATGTACTGAGTGCTGTGTTATCCACCACCAGTTCTTACTCTAGCACCAACCTTGATTTTCAGACAGTCATTGACAAACATAAACAGATATTGTATAATTTCAATATCAAAATAGAATCAAAGCAAGAAAAACTTCCTTCATTGTGCTGGATTCCTTAGCTTCACAAAACACGTTTCAAGTCACGATTCATAGCTAATGTCAGCTCTAGCACCACCACTCACATATCTAAACTTCTAACGTCTTGCCCTCAGCCGTTCGCAATCACGTTGTTAAATATTGTGAAAAAGTGTATGAAAATTCAGGAATTAACATTTTTGTTCCATTAAAATTTCCTAAGAAGTCTTAGACAAGTTTCGTACTTTAAACTTTCATTGCTCTGCAGTTGATACTTACGATTTCTCTACGCTGTACACTTCTTTACCTCATGATTTAATTAAGACCAAATTGATTGCTTTTTTAATTGAGAAAACATTTGCTCGAGAACAACGTCTATATATTGCATGTCATGAAAGTAATGCATTTTTTACCAAAACTTTCTTAGAAAAGCTTACTATGTGGACTTGCACGGATGTTTGTGAAGCTCTACGTTTTCTATTAGACAATATTTACATGAAATGCGGTGACACTTTATTTAGACAAGTAGTTGGTATCCCTATGGGAACCAACTGTGCAACATTAATTGCAGATTTGTTTTTATACTGCTTTGAACGTGATTTCATGATAACTTGATCCCCTTCAAACCAAAGCCACATTATAGAGGCTTTCAATTTAACGTCACGCTATCTTGACGATATTCTAACTATAGATAATCCTTTCTTTTCTCAAATGATTCATCTGATTTACCCTCCAGAACTTACCCTTAATAAAGCAAATAACTGACATTTAAATGCAACATTTCTAGACATTGAGATCAATATTTCCAATGACAACGTCTCTACTAAAATCTATGACAAGAGAGATGATTTCAACATTAGTATTGTGAATTATCCATACCTTGATGGTGATTCACCTCGTGCTACCTCCTATGGTATTTACATATCACAACTTACAAGGTTTACACGAGTTTGTACTAGAGTAGAAGATTTCAATGCTAGAAACTGGTTTATTTTTTCTAAACTGTTACAACAATAGGTAAATAAGAAAAGGTCCTATCAAAACTTTCACAGATATTTAAATTTTATCTACCAGTAGACAAAGGCAAACAAAGGTAAATGCAAATGTGACAAAAATACAGAGACGAGACATAACACACATAAAGAAAAACCATCAGTTACAGCCTTGGAACGGTCAATCGGCAAAAGGGCCAACTGGGGTGCTTGTTGCAAGGCTTTCGTTTTCATAAATTAAGAAAGGCGTTTTCAAAATTCTTTCACCGCAATGGTTTTATTGCTTCTAAGTATAATAGCAGTATGAAAACACTTATGCAGAAAGGCATAAGCCATCCTGCATTTTATGGATATGTTTTATACAAGTTTAAGAAGATCAAGGGTCTCAATAACTTTTCTGACCACTTTACAAAACTTATCAGAAAATGTATTGCAGACGGTTACAACCCGGGAATCCTTCGATGTACTGCATTGCATTGCTTGCAATTGACCCTTTTACAGTCAAGAACTTGCATTGCCTTTAAATTACACGATGATCGGACAGGTCGTTGAGACTATATGAAAACAGTGACTTAAAGCCATAATTGGACAGTCACTGTTGGAATTCTTGTTTCTTCATCTCTCCAGTCGTGCCCTATATAGGTGGGACAACTTGAGCAGTCTCCATACCCTTTACGTGAGATTACACAGTAGGTATAACATCGGGATTTTGGTACCTTTACTACATATAATATGTCAACTGCGGATAAATCCTCGGCTTTTATATGTTATTTTAAAACATATTAACTCTAAACAATACTACGTTTTATTTTGTTGATTTGGGTTGTTTTCTAAAATTCTATGATTTCTTTCGTATTTTTTACATTTCATTTATGACACTTTTGGCATATGACGTCATGACATTGTATGACGTCATTATATTGTTCTTATAATATATCAGCGTTTGTACTGCTTTATTTTTTTCAAACTACTCTTTCATTTGGAATTTTTAGGTTACCGAGGCTATTATCTACTGTACATACTGTACATATGTTGTTAGTTAATTTTATTAGTTATTGTGTAACTCCCGATGCAGGTGCTTACTGTTAGTTGTTTCACTTTGACGGGATATTTTTATTTACACTGTTTGTTTGACAGAAAAACCTTCAGGAAGTGCGAGGTTGGAGCGCTCCACAAACCAGGTTTAACCACCCCAGTTGGCCCTTTTGCCGACTGACCGTTCCAAGGCGGTAACTGATGGTTTTTCTTTTTGTGTGTTATGTCTCGTCTCTGTGTTTTGTCACATTTACATTTACCTTGTTTGCCTTTGTCTACAGGTAGATAAAATTTAAATATCTGTGAAAATTTTGATAGGATCTTTTCTTATTTGCCTATTTAAGAATTTCACAAACTGGATTTTGTCGTTTTTTTGCTAAATATGTTCGGAAGAGCTTCACTGAGTGTTATGTCGCGGCTTTGGTGATTTTTGAATCCTTAGATTCGCTGAGTTTCACTTAATCTGTCTTCGATAAAGAGGCTAATCGCTTTGCCATTTTGTCAGTTTGACAATATCGTCTGTTTGTGTTGTCGTATAATTCGCACGTCGTGAAAGTCGCGTTTAAACAGTCAAACAAACTGGACAACGTCATAAACAGTCTGTATAAGAATAATGAACTGGGTAGCCGATCTGTATGCGATTTATGGACTGAATGATGTCATATTTAATATAGAAGAGCGTGTGCAAATGAGGTATAATATATATAAAATATATAAATATAAAATACATGCGAAAAACATAACTACATCACTGTCAAGCAAACGTGTAATTTGTAATTACTTACTGTTTTTGTCACTCTACGTCATAATCGTTATTTTATACCTATAGTCTTTCATAGGAAAAAAAATATGCTGTTTTCTGTCACAACGATTTTCTGCTCTATGTTCTTTTCGAATAATAAAATTTAAATCTACCCACTTTTTAACTATTCGTCACAGATGTACTTAACACACTTTAAACGTCACGAGCTTAGAGTCTATATATATTGAATGGATTTCATCAGTTTAGCAGCAGTAGAGTAATCCTGACACTAGCCGATCACAGTTCGTAATGGTCACTTGTGTATTGGCGACTAAATGTCGCTAAATGACATGTTATGGCTTCGGATTAACATCCGTGCGATACTCTTAGAAATAAACAGCCAATCACAATTCAACATCAATCTGTCCACCAACCAATCAAAACCGTATATTGTCTGTACATGTGAGCGATTTCCCTAAATAAAATCTACCTTATGCCTGATTATCTCACAGTTGATCCAGTATCACCTGCATCTTGTCCTTTTGAAGTGCCTCCTTTACATATTAATGTTATTTATACGATTAGTTCACAGAACACGAGGCTTATTAAGTTTTGACGTGATCGGTAGAAAACGTGGAAAAACCTCGCACATGCGTTGTTTTTTTAACTCAATATTTTGCCTGACGATTGAAATCCCACGGACCACCCACCCTTATAATGGAAAGGTGAAAACATTTAACCCAGACTGTAAGAGAATTTAATTATGTTTTCGTCCTAGTATAAACGGTTAAAGACCATGTCCAGTAAATGTAGAAACAAAACAACAGCAGTCACATCGTAAACTGTCTGGCATATTTAATAAAAATGTCTGATCAGATTGGTTGAAGAATGTTTCGGTACCTAGATGTTTCGTCCCTGATGTTTCGCAACATAGGACTGTGAAGACAATATTGGGTGAATCAAACGTTCCAAACCAGGGGTATGTGGAAATTTTGTGATTTTGAGCATTGCTTTTGTGTTCAATGCAAATGCACATTAAATAACAAAAATATAAAATTCCTTTGATATATGTTTTTATGTACACTGGTTCATGCTTGAACAGGATTGGCATTTAAAAGGCAGAGAAAAATTACAACAACAGAGTTGATTGATTACAGGACATTCTGTAAAGAATGCCGTTGTGTAATTCTTGATATTTTCTGAGTAAAGAACTTTTGCTTTATCTAGGCAAAACGACATATTTTTATGTTGTTCCATAAAATCCTTAAATGATTAATTATATATAGCTTTGTTCTACTCGCAAACAATGCAACTTTAAATACATTTACATAACCAGAAAGGTTCTCGTTCCGAAAATTTTATTATCAGAGATCATATACGTCAAACATAATTAGGTGTTTTAATATACTTTATTGTGTTAGTTCCGGCTACATAGATCTGGTATTTTTTTCAGTAGAGCCATTGAAATGAGCAATAACAAGCATGCAGCTGATCGCGTTTAGCGCCAAGTACACATGATGTTTAGAATTATATAATAACAAGGAAGATCAGAAATATTTCAGATAAATTTGACTAAATTATCACCTTATATTTGACATAAGTGTTTGTCTATAGGGAACTTAAACACTCAAACCGAAAATTACCCTACAAAGTTCCATTGAACATTCCAAACTAGAAACAACAATAAATGAATGAATCCTGCCAAATGTCACATGACATTTTGTACACCGGAAATAGCATATTGTAAACACACACCGGGGACTTTTTTTATCGTTTTCCCTGCTGTTTACTTATATTTGTTTTTCTGTACCTGCTGCTCTCGAGTCGCCCGGGAGACGAAGATTAACTCTTCTCTTTCTAACAACTGAAGGGATTAACTTTCCACCTCTCCAAGCTCGAATTGCAGGTAAAAATTAAAAAAAGCAACATCACATGTCTTTGTACCAATAAAGTGGAAAAGTTCATTACATAGACAATACCACAAAGTCTCACAATGATGCAGAGTATCACTATGGCAGTACATCAAACGCGAACAATACCAAGTTCAAAATATATTGGATAGTACAAACCGAGACATAGTACTTGGTACAGAAACCTGGTTAGACCCAACTATTCGAAACAGTGAAATTATAAGATTTACAGAAAAGACCGTAAATCACAACAAGGTGGCGGTGTCTTAAAGCTATTCTTTCTGATATTAATGTTATCTTCTATAGAGTTTACAAATCCTTCTAACGCATTGAGAAAAATGATTGTATATTACTTTGAAAGATCTTTATTTGCAAAACACGTCGACTTTAAACATATAATCGCAACTTAATGAAGAGCATCGAAGCCGATTCCATAAAACCCCAGTTTATAAATAGCACGCTCGGAGTGAGAGCGACAAATCACGTGAATAAAGATCATGGCCCATTTCCAAAAGAGGCCAAATGACACAAGCGTAAACTTCAGCGAGGCAACGGTAAGTGTTTATGAATTTCTGTCTCTCACAACTCTTCAGTAGTACAGAAACGGACAGATCTTGCAAATAAGATCTTATTGTAAGCTTGCAATAAAATAGCTGGGTTCTTATAGTTGCATATAGATCTGATAATGCAAATATCATTGTAAGATGTGTTTTTTTACATCTAGGGCACGTTTCAAAGTTATCTTTTTTTCTTGTTTAAATAGACACTTGTTGACAAAGAACTTAAATGGGATTCAGTTCACTTAGCATAGTTAAGGGAATTCTGAAACTGTTTGTTTCGTGAGTACATTAAGGGAATTCTGAAATTGTTTGTTTCGTGAGTACATAACACACATACACTTATTTATCTATATAGCTTATAACCTTTACTATTTATTTGGCCAACATGTCCTACCTTTGTCATCAAACACAACATACTGATTGTTTTAAAGGTTATTTACGAAATACCTTGAATGCTTCATTGTGTACAATTGTAAGATCTGCCTGGTAATTGTTTTTTGATATAATTATTTACATATGTTCGGCCACTGAACATGTGATCTGTTGTTACAGAAAGTGTTTGCTTATTACCTCTAGGTTTTGTCAGTGAGGAGAAGATACATCTAGACAGAAAGGTAAAACTACCAGTCAGTGGATAGAATTTACAAAGGAAAAGATCGGAGACAGAGATGGTAGGTCACGTTATATTTCTCTTGAATGTTTTAACTTTTGTATGTTTATTTCAATTTTAAAATAGTAATTTAAGTTTTAGAGATTTTTTTTATCTTAGATGCTTAAATAATCTTGACTACCAATGCCAAAAAAAAAAAATACAATATAATAAAATCAAAACATGGACATCATTTCTTGATAGTTGTTACATTCTATTGAGTGTCATAATAGCATGACTGTCTTTTATTTCTATACTATTTTATCCATTTATATTGTTAATAAAACAAAGCACTTAAACATAAACATGCCACATTCTGTAATATGAGTATTGATCATTTTAAAATAACACCTGTATAAATGAGAATTACTTTTTTGTGTTATTTCTGTTTAGCTTTTTTATAGGATCCACTGGAAACTGAAAGTTGTGGGTAGCAAGGCGGTCAAAATGCATAGGGAGCGAGACTGAAAAGCCCAGTTGCTGGAGGAGATTGAATAGGTAAAAAAGATCAGGTCCTCAGATATTTAAATTTTATCTACCAGTAGACAAAGGCAAACAAGATAAATGTAAATGTGACAAAAACACAGAGACGAGACATAACACACAAAAAGAAAATTAAATAGTCGGAGGTATTTTACATTAAATTATATAAGGAAACAATCCTGACCGACCGAATAACGATTCGGCTTCGGACAACCCGAGATTGAATGACCGAGGTTCGACTGTATAAAGCTATAATTAGATAATTGACTCATTAAATGTGCAACATTTTAAAATGTCAACGGTCTTATGTTAATTCCTTGTTCTCGTCTGCCTAGCTACATCCATACCAACGGTGCAACATACAAAATTAAAAATGTAAACCGAAACGTTTAAACCTTTTATTGAATGTAAGACCGCGCGAGGATTTTTACGTTCGAGGCATATCGTCAAATTCGGGATAATGAAACTCCATATTAGTGAAACCAAACCAGAAAACAAGTTGAATAATACATACATGCATACTTAATAACCTGTATAGTTTACGCTAATTGCTGCAATGAAACATGAAGAGAGCAGCTGCATAATCAGTTCGAAGAATCTATGGTTCACAAAATACAAATGTTCATTTTGTAATTGGATATCGGATGGTTAGTGGTGCGTTTCAGTTCTGAAACGAAACGCTATATATGTTCCATCGTAAGGTTTCTTTAGGGTGTGTGGTTATAAGTCCATTTGTATCTGTTGCACTAACCCCGGAAAGACGAGCATTTAAATATGTTTCTTTTGAAATTTGTATTTTATCCTTCGCTGTTTTATTTCTGTTTAGGATTTGTTTCAAATCCTACAGATTTGCAATTTGACATTTGTCGCGAGACTATGGATGACGTGTGGTTTTATGACGTCACACCTGTGATGTGTTTCCAGCGGTGTGAGGTGAGGCCCGGGTGTACGGCGGTGAACGTTCATCCGGTTATGCACGTGTGTTTCCTGAACATGGATACGTCCGGCACCACCGGGCCGTGTCCTGGCTTTGTGTACTTGGAGAAAGTTGCAGGCAATATGGTGAGTAAAGCACAGAACATTTAATGCATTTCATCGAGTTTTGGTTTCTCTTCGTGTTTCGTTTTACGCAATGTTATTCACTTAACGGCAATATTTATTGAAAGTAGTCATTCATTTGCAATAAATTAACATAATGAATACTGCCATTAACCGGAATCACCAGTAAAGACCTCGATAACCAATATAATAAATTCACTGAAATATATCTCTGAAATAGATTGAGCTTTTTTTAAAAAAAAAAACACATATAGGTGTATCTGTTATATTAGAGCGACTGTAATTTACAATAGGATTACGGACCCAAACGAGCATTGTCAAGAAATTGATCATAGATTACTTCACAAAATACTGTAATCACATGTTAACCATTTAACATATAAAATGTGTGTCATGTACCTACGCATGTTTTTTACCATAACGCTTAAGCATCGTCCTACAAATGTCGGCTCACAGTTTCACAATGTTACTATACAGGCAAATTGAGATTGGCGGGCACTGACTTACAAGAAATCAAATAAACATCGTTAAGTTAGCGGGCATATTTTTAGAATTTTGAAACGTTACCTTATACAGCCATTTTTTGTGCTCAAATTTTTACAACAAATTTGGGTTAGGTAACATTCTCTTATTTCAGGCACCGAGTATGGAATGCTTATCAGCAAATTGCTCTGATCGTGAAGTTTGTGTCACCAAAAACACTCTAACAACGTGCCAATACGAAGGTTGGTAACGTACATTACTTCGTTAAAACTGTAATTGTTAAGTTTTAGTATTTGCTATGTATTTTCTCAAAAAAGGCTATATCTTAATTTGGTTATCCTTGTCATGAAAGTGGCAACATTAAACTGGCACTTACGAATATTTGTATGTTTTCGTACACGGTTAACAATTTACGAAGTGGTCAAAGAAGTCCCGCGATTTAAGAACGTCCATATGAAACCTTAAAATGTTTATCTAATTGGCATTGTCGGAAACTCGCGAGTGCCAGTTCAATGATGTCATACTATACCTATGCTCAGAGTTATAATAAAAAACAGTCAGCTGTTGATGAACATTACACTTTGATGTCGATTAGGTCAATACTACATGCTCGTAGTTTTGGAATCCGAACATGCATGACATTAATACTGATACTGTGGAAATTCATTCAAACCGGATCACCGCATATTGATATGTTTCTTCACGCCAAACAGAAAGTGTATGTCAGGATAACTCTAGAATCTGAACTATTTTCTGTCAAAGGATTTACTCAAAGTACGAAATGTTCAGTCGGTCATCGGTGAATTTCACAAGAGGGCGTTACCTAAGTCGGTGCGCGGCTGTTGAATCAAAGTGAAATTCTATGCGTGTTTGCGATTACGTTTGCAACTTTGGAAAACTTGTGTCTGACGCTACACAAAGGTGATCTATAAGCCTACAAGTGCTCTTTATAAATATTTATCTTCGCCTTTTAATTTGTTAACACATTTACAAAATGAAGATTCTATAAGAAATAATTGAAATAACATGATTTTTGCAATTACAATAAAACTTATTATAATTCAATAATCAATTAAGACAAAAGGAAACATAGAACACAACTCCTAAAGAGTCGATAAACTTACTTTCAACAGTCGAAATAAGAATATATGACAAAGTCCTATGAGCATTGCCACATATACCAAACTCTGAAAAGGCACAGGACAAGGGTATTTCACATGCAAGCCAAGTGGAAAGTAAGAACAATTTTGTGATGAGTCATTTAACTAAAAGAGCAAGCCCGACAGTTACCGCCTTAGAACGGTCTGTCGGCAATAAAACCTTTCGAAAACAAGTATAAAAAATAAAATCATGTCATTTTATCGGTTTTATCTGATATGTAATGGTTTGTTTTGCTTTACCACATTTGGAACATGTCGTCAAGTTCAACTGTAGTTTTTGAAAAAGATACTTTTATCTGCGTACAGGTTTGTACCACATTCTGCCGCCGTGGAGAACCAGTCAGAAAAAGATTCCAATATTTGATTAACACTTGTTTACGTCTTGAAAATAAGACCATTTAAATCTAACGTAAACTACATTAAATAAAAACGTTAAGACAACACAATAACAACTAGAAAAGTCGTTGATCCGAAGCATCAAAGGCGACGCAAAAGTGGATGAGGTAGATAGATTAAGGCAATAATTGAGCAAGAAACAAAGACATTGGAAACGTTGTGGTTTTTATTTGCAAGTTTTCAGTATACTACAAATCTCGAGAAAAAATATGAACAATTTATATGCCTGAGACCAATGAATGGTTTAAAACAAAATAAAAAGCAAAATCCGATTAAATAGCTTTTCAGATATAACATAAATTATGTAGATGTAACATGTGTAGAAGAAAGTTGCAAATTTGTAATAAGTAATTATAAAACTAAAGTGATCAAGCAGAAAGTGCACATGTGTAGCAGCTTCACAATACACATAAATATTTTTCTCGAACGTAGTATGTTTTTTCTTTCTCAGTATCGTATTGTTTATATTTTCAAAGTGAATTTGAAAGTTACAGAAACACAATAAGAATATATAAGACAAAGTCCTATGAACATTGCAACATATACAAAAATAGAAAGACACAGGACCAAGGTATCCACATGCACGCCAAATGTAAAAGTGAGAACAAATCTGTGATGAGTCATCGAACAATAAGAGCAAACCCGACAGCTACCGCTTTGGAACGGTCAGTTGGCAATATGGACCGACTTGGGTGCTTAAACCTGTTTTACAGAGCTCTAACCTCGCACTTCCTGATGGGTTTCTCGATTGCAAGCAATGATAAGAAAACTGATCCATTTGAATAAGTGTCCAAGCGCTGAAGTTTTGTTTGACAAGTTATGACGAAAGTAGTGACGTCATTGAAAAATCCACATAGTGTTTAGAAGAGAGATGTCAACAAGGAGTTTTAATTTATTCTGTACTGTTGTTTTTTTGACCACTTTCCATTTGTTATATTACAGAATGTCCCCCACCGTTAACAGTTGCCAACGGACGGGTTCTTGGAAACGCGCGTTACGTTGGCGCGCGTGTGGCCATTCTATGTGACGTCAGTTACGTTCTGGTTGGCGCATCGTTACTTACATGTGCCGACAACGGTTTGTGGATCAGTGTTGCAAATTCTATCGAAGACATGAAGGCCACTGAATGCAAAAGAGGTGCTAAAATCTATTTCCTTGTGGATATGCAATAAAAGTTAATACTATTAAATCAAAAACTTACATTTTATTGACAACAGCCTGTACTTTTTAAAGCTGTTTGCTAACAAGTTAGTGCAAGAACCGTTTATATCATTTCGTATGCTTCAGTCCCGGACAAATGTGCTGATTGTCGGTAAATATATTTGACTGGCAAAATCTTTGTGCTTGAAATTGTTTCCATTATATTAATCCCAATTGACTCCACTTGTATTTTGATATACTTCTTACTTAATTTATTGGCGAAGTAATGATTTGATCAGGATAATATTATTTTCCAGTTTGCCAAATGCCCCAACCTTTTCCAAATGGCTTCATTACAAGTTCACAAAACGGAAATACCGTGGTAGTCACGTGTCTTTCAGGCTACGCTCTGAGCGGACCGTCCGAGTTTGAATGTTTGCCAAGAGGCGACTGGACAGCGATTGACCAATCAGGCGGCGCCAGTGTGGTCATTACCGACGGAATCTTTGGATCAAGTGTTGAATGTCAGAGAGGTATGACTATGAACGAGAATAAATAAGACTTCGATTGACACTGTACTACGTATTTTAAACTTTTTGGTTATTAGTGATAAGAAAGCATAATAAATAAAAACCCGAATATTAAAGACAACAGAGACATCGTATGATGATGTTATTACGATTGCTTTTTTAGTTTGTGTACTTTTGTTGTTGTTGTTTTTATGATGAGTTGCATATTTTTTAATTTTATTGAAAAAATTGCTACATTTAAGCTTGCGCCTCAGCACCAGAGCTAGAGCACGGTGCAAAAGAAATCAGCGGTCGTTTTCCGGGAGATCAAGTAACATACAGTTGTCATAAAAACTACACTTTAGTGGGTCCTTCAAAGTATGTATGTCAGCCGTCCTACAACTGGCTGCCCGAGGAGCGTTGTGCATCTGTAATTTCCGTCGGAGAAGACAACCTGCTAGCTGCCCCACCCACCTGTGTTTTAGGTAAGACCATGTCCGTGCGGTTCGGGGTCGACCGACAACCCAATACCTGAGACGGCGTAGAATCAAGGCTTAGTTCTGACACAAACCTGTCATTTAAAGAGTTATTTTAGTTGGTCTGTGAAGGGCGGTAGTTTACTTGGACTGAATAGATGAGAAAAATTTTATTGAGATGTGTACAAAGGTCAGCATTTTTTTTAAATACATATTTACGTAGTCAATTGTTTTATTTGACAAAATATCACATTGAAGAGAGCTAGAGAAAGTAAGAGAATAAAGCAGAAATGTAAAAACCTGACAAGTTTATGGTTCTGTCTTTAAAGAGAGACCTAGACATAAACAACAATGTTTCTCTGCGTCCTATGCTCGGGTTACCGTTGGTAATGTCAGCGGTTCCCTAGTAGAATGATCATCAGCAAAAAAGTTTGAATTTTAGGCCATCTATTCACGTCCTTTATTTGTGTATGCCTATAACTTGAACGCTCCTATTGTGGTAAGATAGTCTAGACAGAGTATTTTTTTAAATTTATTTTGATAAATGTGTTTACAATTTTTAGTTTTACGTTTTTCAGAAAACTGCGATGCCAAATCACAAGACTCGTACAAGGTCCACAATCAAACCATGAATTACACCGATGCTATGGTGAGCGGTGGAAATATCAGAGTGCAGGCACATAAGGATCGGACACCACCGGACAATTGTATCTGTTGGTTGTCCGGTTGACGGTTGTTATGCCTTAAAACTTGGAACTCGCGCGGTTCTTGTCATGTTATTGTTCTACATTAGTATGGTCATTAATTGATACTAAATGCAAGAATGTGCGATTTGTATTGGCATCATACAAATTATTTATTGTCATCATCTGTCTCCGACATAACTATCAATGTACGTTTGCATAACAATGGACAATTTCAAACCATTTACGATTTACCCCAATAAGAAAACTCATTTACCCCTTAAACGTACTCACAAAGGAAATGATTGGCAATTTAAATGCAAATTCTAGGCATACACGCAATGAACGATAGACACTCGAAGGAACAGGTCTGCACATACACAAAAATAAATATGACATCACTCAATTCCCACAGCAGATAGCTGCTAAATTACTTTCATTCCCATAGATTTTTTGGCAGACTGCGAATGTCCGTAGTGTGATCTTGTATGCCGTCGTGTGCTTTACATACGCTCGGCTTATTTGGGAGGAGTTCGTTGGCGACAGTAAAACAATTCTTTGAATATGTCTTTAATGAAGACGCTTATTACAATACGACCATCGTTAGATCAATGTCTAAAATATAATAACACACCACTATCAAAATACGTATGTCACACGACCGAAATAACGGTGGCAACGTTGTGCAAGAGTTCAAAATCACGAAACATCTTTTAGAATGTAACACACAACAAACCAGTTCAACAATATCCACATGAATTGAAAGAATACATGTTAATGACATAATAAAGTATAAAACGTACCTTAACATAGTCAATATATATCCAAACTATGGGAATAATGATCGTGTTATTATACAGCGTCCGCAAGCCTGCAAAGTACCCGTGCAGTGACGTTGTGCAGGTTAAGATGTTAGTTATTTCCCTTTTATTAGTTTAAAAAACTACATTATGGTAGTCGCTAAAAATATCAAAATAACAACCAACAATTTATTTCAATACGAATAAAGGTACATAAAATAATTATCCTGCGATATGTTGGTTCCTGTTAAGCGTCTGTTAAGCGTCTCTATTATTCAAATTTTGCTCAATAAATAAATAGAAAGGTATTAGCCAAATTTCCACAGATATTTACATTTTATCTACCTGTAGACAAAGGCAAAGTTAATATAAGTTTATATATAATATGTATATTCGTTTGCAAATAAATCTGAACAATGTTTTATATGTACGTAAAGGATCGATGTGCAGAGAGTGGCATGTATCTGTTGTCCCTGTCGTGTAAGGACGAGTGGCTGACCGTGGTCAAATATCTGCAGACGACATATCCTGGTGAGGTGTTAGGTTCATCATTTCAATTTGTGTTTGTGTTTTTTTATCAAACTTTCAGGTTTATAATCGATTGAGGGGAAATTGTCTGCCCATTTTAGTCTAGTATCTGAGTAAAATATAAAACTCTGAAATCACAAGTGCAAGATTGTGTCTTCGAGATGTATACCTAACAGCGTTAAATCCTCATAAGCAGCGTACCAAAGTCTTCATAAATGATAGTGAATGGGAGCATCCTACAGTTTGTCTGTTTCAAATTCGTGAAAAAATACATATAACTTTTTGAGGGAATTCAGCTAAAATGTCCGCATAAACTTATACGTTAGTAAAGACGATTTTGATTTCTATACCAATATTGTTGGACAGTACAAATTGCAAAAGAAATCACTCTAAATGTTCTTTTGAAATCTATATATAAGCCCTAGAGTGATCACAGCTAAAGATAGATATCGACGTCAGAGGGGACTACCAGGGTAACGATATAACGTAATCTCATAAGGAAGGTGTCATGTGGTTTTCTTTGTTAACAAAAAAAGCTATCTGAGATAGGAAATACCTGTTTGCAGTGACGAGTGGGAAATTACTCTTCGCGTTTTACACAGATCTAATGCATCAATGAACAGAATTTTGCAGGACCTTGTCAGGTTACAATGACTTATTTGGCTCCTTGAGAAAATAATATTTAGTCCAAACTGGCGCCAACACCTTTACTATTCAAGCAAATATATAGGTAGTCACACGACCTGGTGTCAGAATAATGTATAAATCGTGAATATGCAGAGCTATCTGATCGCGCGCTACGAGCTGTCTGATTAGCTTACGATGAAATCCGGCATCAAATCAGTGTTTCCTGAGCTAGATCTCTACTACTTCTCTGCATCAATACATGTCGCCACCAAAGCATAAAGTTGTGGGCAGATACAAATGCTTACTGTGATTAATTACCAGTTTTCTGTTGTGCTGTTATCATGGGTTACTTGCAAATTAAGGGCTTTAAGCCAATAATTATTGGTTATACCAAAAATAATTAACAATTAATATTACTTGTGAATAAATCATTATGAAATATAAACAAATTGTCAAGGGTTATTAACATTTTTATTTTTTCAAAATATAATGAGGCAGAAACAAAATTTACAAGCAAATTATTGTTGTAAATTATGAACATTTGTCAATTGATAAGCCATTATTCTCCCTCCACAGCTGGGGTCGATCTGTATTAGGGCTTTGTATTGTGGACCCTGTCGCGAGACGAACCGGTTCGCGATACGGCAAAGCAATACACAGATCGATTTGCGAACCTTTGTTACTGATTACTTAATGCATGTTCAACTTGCTAGTGTACACTTTACCTCAATTGTATCCCTAACCTTAACATAAATATTAAAAGTCTTTCAAAACTATACTAAAGTATTGAATTGTTTTGTGTTGAAAGTTTTGATTATCAACTAAACTCAAATAAATGTGTAACTTTTTATTAAAATGAACGATAAAAGAACAACAATAAAGTAACAGTTTGTCATAACATGTAACAACACATACATGTACATGTGACTAGTCTACACTGTCATAGTCTCATAGAAACATTTAAAACACTTTTATAAGAGTATTTTGCAGAACTCTTTGATGGTGACAAAGACACCCACAGAGTTCAAACACTTGATTACAGGTTTTGTAAAAGAACAACAATAAAGTAACAGTTTGTCATAACAGGTAACAACACATACATGTACATGAGACTAGTCTACACTGTCAAAGTCTCATAGAAACAATTAAAACATTTTTATAAGAGTATTTTGCAGAACTCTTTGATGATGACAAAGACACCCACAGAGTTCAAACACTTGATTACAGGTTTTGTAAAAGAACAACAATAAAGTAACAGTTTGTCATAACAGGTAACAACACATAGATGTACATGAGACTAGTCTACACTGTCAAAGTCTCATAGAAACAATTAAAACACTTTTATAAGAGTATTTTGCAGAACTCTTTGACGATGACTATGACACCCACATAGTTCAAACACTTGATTACAGGTTTTGTAAAAGAACAACAATAAAGTAACAGTTTGTCATAACAGGTAACAACACATAGATGTACATGAGACTAGTCTACACTGTCAAAGTCTCATAGAAACAATTAAAACACTTTTATAAGAGTATTTTGCAGAACTCTTTGACGATGACTATGACACCCACATAGTTCAAACACTTGATTACAGGTTTTGTAGAACTCTGTGGATGTCTTTATCATCATCAAGGTTTTTCTTTAAGAAAACAAGGCGATCAACGTGGTCCGCATCCAGGCATGATCTTGTTGCTGTGACAATATCGCCAGCCGTGGAGAACACTCTCTCAGATGCCACAGATGTGGCTTGCACACAAAGAAAAATCCTTGAACATTTGGCCAGCATTGGATATTTCCCGCTGTTCCGCTTCCAGAAGAGTAATGGGTCGGCAGTTGGTTGGAGTCTAGGTTCCAACTTGTACATTGAAATCTCTGTATGGACCTGCTCTGAAAGGGAAATTGCTGGCACAGCTGTGGTAACATCAACCTCTTCATCAAACAGAAAAGACAATGCCTGCTTCTTTTTTGCAGGTGGGCATGGAGAGTCTGATGATGAGCTTGGTCCAGGAACAATAAGTAGGTCAGCCTGTTTAGATGACATGGGCGTCTCCTCCATTTCCTGCACTGAACAATGTGCCACAAACTTTTCAACAAGTCTGTCCCACACACTATCAAGTACTGTGTGCTTGAACCTAGCATCTAGGGCTGTTGCTTCCTCCAGATATTCTACAACAGATTCATCATTGTACCTAATTTCTAGATTGTCCCGAATAGCTTTTCTCATCTTCCTCTCCAGGGTGCTATCAGATTCCTTCGGATCATAAAAGCTCTTCAACTTGTTCATCAGTGGAAGCATAACACCCACTGTTGGCTTTTGATCTGGTGACATGGCAAGAGTAGCATGATAAAGGGGCTGCATCAAAGACAGAAATGACTCACAAAGAGAAACATCCCCATGTTCCAATAAATTGGAAACAATTTGTCCTTTGACCTCACTCTGTTTCCTTATGGAGTCATCACTGAATGTTGCCACTACAGCCACTTGTTGCTGCAGAAATCGCTCCACCATCAGATAACTGCTGTTCCAGCGCGTTTTGACATCTATAAGCAGTCTATTCTGGGGTAATTCCAGCATTGTTTGTTTTCTGCTGTAAATAGATGCTGCAGTTGTGCTGCGGTGTAAGTACCCAACCACGGAACGAATTTTAGCTAACATGTTTGCTACCTCCCGGATCTGCAAAACCTTTCCTGATGCTAAATTCAAAGTGTGAGCGAAGCAATTCAGATGGACTGGAATGTTAGCAACTTTTGCTGCAATTTTCATGTTGGCAGCATTGTCAGTTGTTATAGCAGAAACCTTACAACCCCATTCAGAGGCTGCATCTACAAGGATGGCACCAAGATTTTCTCCAGTGTGGGACTCTTCCAAATCTCTTGTTTGCAGAACATGTGAGCATAGTTCAAACTCTTTGTTGATAAAATGAGATGTCACTGTCACATATGACTGTGTGGTTCTACTTGTCCATCCGTCAGTCGTCCAAGCCACTGCGTCAGCATTGCTTAGTTCATTTTTGACACGAGTTGCCACAGTGTCATATAGTCTTGGAATGATTTTTTCACTGAAAGTTGCTTTAGCTGGGAATGTGTATCGGGGCTCACATTCATGTATTAGTGCACGGAATTGTTTGCTTTCAGTAGTACTGAATGGACGCATGTCATCTACGATGTATGTTGCAATTCTTGTTGAAATCCTGTTAACTTTTGATTGTGGAAGTCTCATTTTACTGGCCATCAAGAATGGATTCATGGTAACAGGAGGGTCAGGAGATGTCTTGTCAGCTTTTTCATCAGGTTTCCCACTGGAACTCTCACCTGAAGATCCAGAAGACCCCTGCCGTGCAGCAGCAGCAGGACCTTTAATAAGAAAAATTACTTCCAGATTATAACATTACATAAAAATGTGTGTATGGGGAGGGGTTGGAGGTGGCAAGAAGACCGAAGATCGAATTGCGCAACTTTAAATGCAATTAGAAAATCAAGATAACGTGTGAATAACAGAAACAATACTATACAATATATCTTTGAAAAATCATGTAACTAATTGACGACATAAAAAGACGTTCAAAAGTGATTAAAATGTGTGTGAGTACCTTTTCCAAGAACCTTGTCGGACATGTCAATGCCATGGTGCCGTTTTAAATGGACACTAAGATTTGTTGTGCCACCACTGTACTTCACTTCTGCGAAGCACAGCTTGCAGACTGCTTTATTATCATCAGTTAGCGAAAAGCCAAAGTGTTTCCACACTTTTGATGTATATTTTGCTGGAGCATTTTTGAATTTTATCTCTTGTTTGCTCGTAGCCATGTTTTCATTTCGCACGTGAACACGAAATTCGAAAATATCGCAGGCCATATTAATTTTACACTGTAAAGGTGACAATTGTGTCATTAATTGTTGTTTTAATAATTAAAAGTACTAATAATGGGTAAGCAATCACTAAAACGCAAACAGGTGTTGTTATATCTTTATTTGTGCCAAAATGCGTAGCTAAAGCTACAAATTCATGTAGAGCCGTGAGACATCTGACACTAAAAGTCGGTCAATAACGGGACTGCGATTTTTATAATGTTAATGTTTCGTTTTTGTCATTTCGTAGTAATATCTGCATTTTTATGTTTTAATATTGTAAATATTTCAGTGCAATTTCGAACATTAGGAATAATTTCCGACTTTCATTCGTTATTTTCTTATTTTTTTATGGTGAAACTTTTATGGAAATATTTTCCCGGCGCCCGGTGTTTAGTATGAACTAGCTTGTGTTCGGATGTAAAAACGATTCGGACACGAAAGTTTAACCAACTGATTTGATTATTTAGGCAAGTTCACGTTGTTTTCCTGAGTTATCTTATTCAATTTACTGTTGTTTGAAATGAACACGAAAATCGCGAACCATCCGAACTTTGGTAAGGCGAATATTCGTGTCCGAACTTCAATCATGGTTCGCGAACTCTCGAGAGTTCGGACATTCGTTCAAGCCCTAATCTGTATGTAGGACTATCTGACCTAGAAAAACCATGCCACTGGCAGGGCACTAACGTCCATGATCCGTTCACCTTCTTGCAATGGTCCCCAGGGGAGCCTAACAATAACGGGGACAAGGAACACTGCGTCAACATAATCCGGGATAGGAATTATACCTTGAATGATTGCTTGTGTGAAAGAGAAAAAGCCTTCATTTGTGAGCGTTAAAGCGACCAGAACATTGTTTGTCAAATTTGCCTTTTTAATTTGTGTGTTTTTTAATTTGTGTGTTCAAAAAGGTGAAACTTTGCTTAAATCCAAATGAATAAAGTATTACATTTATGATCAAGTCTTGTTTATGTGAATATGTCGGCCCTAAAATTATTGTAATGCCTTAAAGCTGGGAGAACAATATGCGTTACAACGGGCTTCAAGCTAATTTAGCTGTTAGTCGCTCCCTCCAACTAGCACATGATCAAGCTGGAATTGTGCTCATATACGCCTTGTAAAAACATAAACATATCGCTGATCGGCTCGATAATTATACATTAGCTTAAAAAGTTGAAGTTAAGGTAGTATCCGACAGTCTGCCTCTATAAAATGCAAATAAATACTATAAATTTAAACCCGTGCACCTACTATGTTGTGTTGTGACAAAATGTTGTAAAATTACCTGTACGATGTGCTTTAGTTTATAGTGCTCGTGTATATATTACAGTATAAAATTGCTGCTTAGTAAAAATATGTTGACATGATTTACAAGTAAATCCAGCATTCGAAAGTCTAACCGAGGGGAGTTTATATTGTTGGTACTAAAATTCGTGGATTGTCTTACCCACGAATTCCACGTAATTAAATGCCCCACGAAATAAAATGCTTTCACAGTCTTATGTCTAATCGGGGGAACATGGGCATAACTTCTATATAAACTCCTACTGCAATCTAGGCAAAGGCGATTTTGAATACTCCCGAAAATTGTTAGACAGTACAGGGCATGAACATCTCTCTAAATTTCCATTCTGTCCAAATCTATAAATAAGGACGATGTGGATTTCTTTAAAAGTTGCACATTGACGTCAGAGCGAATTACCCGGATGATGATTGTGTTTTTTCGCTTAAGGATAGCTTAATATGACGCGTGGCTCAGATAAGAAATACGTGTTTTGATAACGTGTCGAGTGTTTGGGTTCACATTTTACATATCTGTAGGACAATAATCCGCCTTTAGCGAGATCTTTTCATGTAACAATAATTTAATTGGATGTTTGAGAGAAAGAAAATTGGGTCCAAACTGTCGG